>CAUYUJ010014317.1:20000-180000 GCA_963575745.1 Prorocentrum cordatum
CGTGGGAGGGCCCGGACTGGACCACAAGATCGACACACTGACTTCTGTAGCGTGGCGTTTCCCTCATAATTTCGAGGCGAGTCCAGGCATGGCGACAAGTAGTTCCTTGGAGGTTCCCAAAACGCGACGAAAGCCCAACGATCCTCGACATGTGGCACATACCCCCCGTCCTTGGGGTCTGGACCAGGAAAACAAAAAACGAGACTACTGTTCCCCAGACCTCTCTCCATAGGATGCACGCTGAGCACAATTCCGAGGCGGGTCCGGCCGTGGTGAGACGGAACCCCTTGGGAGGCCTGGAATGGCCGAACCTCAAAAGGCAGCGGGATCGGTGTCCATTCCTGCCCTGACCCCCCCTCCGACAGGGACGTCTGCCTGGCCGTGTCTTCCTGCCTGTCTGCTGGACGCAAGAGTGACCCTAAGCAACAGCGACCTTTGGCCGGCGGTTTGCCCATCGTTGCATGCGATGCGGCAATGGTTGCCTGCGCGCTTCGGTGTGACCCCCCCACATCAGCGACCCCGAAGTCCGCGCAATAGAGGTCGCTCTGACGAAGGCTCACTCTTATTCGTAGCCGCCCCTGGCAGGCTCGCCCTAGGGCCGAGGCGCTTTTGGAGCGCAACTGCGGCCACATCCGCCACGGCGCGGCCTGGGCCGGGGTTGCCGTGGCCCCGGCGCGCCGGCAGGAGAGGGGGAGGGCCCAAACGTCGGGCGTACTATGTGTTTCCTCCCCTGCGTTTTTCCCCCAAAGCGGACGTGGGGTTGAAAAACTACACCCCGCGGAGGCGCAAGTATCTTTCCTCTTTCGTTTCCTCCTCTTCCTCCTCCTCCTCCTCGTTTTCCTCCTTCCCGCGCGGTCACAAAATGCCGCGCCCGTCGCCCCGCCGCTTGGGGACGCGGCAAGCGGGATCACGATCAACAAAAATCCAATCGTCGACGAATCGGACCAGGACGAAATATACGTCAAACCGGGCCGCCTCGCAACGAAATCGGAATCGAGTCGACTCGGCCGCGCTGGGATGCACAACGGCGCTATGCAAATACTAGGCCACATCGGATCGTCCGAATGTCATAGTTGGATCGAACCGGACCAGCCAGCATGGTTGTTTGCCCGAAAAAAAACATCCCCAACACATGTGGGATGCAACAATGATGCTATGTTGGTCTCGCTACTGCTCTGTCATCTCAACATGGCTGTAACAATACGGTGCGCTCATATGAGTGGGGTGAGATACGCTAGCGCAGGAGGAAGGACAAGGACGCAGCGACAATACAATACTCTCCCTTTTCGCTAGCGCGGGGCCGGCCCGCGGTGCCGACCAAGTATCCAGACATCCAGACACCGAAACAATGTCTTTCTTGAATTCAAAACAGCTGCAAGCGCACAATATCGCGCAGCGGCAGCGAGCGGCGGCGGGGGCACAGAGCAGGCAGGGGAAGATGCTAAGCAACTTCCCCCGCGGCGGGACGCGAATGCCCAAGCTTTCAGCCCCCCCTCGGAGCTCCATGGGCCCCCGGCAGCCCCGAGCACTTTGCCACCCTGTCGCGAAACCCCACAAACATTTACAGCGCCGAAAGCGGGATGCAGATACTACCGCTGGAGCTCCTTCGAGGAAGGCCGAAGCCGACGAATCCCGCAAACAAAACAGCGCACGGCGGCCTCCAAAAAAATGCTGACGATCCGTAACTGAATCTCTGTCCCGGATCTTTTTGAGCATGTTATACGACTCCGGCTGAGCTGGCATCAAACTCTTCTTATCCTCTATCCACGATTGAAGTGCGCAGTGTAATCATCTGCGCTCGAGCGCCGCAATATCTGCTCAGCAAATTCCAATCCCAGTGGCCCCCATTCCTGGAAGGGCAGCGCCTGCCGGCGCCCCAGCCGCCCGCGGCGGGAACTTCGCGAGGTCGGCGGGCCGCCAGAACTGCCCGGCGACGCGGGCCACAGGCCCCGCCAGCAGACGACGCGCGTGCCCGACTCTCCGACCGCATGTCATCATCTTCTCCGTCGGCATAGAGGGCCCAGTTCCTCGGCCCCGTCGCGGCAAGAGGAGCAGGGCGCGGCGCCGCGCCCGCGAGCGCACGCGATTGGCGGCTCCGACTCCTCGGCGCAGTCGGCGGCGCAGGCAGCGCGGCGCGCCGCGGAGGCCGCCTAGGCGACGGGCCAAGGAGGCGCCGGCCATCGGCGACCGCGACGGCATCAACGAGCAGCAGCGCGGCGGAGGTCGGGGAGCAGTCGATTGGTCACCGACTGCGTCGGTGGCCTCGCTAACTGCGGAATCTGCGCCCACGACGTCTCTCGGCCCGGTGCATGCGACGCTGCCAGCTGAGCCGGGCGAGTCCTCCGCGGCGCCCGCGGCCCTGTATGCGGGGCCCACGTAGTCCCCGCCAGTTTGGGCTGCAAGTTCCGCGGCATCAACATCAGGATGACTGCTCTGCTTGAAATTCTCGCTGCGATTATACCTCAACGACGGCGGCGGCGACCTGCGCGCCCACGCCTGTCTGGGCTCCGAAATCGGCAAAATCGAGATCGGGACCACCATGCCGTTCAGGGTGGCGCAAGATTCCTGCAGCCACTGCAGCACTCTGGCCAAGTTCGGCGATCGCAGTGTCCCGACACTTCGCGCGAGCGCCATGCATCGCTTCCCCCCGTTCGCCACGGCCCACAAACTCGGCAATGCTGGCCTGGATCGAACGCGGCGCGGTTCGTACCTGGGATTTAAGGTTGAACCTCAAATCCTTCATGTGCAACTCTACCAAATCTGAGCTTGCGACCGCCACTGGTATGTGTGCGTCTATGGCATATGCATGTCCCTTCCTCTGCTCGGGGCAGCGAGTCATCCCCAGATGGCCTGGTCCAGGCGGCGCCTGCTTCAAGCTGACTGACTAATCTGGGAAAACGACATAACGTTGTTCAGCACTGAATATTGCAATGCGCTCCTGCGCGATATTCATGATCATGAATGATGTAAGATCAAAAAACTGACTGCCGGTCTTTCTGCTCCAGAACACCATCATCTGCGTTTCCGTTTTCGCGCGCGACCTTTTTCACGACGTGCACAGGTCCTAGCGGCAATCGCCGCGAAGGAATCAGCGAAACAATCCACGGGCTCTCGAACAAGGGTTTCAACGAATGCACCCCCCTCGAAGTGCCCCCCTAATGGTTTGTCTTCGGCGACCGTCGATTTCGCGCGCGCTAAATTGAACGGAAGCTGTTCTTTATAATCATTCCCACCGCTGTTTGGTTTAATGGATTCGACAGCTTCGGGGCGTTGGGCACTCGGCGGATCGGGCACCATCGCGGGCATGTCCCCAACCAGGTGACATGTTGGGCGAATGAGGCCAAATTTCGTTCGGACTTCTTTCCTCCCTGCGATCGACCACGACGCGCGGTGCGGACGATCCTGTAGTCCGCTTGTGTTCGTGGCCAGGAGATTATGACAGTCTGCCTGATTGTCAGCGGATGAAGGCTCAGCTTTGTCCGCATCACTTCCTGGGTCCGCCGATAAGCAATTGCTCGCCAGCCGCGCAGCTGCGAGAAGATCGACGCGAACTGCAATCATATGATTCTCAGATTCCCCATCCTACTTGGGGAACGACCTGTTCATCGTCAACTTCCGGCCGAACAGAGGCGATTAACGGCGGACACGACATTGG
Organism: Prorocentrum cordatum; assembly: GCA_963575745.1. Classification (NCBI taxonomy): domain Eukaryota; class Dinophyceae; order Prorocentrales; family Prorocentraceae; genus Prorocentrum; species Prorocentrum cordatum. The sequence goes on from CAUYUJ010014317.1 coordinate 23,656, forward strand.
CGCGGCGGTCTGGTCAATGTTCTGTCACAGAGCTCGGCCACCAATCAGGAGCCTTCGTGCCTTCTTTCATTCGCCGGTTGCATGATGTGACATCGAAACATAGCGCATGGAGAATCGGAGACTTGTCGATTGCATTCTTCGCCTTCCAGGAGGAGACAGTCTGGGGCTCCTTAGTGGGGTCTGTAATGCCCGCCCTTGGTCTCCAGACCCGTTCGTAGTTCTTGACAATCCATTGTCCCATGCGCTGATCGTGCGCATTCAAGTTGGGTCAGCAGTCGCTGAAGAACGATCCCGAAGCTTGCGCATGTCCGCGTGCTGGAGATGTCCACGCCCCGACTACAATTGACTCGCAAAGCCCCGTCTATAAAGGCGTTGATCGATCGCGGCGGCCGGAAATGGCCCATGGCACGCGCGTGCTTTTCAAATCCTCGAGACGGCTGCGTTGCAGCAAGGGCGGAAACGCATTCCCAAACGGAAACTGCGCATCTTCGTGCAAACAAATCGCACATCATCCGCCCATGGGCGGGTGGTAAAATTCGCGATCAGCCTCCTGGAGTGCGCCCTCGCCCCCAATGGGGTCTCATCGGAGTGAATGTGGGCAACGATGGTGCCTTGGTCGAAAACCACTTCTTGGTTGATCAAATCATGATCGAACAACGTTGCCCATCCCGTCCCAGGCATGCCAAAATTGTGTCGGAAAACACAGATGCTGGCAAGATCGGCCCACGTGGGCTTGTTCTTGGATGTCAATGTTCCGCCTGGAGTCACCCGGATATCATCATGCAGAAACACCTTGCCACGGAAGAGCATAGTGCTGTCCCACTCGATCTGGAAGTCAGGATGCAAGACCCTGAATTGGCCAGCGATCGCGGGGTCAAACTGTCCGTCCAAGCGGCGTTCAGCACGCTCGGAATGCGCGGCCGCTGAAGGGTGGCCGTTTGTCCCCACAGGCAGAGCCAATACGAAACAACGCCGTCGTCGGCTTCGGTCGAAGCATACTTCGCCGCGGAAAGAAAATTCGAGTACAAGGTCATGACTGGGGCATTCGAACAGCCCTGTGCTCTTACCAAGGAAGCATACTTCACCCAGCTGCGACTTGACAACTGCGTCCTTGGATGAAACTTGAACGAATGGGCCGCGATGCGACGACATGCAAACGCAATCAGACGGCATGAACAATCCGCCCATGTCAGAGACGCGAATCGGACGACCCCGGGTAGCCTGGATCAAAAAGGGAAATGGCAGTTTCTGCAAGCTTCCCCGCGCAGCATCATCTGAGATAGACTTGCCCTCGCTTCTCTCTTTCCAGAGGGGGGGCATGCTTTCGCCAAAACAATGATGATCACCTGCCAGGGGCCCTAAATCTGGACGCAGCCCGGCGACAACATGGGTGCCCCATGCATCGCAAGGGCCATGATGCAGGCAAAGCCGCCCACGTGCATTTTACACAAGATCTCATCCAGTGAACGCCACCCCCCAAAATTCCTGGCATAGCATGAGGAATGTCTGAGGAGGTATACTGTTATTCACTTGCCGATGGTCATGCCCTCCATAGTTCCCCGTCCGCTGATCTTTGCCCAGAATTCATCTGCGCCCGATCGCAAGTCATTGTCGACGGGCGATGGGCACGGATTGAGCGCGGCAAGCCCCGCCAACTGTTCCTCCTGTTCCTGCCATCCATCGTCAAAAAAAAAAAAACGTGGCATTCCCGCGTCGCTTGAAAGCGTCGAGCTGCTTCCTCAAACTTCGGAACAATCTCCAGCATTACGTGAATTGGGTCCTTGTCAAAACGCGCGACGGCGTGTAGCGTCTGATACATAATGTTCCGAATGGCGGCAAGATCGCCAGATGCCGACCCTGCGCCGCGCGCTCAAACAATCACTTTTTCCCTCGGTGTGATTCGGGGTCGCTTCGAATGCAGCCAGCATCTCAGCGGGGGGCATTATCGGGCGATGGATATGAGGGTCCTCCGGGGGAGATTTGAGGCGCGTTCGCAATTGCAATATTTTCCCCGCGGCGCGGCTGAGTCGCCGCTGGAAGCGGGAGTCGTCTTTGGAAAAAAAAAAACCTCCGTGCATGTCAGCGCCGCTGCATCCGCGTCGCTCGCGTCTTCGACGCGCGCGCCCCGGGCCCGTGAACTCGGGCGTTGGGGCATCGGCCGCTGGGCCCGGCGCGTCGCCGGTTTTGCCGGCAACGCCCCCATTCGGCAATGGCCATTTCTGCAAGCGCCTTTGTCCCAGACAACTTGGACATGTCTGGGGCCGAACTTGGGCCGCCCACTCGTAGGTCGCGCCGCTATTGCCGCAGCAAGCCGTTCAATGCAAACGGCGCCTGCCCACTGTTGCGCAGCAGTCGCGATTTCACGAAAAAATCCTACATTGCGACCTGAAGACGTTTCAAATTGTCCTGAAGCGCCTCAAAGGTGCGCGGGCCCCTATGCGATAATAAACAGATTCGTTCGCGCGCTACCGAGGGCCCCCCCCCTGGCAAGGCATGGGGGCCCGAAGAAAAGCGTCTACCTTTGAATGCCTTAATCCGCCAGCCCCTTGCGGGGCCATCCGGCTGGGAGGCTAAGGTTTGCTGCCCCCTGCGCCAATTCCAGTTTCCAGCTTCCGGCGCCGCAGCATGGCCTTCTGCTTCCCGCTGAGAATTGCCGCTGGCCGCGCGAGGGGGGGCCGGAGACCGCCGCGGCCAGCGCCCCCCAATCGCGCGCTTTGAATTTCCGCGGGGCCGTGGGGCGCGAAAAAGCACGCGGCATTTGCGCTGCCATCGCAGTGATCCTTTGCTGATTGCGCAGCGCTCGCGCCGCCGAGGCCACGAGAGCGACCCCTTGCAAGTCGAGCCGCGCCCGCGCCCCCGAGGCCGCGCCCCCCCGCTGGAGGCCCCACGGGGCGCCCGCGACGCGCCCAAGAGGCCTCCGAGAAACTCCGAAGGGACCCCGCGAGGCCCCCGCGAGGCGCCCGCGCCGCCTCCAAGAGGCCCCCGAGAAGCCCCCCACGACACCCCAACACATGCACAAGAGGCCCCAGACCCACGACCTAGGCGCGGTGGCGGGATGGGCCGGAGGCCGCTCAGATGACGCCAACATCCCAGCATGCGCCGATGACCCCCGTCCGCCCCCGCGCGCCGCTCCCAGATGCGCCCAGGCAGCGCCGAGACGCGCCGACGCGACTCCGTTGCATCCCTGTCTGATAGAGAGGGGGCTGGCGGCATGGGGCAAATCCCTCTGGGCATTCTTGGGTGCCTTCTTTTGCCCGCATTCGTGGTCATGCCTCCCCATTCAGCGCAGCGGATGGCCTTGCTTTCTTTTGATTTCCGCGACGATTCTCGCGGTCGCCAAGCTGGCTGCGCTCGCTGCCACAAAAATCGAATATCAATCGTTACTGGCTTGAAGATTCGCGCGTCGGAGACGCCCCTGAAACCTGCGTCCTCGCGCCCGCCGCCCCTGGCGGAGCTGGGGGCGGTCGCCGCCTCGTCGGCCATCGTTTCCGCGGCGCCACTGGTTGGGGCAGCAGCGGCGGGCAGCGGAGGGAGCCCCAGTTTTCTGTCGGCCGGCTTCTCTTCTCCGGCGCTTTATGTGTCGTTCGATTTCTTGCTCGACGCAATGGCCCCCGGCCGCGCGGCCGCGCCGGGGCCCGCGCGCGGCCGGGGGCCCCCGCCCCGGCCCCCGGGGGCAGGCCGCCAGCGAACGCAGGCGAGAGATAATATCGGCGCGCATCTGCGCCCTGAAATTCGGGGCTCAAGGATAACAGAACGTTGGTCCGAAACAGATGATCAATGAACCGTTTGTTTCCCACGTCCGCCGCAGCGCTCCGCGCGCGCCCGAGCTGCGCGCCCGCCGCGCCGCCCGCGACTTCGCGGCCCAGGAGCGGCGGGTGCGTCAACTCTGCGAGACCGAAGGGAGCGCGTCAATGTCTGGGGGCCCCGCGCTGAGAGAACTTGGCGCGCTGCCTGGCTGTCTTCTAGGAATGTAAAACTTGATGTTCTCTGCAATGGTGTATCTCGCGTCGGGGGAAAGGCCAGCAATGCCGCGCGTGAAGCCAGGTCAACCGCCGCGACTTCAGCTTCTCACGCGCGCAGGTTTGTCGGCGAGAAGCCGCGCCCCAGTTGGCCCTTGGCCCCAGATGACCCGGCGACTGGCGCCGGCGCTGCGACGAGCGCGCGTCGCAGGCAGGACCGGCGCCGGAGTATTGCCGAATCTGCGCATCGAGGAATTACCCCCGACCCGCAAGAGCGCACTAGTCTAAACAAGTCTGAACAAGTCCACACACCGATGCCCAGCCCATCTGGCAACGCAACTAGCCGCGAAACAAACTGCCGCAACAGATCGCGCCGCGCCGCCCTAGCCCTGCGCCCCGTGTTCATCGGCGCTTGACATTGGCTGTAACACTCAAGAAAAGTCCAGAGATTCTGGCGCGTCAGCCGACGACCTCGCGGGCAACCCTGCGGCCGCGACATCCATGCCTGGTGGGCCAGCAGGGGCAGAAATGACAAGTGTCTCCGCCAGCGCTTTCCTCAGCCGGCGGGGTAATTCTCCTTCTGGGCCCTCCCTGGCCGCCTTCTTGATCATCTAGATCAGTTAACTCTGGTCCGAAAGCGCGCGCCCGCCGATAGACAAACGCTGGGGTCAGTCTGTAAATTGCGCATGTACAGGAACGCAAGATTCGAATGCATCGGTGACATCACATTCGACGGCCTGCATTTCCTTGGTCTGTCGTGGCTGATAAGGCCCATGCGCATGTTGAGCGACGTCTGGCCCCCCCGCGCATCGCTTTCTTCGCCGTCGATTCGCCCCCCGAGGCGTCGCCGGACGTCTTCTTCTCTTCCGGCGGGGGCGAGCCAAGAACAGTGGGAAGCCCCCCGTGCCATCCTGCGGGCATCTTGTAAATTCAGCGTTCGCAGCCAAGGTAGCGCCCGACCTAGAGCGTGGCGTGCACCCGCTTCAACTCCACTCTGACACTCCTGGGAAGGCCCCTGCATCAGTCGCCACCCTTCTTCCGCGCGCTTCGAAGGGCCAGACAGCTCAAACAAATCATCTGCGTAGGCAATCAGAAACAATTTCTTCTCTGGCCTCGTCTGCAGCTTCCTCGTTCGCTTGGTTTCCTCCGGGATCTGGCCACGGCCGCCTTTCGCATTCGTAGAATTTCATTCGCGCGATTTCTTCGCTGGGCGAGAATAATAACTGCGCCAAGGGATGGCTTGTTTGGCATCGGCCTGTTGTACTCGTGGCCTTAGAGTACTTAGAGTAGTCCATGCGCATCAACCACTTTGCTCGCGCGTCATGGCGAGGCTAGTGGGCAGTTCTTGGTGGGGAGCAACATCTGCATTTTGGCACCTGACATCGGACCTGTCGGAAACAACTCTCCTTTTAAATTGCTATGAGTGTGACCCTCCAAAGGTTCAACATTCTTCTCTTCAAGATCGCGCAGAGGCGTCACACATGTGCACTATTGCCATGCGGGACTACGTCGTTGCATTATGGAACTCCACTCTCTTCCCAAGTTCCATACATACAAATCTAACTCATTCAGCATTTCACGCCGTTTGGGCGTCTGGTTTGACAACGGCCTCCGTTCTCGTAACTGAGCGCGCAGTAGCGCCACCCGAATAGTGAGAAGAATACCCCAGGTCACCGGTTGGGCCTGTTACCGGGTCACCCCTGGCGAACGTTTGAGTTGTCGGTGAAAAGATCGCAGCTGTAACGTAAACCAGTTTTTCTCTTCGCGTGGACATGTAGAGGAGAAGACGGCGTCTGGAGTAGCATCCTGGGCACGCTGCGCCGATGCGCGGCGGCCGCCTGGCCCTGGGCCGGGCGAGCCCGTGTAAATGGAGACAGCTCCATGAGGCGATGTTCATCACAGACCGCAGCGCTGACGACACCACCCCAGAAAATTGTTACTCCATACCACACTTGCTGCCACCAGCGTCTCGTCCTCAGAGTCCACCTGGCATTCAAAGTCGGATGATAGTCCCGCCGTTTGCCAAAATAGTAGAAACCCGAGCTGCGGGCGTTCGCCAGCAACCGCAGGCGCATTTGTTTTTCGTCCAAGCCCTACGTCGCATTAAAGTGCTAAGCGTGGTCCTTTGTCATCGTGCGCAAAGAATCCGAAGTTGTCGGCCTTACGCTTTTGTATGGCACGACTGCGTTCACCACTGGGGCCCTTGCTCATATTGAACCATCTACAATGGGGGTGATTCCCAGATTTGTAGGTTCAGGAAGTGTCCGACAAACTGACTTCCAGAACTAATATCATCAACCCAGATGCAAGCGATCGGTTCATAGTTGGGGTCATAATGACAAAAAACCAGACGCAGGGCACATTCAGGCTGAGAACAATCTGCTTGCCAATGGAACCATATCCCTGGCAACTGTGGGATGCAATGATGACGGAATGTTGGTATCGCTGCTGTCTGGACGGGTCGTACCGGCATGGCTTCAATAATCTGGTAAGCTGAACGCGGGAGGAGAAACAACGACGCAACGACAATCCAAGACTCCCACTTTTCGCTAGCCCGGGGCCGGTCCGTGGTGCCGAACAATTATCTAGACTCCGAAACAGTGTCTTGAATCCTAAACGGCTACAGGCGCACTGTATCGCGCAACGGCAGCAAGCGGCGGCGGCGGTTCACAGCAGGCATGGGAATCTGCGGAACAAATCGCATCGATGTCGCTTCGGATCGGACGGATCTCAGCGCTGATCCAAGTCAACCATTGAGCAGGGACCGACCATCCCGGCATTCCTATAGTCCTACCACGAACTGTTCTTGGAACCCAAACAAGTTCCAAGAAAAAATGTCCTTAGAACATTAACCCGATGTGTTCAAACAAGACAGCCCCAGCCAGAAATGTTCTAAGAACATTTCGTGTAAACCAAATGAGGTGAGGTTCTTAGAACATTCGTTGGTAGGCCTATGGGCGAACCAAGACGCTTCGCCACTGCTTGAAACCACAACCACGTCTCGGACCCCAACAGGCCGCACAGCGGCTCCCGGAACAGGAGTCGACGGAGGGCTGGAGAGAGGCGCCGGCTCCGCATGGCTCTCAAGCACGGGTCAGCAAGAGGGGATTGGCAGACCCCGTTGGCGCTGGCCCCACGAGCGACGAACCCATCATAACCCCATCGTCGTCTGAACACCGAAGCCAATTCCACGGATGCATTCCGTGCGGAGCGCGCGTCAACCCATGGATGCATCCCATGGTTGCATGCGATGCGACGGCTTGCGATCCTGGGTTTGGCTCCCCCCATCTCCCCAAAACCCGCGGACCAAAGGTTGCTCCGACGAAAGCTCACTCTCACGTGCACCGATACCGCTACTCCCCGAACCTTTCCAGGGGTGCATGCTGACCCGAATTTCGAGAATCATCGAGCCGTTGGGTTTGGCCCCCTCGCGCCCCCGAATGCCGCGCTCAATAGATCGCTCCAGCGAAGGCTCACTCTCACTTGCAGCCGACTTCTATCAGCGCGCCGCCGCTGGCGAGGGTGAGGCGGCGACTGCCAGAACGGGGGGGGATGGGGCCCGTGGTGATAAATCTCTGGTGGGCCAATTATAAGGAATCTCTGATGACAAATCTCGGTGCCGGCGAAGTGGGCCCTTCCAGAAGAATGGGGCCGTGAGGCCACGGGCTTGGAAACCAGACACACACCAGGCACACCCTGGACACACCCCAGACGAATCTCGGACATAAAACAGGTACACACCAGACTCGTACGCCAGACTCGTACGCCAGACTCGTACGCCAGACACACGCCAGACACACGCCAGACGCACGCCAGACACACGCCAGACACACCCAGACACACCCAGGCACCCCAGACTCACGACAGACGCACGCCAGACACACGCCACACGCCAAACACACGCCAAACACGTCAGACAAACACTCTCAAACGCACGTTAGGAACGCGCAAGGCACACCCAAAAGCACATGAGGCACATCCCAGATACAACGAGACAGGAGTACGCCAGACACACATCGGACGCACCCCAGACCCACGTAAGAAAAAAAACAGACAAGCCAGACACACGCCAAACAAACCCAAACAAACCGAGACACACCCGGACATGACGGCGACGAGGACTCAGAAGACTCCGAAAGCGACGACCCCGTCTCCGACTCCGGCGACCCCGACGACGACGACTCCGATTCCGACGACAATGCCTAACGCCTTCTTCCTTCTACGGCCCATCGAAGAGGAGACGTCATATCCTGAAAATCCGTTACATTTGCTACCGCAGGCGGGCGGGTGTAGACACATAAAGAAGCATCTATCTACATCAGCAAAGGTCCGTCCACACGCCCTTCAAACAATATGACATTATGACGTACGCTGGCAAATACTTTGGGACGATTGCTGGCCTCGCACGTCATGAAGATATGGTTGCTGCGCGTGGGACCCATGATATATTACAGTACGCGCATGCGCACAACAGTGGCACTTGGTGCAGAATACACAGGCACGCGTCTCAGATTGGGATCTAATTATTTGAATTGCACGAGAGGTGCACTGATTTATAGCACCGACATGTTTAGAGAACCGCGCGCAAGAGACACACCCCAGACAGACCCAGGCAGACCCAGACACACCTCGGCACGCACCAGACACGCACCCCTCACACCCAGACGCACGCCATACACACGCCATACACATGCCAAACACACGCCTGACACACGCCAGACACACCCCAGACATACATCGGACACACCCCAGACAAAATCCCAACGCACCCCAGGCACACCTCAGACACACCCAGGCACACCCAGACACACCCCAGCCATACCCAGTCACACCCCGACTCACCTCGACATGGCGAGGACGACGACAATTACGACAACGACGACGACGAATCCGACTGTAACGACTCCGCATCCACAGCGGACGACTGCGACTCCGACGCCCTCTCCGACGACTCCAGCTCCGACTCAACAAAGGGCCAGGAAGGCGGTAATGTCACTTCCTGCGTCGTCTCTCATCCGCCCCTTCCTCCCTCATGTTCCCGTCGTTCTGCGTGTTCTTTTCCTCCTTCTGTCCTCCCTCTCTCACTCCTTCCCTCCTACTTTGACTTCTTCTCCCCTTCCCAACTCCTCCGCCATCTGCCCTTTGTCCATCCTCAGCTCCATGCCGCTACTCCGCAAACCTCTCCAAGGGTGCGACTCCGCAAACCTCTCCAAGGGTGCGTCCTGACCAGGATGACGAGGCGAATCCAGCCGTGGCGAGGAGGGACTCCCTGGAGGCCCCACAGAAACAATAACGAGGGATGGATAGGGGTATCTGTACCTTTTCCTCCTCTGACCTACCTCCCAAAACCTGCTCTCCCTTCCTCCTCCCGCCACCCAAAGTGAAGGCCAAAAGGGAAGTGGCTCGAAGGGTCGCCGCCGCCGCCGTCGCCGACGAGACGTCGTCGTCGTCGTCGTCATCGTCGTCGTCGGGCCCAAACTTGAGTATCGTTTCACCGATTCCCATCTCCAGCGGCGTGGCCTGGGCCCCACTGGTCGATTCACCCCCCTAGATGGGGATATAGGCCGTTCCCTGCGGGTTTTGAGGGGAATATCCCCACCTGGGGTGGTAATTTGGTGGGGGTCTCGAAGGGGACGAGGATGGGGATGGGGGTCGGATAAAGGATACTGAAAACTGTCCCACCAGCAATTTAGCAGGCAGTCTGCCGCGGCGTCTCCTGGCAGCCAATGACCGCCACCGGCTCCGAAATGACAGTCCACCGCCCGCTCTCCTCGCGCACCGCGGCAGCCAGGAGAGACCAGACCGGGTCAGCCAGGCGAACTCGATGCAGAGTTCGGCGAGGCCGACGTTTGAAATTTCTCCTTCTCCCAGGGTCGAGCTATGCTCAGGTCGGGCGTGTCCTCCTACAGCCAGATATTGGACGAAAAATAAAAAACACACCAAAAATACTCCCAACATGCTCAAAAATAGTCAACTAATCTTCCCCATACTAGTTCTTGATTATTTTGGAATGCTCCTCCTGTAGAGGGACAGGCCCGACTTCAAGCTATGCGTCGTCAGTGTGTCCTAAACGCGCGCGCCTAGCTCGGCGGATACGCCGTCAAACGTGTCCGCGCGAGCGCACGACCATCGTCCGAGATCTTGAACAACAATCAGGGCGGGCAATGTTCCAGGCGCCGAGGCCGTCCAAGGACGACCAAGACAGAGAGCGGCCCTGAGTACAGTATTCGGCATGACCTAAGGAACGATACATAAGGAACGAAGCCCCTTTTCTTCCAAGTAATTAAGTCTAGGAGGTCCGACCAAAGGAACGACCGAGCACCTTTTGAAAAGCAAGAGTTCCTTATTCAAGCCAGGCCCTGTAGAAGGGTCGGGAGTCCTGGGTACCCCGCACGGAGAAAAGCACCACGTCGCCTGTCTGGGGATCGGGGTTCGAGGGACGGGGTCGTTCTCGGGCCTTCGCTGGCCCTGTGGTGAGGGCTCCTGAGGGCCTCCCACGCCCTTCTGGAAGCATCTGGGGCCCTCTGGGAGCCACGTGAAACCGTCCTGGAGGCGTCTGGGACTCCCTGGGAGCCACGTGAAACCGAAAAGTGGCGGGTGCCAACAGCGCTCGGGAAAGGCAACCAGCAACACGTTACACAGGCAGCGTGCTAGCCGAATTCTCTCCTCTCGGGGGCTCCGCGCGCGCAGAATCAGATTCGAGCCTCTTGGGGCCACCTTGACGCTTTCTCGGAGCCTCTTGGGCCGTCCTGGTGCCCTGGTTCGGCCGTCTGAGCCATCTCCCCGGGCGCTCAACGGCAATTCTGGTAGCCTCTCGGCGGCCCTCTTGGGACTTGGGCTCACCAAGCCGCAAACTTGGCTGCCCCAGGAGCGAGTCGACCTGTGACACAGCCCCCCTCCCCCCCCCCAAATCACACACAGGCGCGCGCACACACACACGCGCGCGCACACACAGAGATACGCACATATGAACACACACACACACACACGCCCCCCCCCCCACCCACACACACACACACAAACACAAACACAAACACACACACACACACCCACGCACGCACGCACGCACGCACGCACGCACGCCCTCCCACACACACACACACACACACACCCACACACACACACACACGCACAAACACACACACACATACACACACACACACACAAACACGCGCACACTTGCTCTGGCGTCGCGGCCGTGCGCGCAACGGCACGGCGGACAAAGTGGTAGAGCATCAATCGCGCGCGCACGTCTGAGGGCGCCCGAGTCCTCAGAGTCCGCACCCGCACACACACACACACACACACACACACACACACACACACACACACACACACACACACACACACACACACACACACACACACACACACACACGCTTCTTCCTCCGATGGCGAGGTGACGGTATCGTCGCGAAGCGCTAAGCTTAGGTCGGGCATGTCCCCCTAGAGGCAGATTTGGGACGAAAAATAAAACATGCTTCAAAACATATTCAAAAGATGCTAGAAATACAAACAGATTATCCCCAGACCCTCTGTAGAGGGACATGTCTGACTTAACGCTAAGCCGAAACATGCAAACATACACGCACAGACACACAAACACACAAACACACACACACACGCCCCGCATACCATAGCTCCGTCTTTCGCCGTTGACGTCGATGACGACGATGACGACGACGACGACCTCGGAGCCGACGATGTCGGCGACGATGCCGACGCTGTGAACGGCGAAGGCGGTGATGTTGACGCTGGCGACGACGCCGGCGGCGATCCAAGCCTCCGACGTCCCAATGCCTCTTGCGACGTGTGCCCCCGGACCAGTCAACCCCTTCCGAGGTCCAATTTGGGTCAGCCCACGTCGTCTCTTCTAAGAGCCTTTCGTGACGCCAGAAGTCGGGAACCCGAGAGATGGAGCTCTCTGGACGATTGACGAGCTCCCCGGAAGCCAAAAAAGGTCAACCACACTCAAAAACGTCTATCCTCGATCCTCCTTCTCCTCCTCCTCCTCCTTCTCCCCCTCCTCCTCCTCCTCCTCCTCCTCCATCTCCTCCTCCTCCTCCTCCTCCTCCTCTTCCGTCTGCTCATCACCATCTACATCACCATCACCATCAGCAGCAGCATCATCATGATCAGCATCATCATCACCACACCACCATCATTACCATCATCAACATAATCATTATCATCAGCAGCATCAGTAACAGCATCATCATCAGCATCATCAGCATCATCAGCATCATCAACAACAGCAGTCTCATAATCAGCATCGTCATCATCATGGTCGTCGACATCATCATCCTCACCATCCTCATCAGCATCATCATCATCAGCATCCGCATCATCATTATCATCATCACCATCATCACCATCACTACTACCATCACCACCACCACCATCACCAAATCCACCATCATCATCGTCGCCATCATCATCATCATCATCATCATCATCATCATCATCATCATCATCATCATCATCATCATTATCATCATCATTACCAAACCACTCTCATCATCAGCACCAGCATCAGCATTAGTACCAGCATCATCATCATCATCATCATCATCATCATCATCATCATCATCATCATCATCATCATCATCATCATCATCATCATTATTAGTATCATCATTACCATCATCATCATGATCACCATCCTCCGGCGGCTGAGACGAAGGCTACAGCAAACAGCATCCCAGATAGTAAGATACTCGTAAAGCTCTGAGGGGAGGCGTGTCCCGAGAGCGATCCGAAACGCCCTGGTGGAGCGACCGGTCTTCATCCGAGGCCTGCCCAAGCGACGGCCTACGATGTCGACGACGAGGGTGACGGCGACCACGGTAAAGGTGGCAGCGACGACAACGACGACGACAATGACGACCAGCACGAAAGAAACGGGCCTGGAGGGAAACTGGTCCTGGCCCAGGGGCTCTCCCCGAAGAGCAGCTCTCCCTCCCGAGCTCGCTTTCCGACGCTCTGGGATCCATGCGAGGGCCCCGGGAGCCCGAAGTCGGCCAACATCCTCAGTTGCCCTTAGGCCTTAGGGCAAAGTGGGCTGGAGTAAGTGGATTCAGCAGATCGCACCGCCTTGCCAATGCATCGCCGATGCATCGGCGACGTCGGGATGGAAACTCTGGGTCGCGCCGCGTCGCCGGTGCATAGGCGATCCGACGCGCGATCGTCCGACCCCATCTCTGGACGGCTACGTGAGACGACGGTGACTCTCCCGCCTCGCCCAAATCCTCTCAAAATCCGTCGCCCGATCCCTCCCCAAAAAACCATCCCGACCCCGTCCTTCGAGTCGGATCCAGCCGTGACGGCCAGAAGCCTCCAAAGGGCCGCCGTTGTCTCAACTGGCCCTCCTGCGAGTATCTCGGGAGCGGCCGAGAGGGGTCGTCCAAGAGGGGGGGGGAAAGGGGGGGGGGGGGAGGCAAATCATGGCCAGCGGCATGTGCGCGGCCCAGGGGGGAGGGCAGGGACGTAATGAAACAAGAAGAGGCTCCATGGCCCACGCCATGGCATCCACCACCCCCCAGTCATCACCACCCTCTTGGCCGCCCCCGAGAATCTACCCAGGCCCCATCTCAGAAAGCTGGCACGTTCCCCTCACGGCGAGGCCACTCGGGGCCCCCGAGACGGGAACGCCGATGGACCAGGACCTCGGCGCACCCGAGCACTCTGCAGCCGTGGGTCAACCCATTCACCATTCTTCACTGTCTCAAGGAGGAGGACGAGGAGGAGGAGGAGGAGCAGGAGGAGGAGGAGGACAGGTGCCAGGGCGCTGTGCGGAGGTTCCCTGGACCACTTTGGGGCCGCCGCGATCTGATAAGGCTCATGGCCAGCACCCCCCCTCCCCCGCAAGCCCCTCCCCCTGGTCCCTGCACGACTCGCGCCAGCGCCGTCCGGGAATGAGCCACTCCTGGGCACTCCCGGACGGCGCTGGCGCGCGAATCATGACGTGTCATGACGTGACCCCCCTCGGTCACGCCCGTGACGGCCAGGGGACAATCGGCGGCCCCCAGTTGGCATCTTCAGAATCGTGACATGACCATCCCCCTCCCCTCCTTCCCCCCCCCTCGGTCGCGCCCGTGACGGCCAGGGGACGATCCGCGGCCCCCAGCTGGCATCTTCGGTGCCCTGGCTTGCGGCGCAGCCCGCTTCTCGGGGGCCCCGAGCCCCGGCGCCGCCGCCGCCGCAGGGGCGGGCCCCGTCCGGCAGGGAGTCGAACTGGGACACGGCCGCGGCGTGCGGGCCGCTCGGCCGCAGCGCGCCCTCCCGCCACGCCGCCCAGCTCGGGTCTCGGGGCGCGCACCGGGCGACGGCGGCCGTCGGCGGCCTTCGGAGGCCGTCGGCGGCCATCCAAAAAAGGCGGCCTCGGGCGACGGCGGCGTCGGCGTCGCGGGGCAGTGACGACGCTGCAAGCCGGCGCAGACGGCGGCGACGGCAGCGGCAGCTGCGGCGGCGAGGACGAGGAGGGGCATGCGTCGTTTGGGGCGGGGTGCGAGGGGGCGGCTCTCTCGCCAGGGCCGCATTCGCCTCGACGAGGGGTCCAGGGGTCGAAGGCCACGGCGATGGTGACGGCGGCGACGACGGCGGAAGCGGCATCGGCCAAGAAGAAGGGAGGGTGATGGGGGGGGCGTCCCTTCCCCTCCCGTGGCGACGAGGGCCTCCTAGGAGTGGCCAACCTCGAAAAATACAGGAATCCGCCCCGTGGAGAGGACCCAAGGAAGTGGAGGCGTGCGAGGAGACGGAGATGCACGTTCTGGTGGCCGTGTCTTTGATGATATAGCGAGATCACGTGCGCACATGATGCAACATGGCAGAGTTACAGACGCCCCGAGGGCCCGCGACGTCAAAAGGGCGTGGACGAACAAAGAGAGTCAAGAGGAAGAGCAGGAGCTGCCAGGAGATGTATTCTCACACGTCAACCCATCGATGTTGTCTGAATGCAATACGCACGTCGGAATATGCTTACCAAAATAAGACCTGCGAGAATATGCCACCGTGCCGGCGGCATGCTGGCACGCCAGGGCGTGCTAGGAGGCCCCTCCATTAGCCAGCATGGCCTCCTTGGCGTTTCTCGGGCCCCTCGTAGCGCGCAGAGTTCTGCTTTCTGGCGCTCTCTCTGGCATCCACAAAGCTCCAAGACAATCCAGTAGGCCGCCATGACATCGCAAGGCAGCTTGCAGAGGACAGCGACAAGAGCCTCGAGAAGAAAAATGATGGATATTCCTACAGGAATGTTGAACAGATTTTAGCATACTCGCCCTTCGAGCTTGCGAAACTCCGACATGGCTCAACAGATTCCCGAGAGGGCTCCAAGACGGCCCAGGAGGACCCTCAGACGGCCCGGGAGGGCCCCAAGACGGCCTAAGAGAGCCCCAAGATGGTCGACGAGGCTCACATGAGCCCACCACGACGGTCCGAATGAGGATTTGAAGTGGCCGTGGGAGCATTTCCTTCTCAGATTGACTCCAAGACCGCCAACGTAGTCGCAAGAGGCCCCCAAGAGGCCCCCAAGAGGCCCCCAGGAGGCCCTCAGCACGCTTCTGAGGGGCTCCAAGATACCCCCAAGCATCTTTGGGCAACTCCCGGGCCCCTCTCGTGGCCTCTGGGGCGCCTTGCGGGCGGTCCGTGTGGCCGTCTTGGAAGATCGGAAGACCAAAAGGCGAGCGATCCGAAATCGCATACGCATGATGGTGGAACATCAATGGCTTCGCCTCTTCTGCGCCTCTTGAGCAACCTCGTCGGGCCTCCTTGCGTCGTATCGCGGCCACATTGGGCCGTCTGTGGCCCGACTTGTGGGGCGTTCTTGGGCCCGCTGCAGCCGCATTGTGCTGTCTGGGGGCGCCCCAGAACCAGCGTTCCCGGTCCGTCTGAAGTTGTGACGGATCAAGCTTCTATGTGCATGTGTGGTTGACAGCTGTATGTCTGCCACCGTGCCGTTGGCACCAAGCGGAGTGTCTTCAGGTCCCGTCGGCCCCTGCCAAATCATGGATACTGCTTGAGGGGCCCAGGCCGCCAACTCACAGATATATTGGGGCGTGGCGGATGATCCCTGGGGCTTGTCACGTTACTTTTCCTGAGACCAGAGGGTGCCCATACAGCCGAAGAGGGTCCCAAGATGGCCCCGAAATGGTACAAGAGGGCCCCAAGACGACCGAACATAGACTCAAGACGACCCACGAGGCTCCCGAGACGCCAAAAAGGACCCGACGAGGATACCTCAGAGGGCCAAAAGATGCAACAACCGTTGATTATCATGACAAGCGCAAACATTCAGAACACGAAGTCGAATGTTCGCGCGTCAGAATGCCCAAGACGGCCCAACAGGCCCTCGAGATCGCCAACAAAAAGGTGCAAGAGGCCGCAAGGAGGGCTCCAAGACAGCCCAAGGGGGTCCCAAGAAGGTCAAAGATGCTCCAAAGACAGCCCAAGAGGTCTCGACGAGGGCCCCAAGACGGCCCCAAGAGGGGGAAAGCGAAGAAGCCTCAGGAGCAGTTTCCTCCAAAGATGGCCTCTAAGACTGGTAGCGTGCCCCGAGAGCCCCCCCAGAGGCCCCCGAGAGGTCCCAAAACATCGGACCTTCAGCTGTCGCCGGCAAGGCCGTCGCAGGTGGGCGCCGTAACGCCAGCCATGCAAGTGGCTGGGGCACACATTCATAATTCATAAATGCAGACATGCATTTGCTCTAACACTGGCGATTCACAAAGCGAGCCCCCCACAAGAGGCCCCCAAGGTGAGCCCCAACAGGCCCCAAGGAGAGCCCCGAGAGACCATAGACAGTATGGACAGCACGGAGGCCTCTTGCCCTCTTGTTCACAATGCAGTCACGGTGGCGGATTGGGCCGAAGGCCACTAGTGACAAGTGTGGTCTTGCCAGAAGTCCAAGATGGCCTCCAAGACTGCCCTTGAGCACCCCAAGAGGGCTCCAAGTCGACCCAGACGAGCCCCCCAAGAAGGCTTCCGACGGCGTCAAACGGGCCAGGAGCCCACCAAGACCGCCCAAGATGGCCAAAGACGGCTCAAGAGGCCCCAAAGAGGTCTCCAAGACGACATCAGATGCCTCCAAGAGGACCTCCAGGATGGCCAGAAGAGGCCAAAATGGCGCCTCCCGCGCAACACTTGCGCCGATTATGTTTAAACGACGGCCTTCAGCGACGAACAGCGAGCTAAAGGCAATCATGGAAAATCCGCTGCCCCCCGCTGACTGGGCGTGCAGCGCCGGTCGCCCACGAGAAAGGGCGGAAAACTATGCCAAATCTAATGGAGCAAGGACGGCGCCTCCCGCGCAACACTTGGCAACACTTGTGCCGACCCTGTTGAAACGAATACATTCAGCGACGAACAACGAGAGAACGGCAATCATGGAAACAAATGAAGGCGAGCGGTGCAAGGCTCATCTTGTTATAGACGCTGAATCGCGCGTGGAATCAGACCCAGGTAAAGCACAGAGGAGGCACCCTATGGAACTGAATTGGAATTCGCGCTGCTCTGTCAACAGAGCAAGTGGTCAATCGACCAATGCCACAGCACCAATCTGCTGCTGCTAGCACGACATGACACTGCAAAGCAATTTGAAGGAAGGGTGATGTGATCAAGGCGCGGTGCTTTTCATCGTTCCAGCTGTCGAGGCCCTCCGAGGCGCCGCCTGTCTAGGCGGAGGACTGCGCGATGGCGTCCATGGCCGCCCGAGCCGTGGGCCTCGGCTCGAGGAGCGCGGACAGCTTGGCCAAAACGGGCTCGCTGCGCACGCCGCCCACGACCGCCAGTGCGCGAGCGTGGCTGCCCTCGCGGGAGAAGAAGTTCTTGATCCTTCTGGCGGTGGGCGTCAACTCCGCCTCCTCCGGCCAGCCGACCGCCTGCCTCATCGAGCCCAGGCCCCCGGCGGCCTCGAGGAGCACCACCCCGAGGCTCCAGCAGTCCGCAGGCTTGGCGAAGTACGACTCGTCCAGGGCCACCTCTGGGGCGATGCACGGCAAGTCTCCGCACAGCGTGGTCGACGGCGTCGACTCTGGTCGGAGCGCCGCCTGGTAGAAGTCCACCATGCGACAGAAAAGCGTTTCAGACTGGTCCTCCACGATGATGTGTTCCAGAGACACTTGTCTGTGCACGACGTCCCGTGAGTGACAGTAGGCCAGCGCTCCTGCTATCTGCATTGCGCAGTCCATGGCATCCTCCAAGTCGAGGCGGTACCCTGGCTGGTCCATGAGGCGCTCGTGCAAATTCTGCATGCCCCCAAACTCGAGGGTCAAGTACACCCGGGAGAAACTGACGATGTGCGGGAGGGTTCACACATGTCACAGCAACGGACGATGTGCGCGTGCCTCAGCATGTCCCTCAAGAAACACAGTTCGCGATGGATGCACTCCAGGTCTGCAGCAGATACGCGGTCCGACTTGTCGTAGACCTTGAGGACAACTCGCTCAGACTCGCTCCGCTTGGCAAGCAATACGGTGCCGCTCCTTGTGTTAAAACGATTGGTCAGTTCGTAATCGCCCACCCTGTTGGCCGTCTCCACGAGGTTGCGATCGATTGGGTCGAAATCGGGCATCAGAGCTTTCGGGGCGGCCTCCCAGAGCAGCCTGTGGTGATAATCCAACATGCGCTGGAAATTGTCGTCGTCAAAAACGATCATCGAATGTGCACGCCTTTCAGTCGCTTCGAACCAAGACCGCTCGATGTTGAGTTTTTGGCGCAGCTCATCTGGGTTGTCACCAGGATCCAGCAACACCCCGTCAGCACCGACGGCCAGAAGCGCGTCGTGGCGCGCCATGACCGTCTGCACGCATTCCCAGCTCAGTTCACGCGGGACCTCAAGCAACTGCAGCAAGAACACGCAGAGGTCACGGTGCGGCTCGAGCTGTTCCATTAATTTCTTCATCATTGACTTCTCGTACCGCGTTTCGAACGTGCATGGCACCAGCAAGCTGGTGCACTCAGACGCCAGGGACGCGATCCTCTCTGTGTGCCAGTGGCCCTCAGATCCTGAGTCTGGTGAAGCGAGCCTGCAAGGTCGCTGCGGCGATCTCCACGGCACCAGTGTGGCGAAAGCGAAGTGCGCGGGCAGCTGTGAGGTCATGTGGGTAACATATATCTCTCTATCGTTGCTTGGCTGGACGCCGACGGCAGACGAACCTCCATGGTTCCCATGGCACAGAAACCAGAGGTGATGCGAAGATCCGTGCTGCCCCCAACACAGGGCCACAAATCAAAACGGCTACCCTTGAGTCACACCAGATTGAGCCAAAATGAAGGATGTCTTCTTGTCGGCCCTCCGACGACCCAAGAGCCCCCAAAGATCGCCCAACGATCGTCCAAGAGGCCTCCCGGATGGCCCCGGAACGGCCCAAGAGGCCCCCAAGATGGCCCCAAGAGGGCACTTACACTGCCCCAGAGCCGTAGTGTATGAACCCCTCCTACAGCTGTAGAGTTGCGAAAACCATAAAAATTGTGTAGTAGCATCGGGGGAGTGGTTTTTGCATGCTGTGTAAAAGTGCCCGAAAGAGTGTCGGAATGAGTGTCTGCACCATTTCTGGGTGCACGCCGAAACCCAACTTGAGTGCACGCATGATTTGGGAGTGTGCGCCAAAACCAAATTTGAGTGCACGCATCATTTTGGAGTGTACGCCGACACCTAACTTGAGTGCACGCATGATTTTGGAGTGGCAAGCGGGATGTTGTTTTACTCCGTTTCGATTGCTTCGTATTTCCGTTGTGTTGCACAGGGAACGCGGCAGGGAACGCGATGGATAACTAACCATCATCGATGACGCGGTATGTAATTCTACGCATCAGAAGCGCAACGCGAGCAACTACGATTCACAGCTTCCCTCAGAACAAGCAGAAGAAGACACATGTTCCGGCATTCGGGGAACATTGTTGCGCGGTTCAAACAGGGGGGCGGGGCGGGCCACGGTTGCATCAAACAAAATCATTTATGGGATCTACGTTTGGCGCATTTGGGATGATACTGGGTGATCAGGCGGCTGTTCACTGCCCGCGCGGATAGCACTCGGGGATTTCTCGGGCTTCCTGGGGCCCTCTTGGGAACCTCGGATGCTCCCGGGGGGGGGGGGCATGGAGTATGGCGTCAATCCGAGTGGGGGAGGGCGGCGCTTCGCCTTGCTCCTAAAAAAGAACACGCGCGTGATTCCCGGGGGCATATTGGGCCGCTTCGGGGGCGCCATTGGGCGCTCTCGGGGCCGTCTTGGAACACTATACGGAAACATTGTTGGGTTATCTTGGCCAATGCCGGAACAGTCTTGAAGCGCCAAAGCCCAACGTAAGCACGAAGTCGACACGGCGCAAATTGCGCGTTCATCAACATACTGTTGTGTTAGAGCCTTGCCTTTGAAGAGGTAGCCCCCTGCGTCCTTCCCACTCCCGCTGCCCCCTGCCCCTTCTTCCCCATCCCATCCTTGCTTCTGCTCTCCGCGCAGACATGTCGGAGCGCGCCTCGCGCGCATCGTAGCCCCGCGGGGGGGTCTGCCAGGCGCGTCATCGGCGCGGCCGGCGCGGTGGCGCCGCACCGAATTCGGCGCGTCATCGCTCGCAGGCTTCGCTGCGCCATGGGAAATTCAAAAACCGAAGGCCAAGGGTCCGCATGGGGGCGCCGCGCGCATGGCGCCCCACCCTTCGCGCGCTCCACGGCATGTCCCATGGCCTCTATAAGGAGCTTCACCGAACACGGGCCCCATCGTGCACGGCGCAGTGCGCGGCGCGCGACTCGTGCGCACGAGTATCAGGGGCGCGACTACTGCGACTACGACCCAGTATGACAACATGCCGAGTGACTTGCGAATCGCGCGTGCGCCTCCCTCCTCTTCAGCGCGTTGCCAATGCGCCAGCCCCAGGCGCCGCGTGCTGCGTTCAGAGCAATGGTGGAAGCTATGTCCCGTCGCACCGCACATGGACATCATATCGAACCCCGCGGCCCAACGCGCCCCCCACGCCCCCCGAAATTAATGTGGATGGCGCGGCGACGGGGGTCGCGTGAGTGGGCGGGAATATTCGAACCCCAAAGAAACGCCTTCCCCGAGATCGACAGTGATGTCGGGGGCGCGGGGGTGATTTAGAATCCCTCGGCTGTGTGCGGGTTCGAATATCTTGTCCATCTACTGCGCCGATAGGTTCAAGAAAATCGCGGCGCGGCGCCCAATCCCCCACCCCGGAAAGAGACGCCGCGGTGAGTTAGCGAAGATACCGCACAGAGCGGAATGCATAATAAAACGCAACGACGTTGGCCACCGCAGCCGCTTTGGCTCGAACCCTGTTGCAGTTCGTCTTGGCTCGAAGGGCCGGTAGTTGCACCGCCTGCGTAACAGTGAGCAGCGCGCATGCCCGCGGAAGAAGGGCGAGCGCGCGCGGTGGAACCACGTTGACCAGCACGACTGGGGAAGGTGCCGAAGCACAAGCAAAAGCGAATTATTTGTGCATCTGGTGAAAAGGTGATTCCAGAACGGTACCATTGGCAGCCCGAGGAGTGGGTGGTTAAGTCCACGTTGTGCAACGTGGGCGCGCCGAATCCCAGCCACGTGGGTTCGAACAAACATCGCAATGGTCTGCGGTGGAAGCCGAGGGGGATGTTCGCAGACCAGGCGAAACTGATTTCGAGGGTGGTTCCAAATTCGGAGTTTGACTACGAAGACCCGTGGGACCTCGATCCAGCGAAACAAGTCGGTGGTCGCGGTGGCGCGCCTGCAGGTGGCGTTGGGAGTGCGGACCCGTGGGTGCATCGTGATGGAGGCGGCGTGCTTGCGCTGGAGCATCCGCTGCCGCCGCCCGGGCTGGGCCCTGGCGATCTTCGCGGTGAGCCTGAGCAGATCCGGGTGGAGCTAACGAACCTAAATGTTGCGGTAGAAGGTCTTCAGACTCTTGCGCTGGCACTGTTGTCTGCGGTTCGTGAGCTGAACGGCCAGGTCTCCAGCGGAACAGGGCGCGCCGAAGGGAGGCCCAAAAGATGATTCCGACCGCGTTGAGTAAATACGTGATGATTCAAGGCTCACGTAATCATCTGCAGCGCGGGTTCGACCTCGCGCGTCTTCGCCACTATGGCGCAAACCTCGCGACAAGTTTTCGCGCGCGAGGGGTGCCCCCCTTGACCTGAGAGCCCGGCCGCGCTCGCCAGCCATCACCACGCGCGCTTTAATGCGCTGAATGTGCTCGAGCGATCAAGCTACGGAGGTCTGTGGGGCCCCCAGGGCCCCAAGACTCTGAGGAAAGAGAACTGGCAATTCCGTTCCCAAGAGTTCCTCACCTTTGCGGGGCGGCGGCATCATCGCTGCCCACTTCCCGCCGCGCCCCCGCCATGGGTCACCGTCGCCAACGAGCGTCCTCATCGCGGATGGCTTGCCCAATCAAGGAAACCAGCCCGCCCTGTTCAAGGAGCAGAGCACGATAGTTGGTTGGCCATTCGAAGGTATCAACGCACCCCCGCTCTCTGACTGACATCGTCGAAGCCCGCGTGAGCAAAGGGGCCGTTAACGCTTGTGCTTGAACGCCCATGGGCACTCGCGTGTTATGGCATATGCTCCTCCGCGCACAGCGTGCTGCCATTCTGATAGAATCCACCAGTGGCCCCAGTGGCGGCGTCGCATGCCCCCCCTCCCCCCCCCACCACCACGCACACACGCGCGCGCGCACGCGCACACACGCGCACACACGCACGCACGCGCGCACGCACGCACGCACGCACGCACGCACGCACGCGCGCACGCACGCACACACACACACACCACACACACACACACACACACACGCACGCACGCACGCACGCACGCACGCACGCACACGCACACGCACAACACACACACACACACACACACACACGCACACGCACACGCACACGCACACGCACACGCACACGCACACGCACACGCACACGCAACACGCACACGACACACGCACACGCACACGCACGCACGCACTACACACACACACACACACACACACACACACACACACACACACACACACACACACACACACACACACACACACACACACACACACACACACACACACACACACACACACGCCCACACACACCTACACACCACCCAGGACAGCGCTTCGTGGACCCATTGGGAGCCCCACCGAAGGTCCCAGTGGCTGTCTCGCATGCGCTTTCGCCACTCCAGACAACGCTTCGTGGCCCCATAAGGGGGCCCCACCGATGGTCCCTGTGGCTGTCTCGCATGCGTCTCCCCCGCCCAGGAAAGCGGTTCGTGCCCCCCCGCAGGGCGCTCCACCGATGGTCCCAATGGCGGTATTGCATGCGTCCCCCCACCCAGGGCAACGCTCCGTGGCCTCATGGGGAGCCCCGCCGAAGGCATCTGCGGCAGTTTCGCGCGCGCCCCCCCCCCCCCCCCCCGCCCAGGGCAGCGCTTCGTGGCCACATGAGGAGCTCCACCAAGGCATCTGTGGCGGTCCCGCATGAGTCCTCCCCGCTCAGGACAACGTTTTCGTGTCCCCATAGGGAGCCCCACCGAAGGCCACAGTGGCGGCCTCGCATGCGTCTCCCCCCACCCAGGGCAGCGCTTCGCTGCCCAATATGGAACCCCACCAACGGTCCAAATGGCGGTCTTGCGTGCGCCCCCCGCACCCAGTACAGCGGTTCGGGGCCCCGTTGGGAACTCATCCGAAGGTCCCAGTGGCGGCCTCGCATGTGTCTGCCCCACGCAGGACAGCGCTTCGCGCCCCCATATGGAGCTCCACCGATGGTCCCAGTGACGGACTCGCGCGCGTCTCTCGCATGCGACTCCGAGGGGCAGAGGCCCCTTGGAGTATCCTCGGATGCATCTTGGGAGCGTATTGGGCGTCTGGGGGGGCATCTTGGCGGGCCCAGGGCAGTCTATGAGAGCCTTAGTTGCCTCGGGGGTTCCCCTCGAGGCATGTGTGGGGTATCCTGGGAGCTTCTTGGCAGCAGTTTGGGGCCGCCTGCGCGCCTTCTGGGGCCATCTTGGGGCGTTCTCGGGGGCGTTCGAGGCGATGTTGGGGCCATCTCGGAGGAGATCGATCAAAAACGGTGAGGGTCGCTATTCGCGCTGCCCCTCGGCAGCCGTGAACATCGCCTACTGGGCCCCGCGTGGAGCGCTCTGAGCGCGCAGCGGTCCGTCTCCAAACCTGAAGCTCGAGGGCGCTAGCCGTCGACGCACGCCCTCCATGGCCTGAGCGCTGCTTCCATCCCAAACGATGCATGCCAGAAGCTGTAAGGCACCGCCTGACACGAACTCTGTCGGGCTGTCTCCGTGGCTGCTTCAGAAAAGAAACCGAACCTTTGAGTGTTCTGATCTCCTTCTCCAGGCGCCCAATCTTAGCCTCGGCCCTGACCGCTCTCGCAATCTGCCTGCGGCCCGACTTCCCCGGGGGGGCGAGCAGGCGCGAGGTCGCGAGAAAAGGGGCAGATGATGCGAAGATAATGGAAGAGAAAGCAAGACGGAATGCAATCCTGCAAACGACCCCGACCAGCTTCAGCCGCGGCGGCTGCCCGGGCCGCCCCCCCCCCCCCCCCCCCCCCCCCCCCTGGCGGCGCAAAGCAGCGCGGCGGGCGCCGCGCTTCGGCGCTGAAGAGGCTGGAGCGGCCACCGCAGCCGCTGGCGCTGCAGCGTCTGCAAGTGCAGCGGGTTCTCTACGCCGCCTCCAAATCGCCGCCTTCAGAGGGGAGGAGGCGAGGAGCGGCAGCAGCTCCGAGAGCAACAATGGGGGGCCGCTGAAACTCTGAAATTCGGACAGTTGACTGCGAAAGAGCCCCGACGCGCAAAACCAGATATTCCAAGAGGGGGAGATGAAGGGATGAGTAAGTGAGTGAGTGGCCCCAGGGTGAAAGCGGCGCCTCAGAGCTCACCCCGGCGCGGGCATCGGACGAGCGCCTCAGAACCTACCCCGCGCCACCAGGTCTCTCAGTTCCGAAGTTTCTGAGGTTCCCAGCCACTGAAGTCCCTTGAAATCTCCTGCAGGCCATGGAATGTTTAAGGGTTCTCGGAGCCCTCTGAAGGCACCCGCTCCCCCAAACACTTGATGCCCCACACGCCCGACGACCGTCTGTGCGCAATTGCTCGGCGATCGCCAAGTCGACGTCGTCTAAAACCTCGCGCGGCAGACCAGGCACGCCAATGGCGCGAACGGCTTGCGCAATCGAACCCAAAGAGAACGGACCTGGCTTCAGCACTGCAGCCGGACAAGAAAGTGCCGGGCGTCGCGACACCTGCAGTCCGTCTAACACCTCGCCCAGCAAAATGCGGGGCGCCGGCAGATTCGGCATGAAAACCGCCTGCCCCCCAGAACCAGGCCCACGCTTCAGTGACCGCGACTCCGGAGGCCTACGACGAGCGCCTTAGGAAGCGCCATGCGGCGAGAACACGCCACGGGGCGGCCCCCATCCAATCATGGGGCGCGGCGGCCCTCGAGACAGAGCGGCGATAGATAATAGAAGAGACGGCAGACGAATAATGACCGCAAGAACACGTTAGTGAGCAAGTCAGGCGTGGTTGGCGGGACGAAACCTGACGACGTGACCCAGGCGACGTCCGCAAACTGCGCGTGGACTTCTAGGAGTTAGAATTGCGCTAAAAGCCATATGGGTAACCCATGCGCGTGGAATGTATGCGGCTGCGAAACCGTTGTGTTTATAGTTCGCTATTTGTTTTGAGCTGAAATCTCATCTGGAAAACCCATGCGTATGTAATGCATGTGGCTACGAAGTCGTTGCGTAAATAATGTCGCTCTATTGGTTTGAGCTGAAATCTCATTTGGGTAAGTGATGCGTATAGCATGTATGTGTTTAGTTCGCCTCTTTGCCTTCTAGTCCACTATATTTGCGTTTAGCTGAAATCGCCACGGAATTCACTATGCCTGTTGAACATCATGACTATAAGTATCAATGCTCACAATTGAAGCTTGTGGTGATACCCAGCGTGGGGAATCGCAGCGCTTGGAGCCTAAAGAGCGAGGTGGGGAGCTGAGCGGCGCACCTCCCCAATGTGGTCTTGGCCCTCTCTCGCCGCTCCTAACGACATGCTCAGTGGCCCCATAGCTGTTCCGCTTCAACAACCGCGCATGGGCGTCGTACTCTGCCTTCTCGACGCGCGCCGACACCTCCTCCTTCATGGCTCCCAAAGCCCTCTCCCGCTTCTGCTCCCCGGTCAGAGGGGCGCCGCCCCCGTCGCCGCCGGCGCCCGCGGAGACGGCCACGAATGCGCCCCCGAGCACGTCGGGCCCTGGCGGGGAGCCTTGGCCACGCAGGGGGCGCGGGCGAGGATGGCATTCACAATTGCGGCATTCACAACTGCACACGGCTGGGCCCTTCGCCGAGCTATTTTTTTGGAGGGGTCGCCCCAGGTCCCAGGGCATCCTGGAACCGTGAACGGCCGAGGGCATATTGGGGCCTCAGGCGTCTTAAGGAATCTGAGGATCCACGGTGGTTAGGGGGCATCATTGGGCCTGAGGCGCCTGGAGGTATCTCGGGGCCCCATGCGCCCCCTGGCTTCTCGGGGCGCCAGGCGTCTGAGGGCGCCGATGGCCACGCGCGTGCGCATCGTGTAATGCGCGCGCAATGGGGCACATGAGGCCGCGGAAACCCCGGGTCGCTGCTGAGCTTCAGGCATCAGGTGCTATCTTGGGGGCTTAGGCGCACGAGGGCACCCTGTGGGCTTGGGCGTCTTCGGGTTCCTTGCGGCCTCGGGCGTCTCAGGTGACCTTGGAGCCTTAAGCTATAAGTGCATTGGGGCAATGGGCACCTTCGGGCTTCGTGATTCCGAACGTTTTCGTTTCGGGCCTGCGCGGTGGCGCGCGCCCGTTCAACTGAACATGCCAACGCGCTCGCATTCGACGCCGCAGAAGAGAAGTTGACCGCGCTGTCGTTGAGCGCGCTCTGAGCCAGACGCGATCGGCCAAATCCTCCGCCGTGCTTGAGTTGGATAAAGCCAGTCGGGCGCGTCACGGGGTCTCATGCATAGCATCTGGAGGTCTCTGTTAGATAATTCACTTGCGTCCTGGAGCCTGTTGCGTGGGCCTGCGGGAACAGCAGGGCGCCTCCTCAGGGCGTTGCAGGGCCCGCCTCCAGGGGCCTGCTGGGACCTCCTGGGGCCTCCCGGGGCCGGGGCCCCGCCGCGCGTGTCAGCGCGCCCCTTGCGCGTTTCGCGCCCCCGCAGAGAGCTCGCGCATCGCGCCCCAGAATTAACCCTGGCGGCGGCATTCGCATGCGCCCCCGTCACGCAGCTCGGCGCGCCCCTCGCGCGTTTCGTGGCCCCACGGGAAGGGGGGCGCCCCATATGCATTCGCAACTGCGTTGTTCGCAACTGCTAATGGTGCACAACCATCACAAAACCATTCATATTACGACTTTGCGTAGAGTGGCCGCCGCGACAGCACTCGATCGCGATCAGCCCAGGCGCGCAGCATCTCGGCTCCAACTCGTCTGAGCAGTGCGACCCATCGAACCACTCGGGGGCCACGTCGGGATGGATCGCGGTCGCAAGCGGGCGCGCGATTAGCAGGTCGTGTCGGGCGGCAACCGCCTCGAGCAGTCTCAGAAGGTCTTGCAGGCCACCACGCGCGCGTTCGGCAACGCATCGGACAGAGTCGAAAACGGCAGCACCGGGCCGCGCTCAATATGACGATTGCTCGGTGCGAATACCGGTCGTGCAGCGCGACGGCGAAGACCCCGGTGCAGAATGCGAACGCGATAGCGATGAAATGACAGCTCGAGGAGATCAGCAGGTGATCACGCACATGCGGCGCGCCACGGCGATCCTGAACGACAACAACCCTTCGGTTGACGGGCCCATCAGCATGGGGCGCGACTTCACGATGGCGCAGGACGACGCGCCCTTGGACTAGGCGGAGCAGTCGGCCCAGGCGCTTGCGCTTCGCTGCTGGGACAAAGATGACGACAAGACGCGGGCCCCGTGCGGGTGGCAGATCAAAGGCCCCAAGGGCTGGATCGACCACGCGGCCGTGGCGACCAGGGCGGAGAACGGTCTTGGGCCGACAATCCCATGGAGCACAAACGACCCCGAGTGCCGGACCTCCTACAACTGGAAAGCGAGGGACGAGTCGAAGTGGAAGGACTTCTGTGCCCAGCTGTCCTCGGAGGATTTTTGCCTCGTCGAGTCGCCAGTTGCTTCGCCGAACAGCGCCCTCGACTCGACGAATGCTTGACTAAACCAATGTGGTCGACCAGCGATGTGGCTCCATAGCGTTGGCCAGTGAGGCAGCGAGGGGCAGCGCATGCGCGACCGCTCGACCCGCGCGCGGCTTCGCAGCGCGCTGGAGACACTTTGTGTCTGTGCGCGCCGCTTTCGGCTAGAATGCAGCATGGCCGCCTTCGAATAAGCGCAGTAATCAGACATCAAGGTTTGTAGAAACTGCGGCACGCGTCAGTTTGTTGCGAGGGCGTCACCGGCGAATGCCCAATTGCATCGCGTAGGCGAGAGGGGCGAGACAAAGGGGGGGGGGGGATATATATATATATATATATATAGATAGGGAGAGAGAGAGAGAGAGAGCAAACAAACAAAGAGAGAGAGAGAGAGAGAGAGAGAGAGAGAAGAGAGAGAGAGAGGAGAGAGAGAGAGAGAGAGAGCGCGCGCGCTGCGAAAAAGGAGAGGCAGCGTCGACGGCGTCAGAACACCTGCGCACGCGCACACGGATGTGGACGAGGAGTCGGAGAAGGAGCAGGGGGAGGGGGGGGGGGGGGCGGAAGAAAGGGGGAGAGGAGGAGCAGGAGGCGGAGAAGAGGTGGAGATGGAGGGCGTCGATGGGCAAGCGGAGCCCATGGGCGAAAGGGGGGGGGCGGAGGCGAAGGAAGAAGGCGAGGAGAAGAGGAGGGCGAGAAGGGGGGGGCGGGAGAGAGGAGGAGGCGGGAGAGGGCGCAAAGGTGGACAGGAGGAGATTGAAGAGGACGTCGCGTTGGAGGATGTGGAGATTGAGGGGGGGGGGGGGGGGGGGGGGGGGGGGAGGGGGGGCGGGCGAGGGGGGGGGGGAGGGGGGGGGGGGGGGGGGGCGGGTGCGAGGGCGAGGAGGAGCAGGCGGAAGGGGGGAATCAAAAGGAAAGGGGTACTGGGGGAGGAGGGGGGAAGGAGGAGACGGAGGACGTGGATGACTAGGAGATGGAGGTGGACGGGGGCGAGGGGCCAGAGGGCGAGGAGGAGGGGGGGGAAGCGGGGGCGGAGGGGGAACAGGGGGAGGAAGATGAAGAGGAGGCAGAGAACGACGAAGAGGGCGCCGGCGACGGGGAGGGCGGGGGGGGGCAGTGAATGATTAGTCGCTCCGTGCTTGACACCCGAACTCCCCCCCTCAGCCTCTTCTTCCTACGTCCTGGGCGCGGCGGATATGCGAGGCGCAGCCCGCTTCTCATGTTCAGCCCCCTCCTCGTATCAAACTTACCAATGAGTGCGACCCTGGTGCCGTGCAACCTCGCTCTTCCATCTCACCTCGCCCCCGGTCTTCTCGCTGCGCCCTGGGCGCGACGGGCGTGCAAAGGGCCCGCGCCATCGCGTCATCTTCCGCCTCCTTCTCGTGCCAAATTTACCTATCAATGCGATGCTGGCGGTTTCCCAGGCCAATGATTTCCATGCAACCTTCCTCCTCCGCGTCACATTTTCCGCTTCTTCTTACTGCGTCCTGGGCGCAACGGGTATTAAGGGCCCAGCCCGCTTCTCATCCTCCGCCTCCTCCTCGCACCACGCTTCTCTGTGCTTGCGGTTATGGCCCATTCCCCAACCAGCGATTGCCGCGCGACATCCACGCCGCGCCCCCCAATTCCCCCCCCGCGCCCAGGGGGGCATAAAAGGCGGGGGCAGTCGCCCCCCCCCCCCCCCCCCCCCCCAATTTATGCACAACACGCAACGCGCGCCGCGCTGTCCGAGGCCGCGCCCACGGCAAGCCCCCGATGTCAACTCAAGGACGCAATTGAACACATAAGTTGGACATGCATTCCTTGGTTTTTTTGCAAAAAAAAAAAAAAAAAAAAAACGCGGCCACCCCGACGCGCAACATATGGAAGCTGCAGCACGCAAACGATGGTAGCCCCGACCCCAATGGGCACATGAATAACATGGCACCCCCAGGCAGGAAGATGCGGCCATCTTAACGCGGGGTGCGCGACTTAAACAATAGAACGCATACAACACTCGCGCTGCGCGTGTTGTGTGGCTGTCCTCCCCGAATGCGAATACTAGATATGGAAAACAACGCGTTGCCCCCGCCCCCCCCGGCTGCCCCCGCCGCGCGGGCCGCGCGCCCAATCTTCTTGCGCGATTTGAGGCGCATGGCTTTAACCGCTGCCCCGTCGGCCACCGGCCCCTGCTACTCGGAGACCGCCATGCCCCCGAAGGGGAAGGGCAGCCCCGCGGCGAAGCCTGGGCGCGGCTAGGCCAATGGGGGCCCCTGCAGGCGCTGCTCCTAGGTAGCCGCGGAGGTCCCTCCCAGCGCAGCTGCGCTGGCGCTCGGCTTTCCGCCGTCGATGAGCGCGACCCCCAGGGCCAACGGGCCCCCGAACAAGATGACATCAAACGCGCGAAGAGAGCCTCGCGCGATTGCCGCGGGGCGTCTGCGAGGAGCTTTTCAGCGCACAAGAGCGACCTGGGCCAGTGCGACAAGCGCCGCCGCTACTTCGAGGACTACATGCATGGCATCAGAAAAGGGCAGCCCGCGGAGATGCACAAGGTCGAGACGACGAGGGTCGCTCTCGACAAGGCCTTCGACACCCGCTCGAAAGGCACTGTGCCGCACTTCGCACCAGAGCACGTGCACGCTGGCCAGACCTTTGCGCAGCGCCTCCAGGTCAAGCGCACTACGTCAGCGATGAAGGACTTGAAGGAGTCCGTCACGCAACTCTACGAGTTTGACATAAACCAGAAGCTCCTGCATGGCATTCCGACGGTGACAGCCAAGGACCCGCGCGCCGACGAGATGGCTGACTCCTATCCTTGAAGCTCCGCGCAACCGCACCCCCGCCAGCCCATGCAGTGACGATCCCAGCGACGTCTGCCGGGAGCCTGGCACGCGTGGACAGCGCGTGTAAGTGCGTGGAGGTATGATGGGAAGGGATTATGGGGATGAGGGCGCGGAAGGGGGAGGATCACGACAACGAGGAATGCGATGGCGACGTGGGCGAAGACGCATAGTCGTAGAAGCAGAAGTAGTAGTTGTAGTAGTCGTCGTCGTCGTCGTCGTCGTCGCCGTCGTCGTCGTGGTCGTCGTCATAGTATTATCAATATTAGTGTACCAGTAGTGGTAGTAATAGTAGCAGTAGTAGTAGTAGCAGCAGTCGTAGTAGCTGTAGTAGTACTGGTAGTACTAGGTCGGTGGCAGTAGGAGTCGTAGTATCCGTAGTAGTAGTAGTAGTAGTAGTAGTAGTAGTAGTAGTAGTAGTAGTAGTAGTAGTAGTAGTAGTAGTAATCGTAGCAGTGGTAGTAGTGATACGAGCACTAGTATTGTAGTAGTAGTAGCCGTAGTAGTATTAGTAACAGTTGTAGTAATCGTAGTCGCATTAGCAACCGCAGTAGCAGTAGTAGCAATAGTAGTCGTAGTAACAGCGGTAGTAGTATTGCCAATAGTACGTGTGGTCGTAGTCGTAATGGTAGTAGTCGTAGTAGTAACAGTAGTAGTAGTAGTAGTAGTAGTAGTAGTAGTAGTAGTAGTAGTAGGTCGTAATAGAAGTAGCAGTAGTAGACGTAGTAGTAGCAACAGTAATAGTAATGGTAGTAGTAGTAATGATAATAGTAGTGGTAGTAGCAGTAGTTGCCGTAGTAGTAGGTAGCGGTAGTAGCAGTAGTCGCAGTAGCGCTGATAGTAGCAGCATAGTAGTAGGAGGAGTGAGTGAGGAGGAGGAGGACGCATAGGGCGTAGGCGAAGATGACGAACGCCACGATGAGGATGATGAGGGCGGCGGCGACGTCGGCGAGGACCCCTGGAGCCATCTGGAGATCTTCTTGGGCCCCTTCCTGGGGTCACCATCAAGCTTTTCTGTTGAGGCTGGGGCATGCCCTGCCCCGAAAACTGTAGGAGGAGGTGGCCGTGTACTTGGCGCTACCCAGGCCCTAGGCACCTATGCCACCCCCTCCTGGTGGGCCGGTTGGATTTGCCCCCGCGCGACCCCGAAAGCGATTGGCACACCTGGATCGGCGAGCGCGCGCTCGAGCAGGGCCAGCGCATGGGCGGCGCGACGCCGCCCCAGCAGGAGGTCCCAGACATTGCGAGGGCCAGCGCAGCCAAGACGCGCGGCCCGACCGATGGCAGGCGCAAGCTGACGGTCTCGCGGGATGAATTCCAGGAGCGCTCGCGCACCAATAAGGTGACGAGGCATGGGAAAAGTGGAAGCCGAGGCGGTGGCGGAGCTGGCGGGGGCCAGGGTGAGGTCGACGGCCTTGGCGGCACCGACGGCGGCGCCCATCACGGCGGCAAGGCGACGCCGCGCAAAGGGAGCGAGAGGCGGCCCCTAAAATAAGCCTCGCGGCTCGCAGGCGGGAGTTGCACAGTGGGCGAGAGGGCGCAAATCGACCTCGACGGGCCGCTCGCGGCGTCAGAGTCTCAGTCTCCCGGGCCCCCCGCCTCGCGCGCGGGCTCGGCGGGGCTTGCCAGGCCCGCGCCGCGCTCCGCATTTGGGAAGCCCAAGGCGGACGACGCCAACGCCACCGACGGCGAGGATGCCGATGCAGCGGATGCCAGGAGCGTTCGCACAATCGTCAGGACGGCGCGGGCGCAGGCAATTGCCGACGACCCCCTTGCTGCGGAAGACTGCCGCGACGCGATGGCCGCAGACCGCGGGCATCGGTGCGACGTCTGGGTTGCAATGTAGAAGGGCAACCAGGGGGTCGTTCGACGCCGGGCCACGCTGGCAGCGAGGCGCCTTCGCGACAGGAACCTGGCGAGCAAGGCCGACGCGATTGACGCGTGGACACAAAAGCGCGCGAGGTGCGAGGAGCCCGGCCGCGCGAAGATCTTCAAACTTGACAGCAAAAGCCAGGCTTTATCTTTGAAGGCCGCCCCGATGGAATTCGACCAGCCCCCGATCCAGGCCGAAGTCGACTTGGCGACGATCAGGGCGAAGGATTTCCGCTCTGGCCCTGACGCGTCAGTGGGTAAATTCAACCAACTGCTCGACGACCTCTTCCCCGTCGTGTTCCCCGGCGCCGACGCCGAGTCGGGTTGCGCGCCTGCGTTTGATTTCTACGAGCCAGTCGGGGCGCTGGCGAGGCGCCGCATGACAGACAAAGTCAAAGTCTTCAGGCGTGAGCGGGCGCAGGCGGTCGTGATTGACGGAATGCGCGCGCAGGGCGACGGCGGCATGGCAAAGCTGCCTGGTGACCCTGGTTACAACGTCCTCAAGCAGCTAAAGGGCGGGCGCGGCAAGTTCGGCCACTGTGCGACGTTGCCGCAGACATCGTCGCGGTGACAATGACGACGGCGAGTGGTGTCTGCGCCCTCTGCGGCAACCAGTTTCAAGCAAGTGACAAATTATGCCAGGCCGTGGACGGCTTCGCGAATGACAGCGCCCGCCAGAAGGAGCCCCAGCCCAGCGCGTACAAATTCTGTCGCGCCTTGACGGAGTCTAAGCAGTGGCAGAAAATGCTTTTCAATTTCATAGACTCGCGCCCGATGATACTCGAGTTCTTGAATGCCAAGAGCGCGGTGGATGACTTCATGGAGGATGTGAACGACGATTGCGTTTCAAAAGATGGGCCTGACGGGTATGACCTACGTGTCTTCGCGGTCGGCGATTGCGATCAGCTCGCGGCGTGCCTGGCGGCTGGTAACCAGGCTTGCTCCGCGGGCCTCGGCAATGCTGTCTCGGCGTTTGGCGATGCGGCCAAGGAGCGCGCCCACAAGTACGCGCGCTCGCTGCTGGGGAGTTTCGAACAGTCTCCGAGTCAAGACGGGGACTGCGATGCCGTTGAGGCTGTCAGCAAGGTTCTCTCGGAAGCATCTGCGACGTTCCCCCGCGACCCAAACGCCGCGGCCAACAGGAGCCAAGTTGGCGTGATCCTGCAGAGAGGGGCTGCCAGGAATAACGCTGATAATATGCTCGCATCGCTGCGCGCGTGCACCGAGACTCTCTCCGACCATGCGCTCGACGCCGCCGTGGAGTTCCCGGGGGGAGTTCCCGGGTGCAAACGCGCACTTGGATATCGCCGCCGAGCAGGGCAAAACAATCGAGACCGACCTGGCCACCATCGTGAGACGGGTCATCGAGGGCCCCTTGTGCGACGTCACGCTCAGCAGGGCGTGTGAGTAGAGCTCGGCCTTCGCGCTACTCGTGCCTGGAGGTGATGCGGGTCTCCGCGCCCTGGTCACATCCGTCGCGCCCTTCACGGCTGCCTCCAAGGATGCGGCTCTAGCGGCGGCCGAGATCGAGAAGAGGGGGAGTGCTGGGAATGGCATGGCCATGGCGCGTGATAGCATCGATGACATCGTCGCCTTGCAACGGGCGATTGCCACGTGGGCTGCCACCAAGAAACCGCCGTCGCCGGAGGAGATGGATGGCGGGCACTTCAGCGACGTGATCGACTCGTTGCTTGAGAGGGCGATCTGCGATGCAGCGTCGAAGCTGCTGACCAAGTACAAACATGAAGCGACCGCTGGCGCCCTGAAAGGGATGGCCGACAACGCCGCCAAGGCCAACGACGGCGCCGCTGGCACGGGCGCGGGGAAGCGCTGGGTGGACGGCCGCGCCGAGCCGCTGAATGTGAAAGCGTTCATCACCCGCGCGAAGAAGACGATCTGCAACCCGACGGTGCCCGCGGCCCTGGACAAGCGCGCGGGATCGTTGCTCGAGGCCGCCTGCGTCGCCGCAGGGCAGGGGTGGCGAGGGGGGGGCGAGGGGTGGCGAGGGAGGGCGAGGGGTGGCATGGTGGCGGGAGTAGAATGAGGGATTGAGGGGCACGCGGCGTCTCGCGCATCCCCGCCAGCCCATCCACAAACGACGCCCAGGCAAGTCGAGGTGGCCAGGGAAGTGCGGGGGTAAAGAATGGGACAGCCGAACCGAGCGAAGGATGGGGCGAGGAGAATGAGGAGGCTGGATGGATGGATGGGCGAGGGGGGGGGGGGGGGGGGGGGGGGGATGAAAAGGGGAGGAAGGGGAGGAGGAGGAGGAGGGGGAGGAGATAGAGGAGGGGAGGAGGAGGAGGAGGAGGAGGAAGAGGGCGAGGAAAAGGCCTCGCCCTCACCTCATCTGCGGCCCCCGCCAGGCGCAGCGGCACTACGTCGAGGCGGCCAGCAGTTCGAAGTGCCAGGTCGACGCAGCCGGGGCCATGGAGGCTGATATCGCGATCAGGGCAGCCTTCGGGACCTACACTGTCGGGGAGATCCTCTACTACTTCGAGACTGCGAAGAACCCGTCCGGGAGGCGGAACAGAGCGCAGTCCGCGCTGTCGCGGTATTGCGAAGGGGCAACGGCCACGCGCCGACCGAGGCGATTTCAACAAGTCGACCCGCGAGATCATCAAGCTGTCGAAGGAGTTCGCCAGCTAGGGTCGGAGCCGCCTGGGGTCGCCACCCCGCTGGCCCGACCGAGCAGTTGGCTCGCGCGTGGCCGACCGAGCTGACAGCGCCAGCGAGCATGGGGGGGGGGAACTTTTAGGGGGGGAGGGGGGATGAGGATCGCCTGCGGTTGTGCAGCTGCCCGCGGCAAGCCCCGCCATCGCGCCTGCCCGCGGCGTGGCCCGCGCGCGGGGCCTTGGCGCGGGGCGCCTAGGCCCCGCTGGTCGCAATGACCACCGTTCGACAATGCAAAGCAGCAGTGGCGGCGTTGGGTTCTTCGTGTTTCGCTGGTGCACACATATGTTGGCGCCGGCCTGGGCTGCCTTCTTGTGCATGGTAGAATGTTCGGTCAGTTTCGGTGCAACATTGGGCCATCCTTGGGTTTTCGCCTTCCGCCTTGGGGGCGTAGGCAGTGACCTTTGCCAAGGGAACGCGGGTTGCCCTTCGGTCTGCCGAGGTCGCGCGGGCGCCCGCGAGGCCCCCCGCGGCGCGTCGCGGCCCCCATGTCCTTTTGGGGCGGGGCCGGTGGCGTCTGCATCAGCATGCGTCGCGCGCGGGGGGGCGGGCGTTAAAATGTCCGACGCTTCGCGCGGCCCCGCCAGCCCATCCAGAAACGACGCCCAGGCGAGTTGAGGTGACGCAGGAACTGCGCGATCAAAGAGGGCGACAGCCGAACCGAACGAAGGAGGAGGGCGAGGAGAAGGAAGAGGATGGATAAATGCGGGGGGGGGGGGGGGGGGGGGCGGTCGGACAATGATTGCGAACATGATGAGGGGGCGGATGAGATCATGGAGAAGGAGGAAGAGGGAAGGGGAGGGCAAGCAACAGGGCCAAAGGCCCCTCGGACTCTCCTCGCACGTCTCCTGGATGATTCCAGCTGGGGGAACATCTCGGGGCGTCGGGGGCGGGGGGGGGTGGGCATCCTGGCGGGCCCAAGGCCGTGTCTGAGCGTCTCAGTTGCTTCGTTAATATGCTCGAGGCCTGGCCGGGCGCCCCTCGGGGCCGCCCCGGGGCGCCCCCGGGTGGTTTTCGAAATGCTCTCGGGGGCGCCTTGAAGGAGATCGACCAAGGACTGTGAGAGTCGCCATTCGCGTTGCCCCCGGGGGCGGCTAAAATCGCAAACTGGGCCCCATGCGGGGCGCTCGCGGGGCGCTCTTGGGCGCTCTCGGGGCCGTTCCGCGGCCCCCATGAAACCCTCCTCGGCCCGCCCCTGGGCCATGCGGGGGCCGCCTTCGGAAGGCTATCGGGAGCGATGAGGCGAGACAGCAACGATCAATGATTGCCTTTAGGTTTTAAGGGGCTGAGCTTCTCGGGGGGACTTCCTCGGAAGTCACGGGGGCCTCTTGGTGCCCTCTTGGAACGTTCTCGGGGCCCCCGTCGGGGCATCTCGGGTGCCATCTTGGCGCATATTGCGCAATATTGAGCCACGTTGGAACGCATTGGCCTTTCTGAGTCCCTCTTGGAGCCGCCCTGCGCGAACAAGTGCCAGCTGGCACCTCGCAACCGCCCCCGCCCAGGTCCAACGAGGAGGGGGTCGGGGGCGCAGGGGTGGGGGGCGGGGGGGGGGGGGGGGGGGGTGCGTGGGGGGGGGGGAGGGGCGGGTGGGTGTGGGGGGGGGGGGGGGGGCAACTCTTCCCCGATGGGAAGAAAACGGTTTTGAAAAGGAAACAATCAAAACCACCTGCGCCCAGAGAACTGGCGGGGTGCCACAGGGGCCCAACCGGGCTGCGCTTGGCATTCTACCGCGCCCAGCCGCGCCCCTGGCAACGGCCGCGGACACCTGTCTCGGTCGGCAGGGGCGCGCGTTTTGCAATTGCCTGGGTGCATCGAGCGCGCCGCAGCGGGGCGCCGTTGATTTTTTCGTTTCGGGCGAGGGGCGAGGGCGCCCCCCCTCGCGCGAGCCCCTGCAGCAGAGGGTGGATGCACGGGAACAGAGACCCGCGAGGTGGGGGGCTGGCGAGGGCGGAGGCACACGTGTAGGACGAACGCACAAGTTCAGCGAAGCAAAACAACCACGAACAAAAACAACGCTAACAAACAAGCCGAGCACGAATGGAGCCGAGCGGCTGGCCGCGTGCAACCCTCGCGCTGCATGGCTGCCGCTGCTGCTCGCGGCCTGGTGGCGACGTTGGATCGGGGCCGCGTTGCATTGCAAAGTGGAAGTGTGCCCCCCCCCCCTACTCTCTTTGTCATTATCGCCTTCCTCTTCCTCCTCGGGCATGCCCCTCTGCCCCGCGCTCGCCCGTCAAGCTCCCCTCCCGCTCGGCACCCGTGCCGCTGGCTCTGGAGGGGTTGCAATTGCTGAGCGTTCGCGCGCAGATTCTCGGATGCGCAGACGGCGAAACTCCGCCGCCCCTTCGTTTTGGAAATGCTGATGCGGCTACGCGCTGGACTAGATGTGGCCCGAACTTCGAGGCCATGCGTTCCGATAGATGTTGCGGAGACCCGTCTGGGCGCACCCGGGTCTGACGGCGGCGATGGCTGGGGCTCTTCAGGGCAGTCGAGGGGGCCATCTTGTGCGTCTTGGAGGTTGCTACCTCGGGCAATCACTAGCCCATCTTAATGCTTTTTCGGTGGCCTCTTGGACCGCCAATTGGGGCCATCTTGCAAGGCTGCGACTTTGGGGGTGCGTGTGGGTCGTCTGGGGGGCGGCCGGAATGCCGAAACGATATAGACGCCACGATTTTTCAACCATATACACGCAGTGATGTCTGCCCCTGGCCTCTTTGGGCTTCCCTGGATGATTTATTGGGGGCCTCGAGGGTCGCCATGGAGGTCTCATGGGGGCTTCTTGGGCCGTCTTGGGCAATCTCGAAGCTATACTGTGCCGTTTTGGGCGCATCTTGGGCCGCTTGCGACCATCTTAGGTTCTCTCGGGGCCATCGTGGCCGTGTCGGGGGTCATCACTGCAATGTTGGGATTGCAATGTAGGGGGTGGGCAAACAGCCAACTGCTTTTCGGATCCTTTCGGGTGGCTGGCGGTCTGGGCCGATGCCCCTCTATGGACTGTCACACGCGTCTAGCACGCCACGGGCCCCTGCGGCAAGACCAAAGGGGGGCGGGGGCGGGAAGTCGAGTGGCAATCGACCCATCCCGCCACCGTGTTTGGGCCGTGTTTCGGGGGCATCTTGGATGCATGTCAGGGTTTCTCGGTGCGCATCTCGGAGGGCTTCTTGGACTGAGTCGAGAAGCCTCGTGGTGGCCTCTCGGATGCTTCTTGGGGGCCTCCTTGGCCCCTCGGGGCCTCTTGGGGCTTCCTGGGGTAGCCTCGGAATCTCCTGTAGTGGAGGGGGTGGGGTGGTGGACGGGGTGCGGAGTGTGGTGGGGCGGGGTGGGGGGCTTTGGAATGTGCGGGGAGCGGTGAACTGGTTCTTGGGGACACTTGTTGGCCGCGTGCCCGAATTGCCTGCTCGCGTTCACTATATTTGGCGTTTTTGCTTTATCATTGTTTCGGAACCTCTTAATCCGCGCTGGCGGCCCCTTGGGTCGTCTCGGGTCTCCGTGGGGGCCTCTTGGGGGCCTCTTGGGCAATATATGTGCGATGCTGGGAGCAACCCATGTCCAGTCTTGCAGCGGCGGCTAGCAAAGACATGCGAGAACGCTGCAATCACTCATACAGTTTGCAAGCACCAGTGATGTGGGCATATTGGGGTCTTGCGGGGGGGTCCTCTTGAAGCTCCCTTGCGATTGTTTGGGCGCTTGGGGTTAACGCAAATGGCAACATTGGGTGCCTTGTAGTGCTCTGTGGCCGACCACGATAGTGTTATAGTATATAAAAAACTACACCATACTGGCTCATTAGATGGTGACTCATTTCGAATCACATTATATGGAAAAGAAACCTGCATTATGATGTACCGGTTTTTCATAGATCTAAGACCATAATTTCCAGTACTACTCTTTGGTTATAACAGTTTCTATTTCAAAACCATATGTCAATATGGAATACAGAAAATCATATTCTATTCGAAGGCTCTCCATGTCGTAATTTCGGGCGCGGCGGTTTGTCGGGGCACGGCGGGGAACGCGGACACTTCTCCGAAAACCAAGGGGGCCCCCGACAACAGGAAAACACTTCCCCGAAAACCCAGGGGGGGCCCGACAACAGGATCGCTCCCGACAGGAATCCGTCGGTAATTTTTTCTACTCGTTTTGCAACAATTATCTTGGAAACCAACCAAATTTGGAATAACAGCTTTTTGGTACTTTTCGGACACTTTTCTTGTAAAGTTGTAGGAGGGGTTGTAAACCACGGCCCCCGAGGCCTCCAAGAAGCCCAAGATGGCCTACAGGACGGCCGTGGACCACCCCAAGAGGGCCCCCAGACAGCCCAAACAGCCCCCCAATACGGCCGTCGTCGTCGTCGGCCGTCGTCGTCGTCGTAGTCGTCGTCCGCGTCGTTGTCGTCCGTCGTCAATCTCGACCACCAGACTTAACTATCCTGGATAAGCCTGGTCCAGATAGGGCTTTGTTTTCCACAAGTGCGATCCAGCAAAACCCTTGGGAGAATACTGGACAACATCTACTTACATGTGGCAGAATGTAATCCGGGAAATCTCGAATTGCGTGCAATCTGGGGCACTCCGGCGCGAAAATGGGAGGCCCGATCATCCGTATCCCTGACCACCCCCTGCCCTGATAACTCCAGGCCTTGAGACGTCGTCGTCCTGGGTCGTTGTCGTGGGTCGTCCTCGTCCTCGTTGTCCGTCGTCGTCGTCGCCGTCCGTCGTCGTCGTCGTCGTCACCGTCGTCGCCGTCCGTCGGCATTGTCCGTCGTCGTCGTCGCCGTCCGTCGTCGGTCGTCAATCGTCGTCGTCGTCGTCGTCGTCGTCGTCGCCGTCCGTCGTCGTCGTCGTCGTCGTCCGTCGTCGTCGTCGTCGTCGTCGTCGTCGTCGTCGTCGTCCGCCGTCGGCGTCGTCCGTCGTCGTCGTCGTCGCCGCCCGTCGTCGGTCGTCAGTCGTCGTCGTCGTCGTCGTCGTCGTCGTCGTCGTCGTCGTCGTCGTCGTCGCCGTCCGTCGTCGTCGTCCGTCGTCGTCGTCGTCGTCGTCGTCGTCGTCGTCGTCCGTCGTCGTCCGTCGTCGCCAAGCGTCTGGCGTTCCCAGGCGTGCGGCGCAGCGCCTGCCGCCGCGGCCCGGCGGAGCTCTTGCGGGCCCGCCGCCGCGCTGCCCCTGCCGCGAAGAGGGCGCGCGCCGATGCCGAACGAGCATCGAGGATCGGGGATGGAGGATGATCGAGCAGGACAGACGGGGGGGATCGCAGCGGGAGGGAGGAGGATCGAGACGGGTGATCGAGGATCGGGGAGGGCCGGAGGGGCGAGGAGGGGCGAGGCGGCTCGAGGAGGGGCGAGGAGGATCAGCGCAGGCTCGTCGCGCCTGTGGCAACTTCTTCTGGTCGCGCCACGCCTCCTTCTGCAAAACCCCGAGGAGGGTTCTGCACGGGAGCCTGGCAATAATGATAACGATAGGTCACCTTTATACTCCCGAACGGCAAAGCAGGTCTATGTAGCTTCGGCCGTTAAACACTTGAGCCAAAGGCAGCAGGGTTGCTATTCCTCCCCTGTCACACGCACGCTTGCATGTTAACACCCCCCCTCGGACGCCAGTCCGCATTGGCTGACGGGGAGGTGCCTATAAACGCAAAAACAGGTTAAATCAAGCAACAGGCTGTATGGACATCGTTATATTACCGAATTCGAAATATCTCGTAACAACGTTCACGAGCACCACGTCTCTCAGACATGCAACGTGAGCTCAAGTAAACATTCAATCAGTTACGAGTTTAAATATAGCATCAAAAGTTCACACGGCAGGCTAGCATTTATATGATGTTGATTGCTTTCGCTTTTTATGCGCCAATGCCTGCGGTAACTATGAAAGATGCACATGCGTATAGATTCAGCTCAATAGTCTACTGCAACGCTTTTGTTAAGCCTGGTTGAGAGGGGAGATGAGAGAGAGCGTAAAAGAAAAGCATGCCGGTCACCTGTCACCGTTTACGAGCGGCGCGGGCGCCTCACTGACGGAGCACGCGCGCCCCTGGACTTCGGTAAACCACGGTGCCCCACGCTG
Organism: Prorocentrum cordatum; assembly: GCA_963575745.1. Classification (NCBI taxonomy): domain Eukaryota; class Dinophyceae; order Prorocentrales; family Prorocentraceae; genus Prorocentrum; species Prorocentrum cordatum. Next base: position 65,174 of record CAUYUJ010014317.1, read on the forward strand.
GCCGCCGTATAGGACGACACCCTGTTAAGAGCCTGCGTCGGGCTGTAATAGTCGGTGTCCAGGTACGCGTTAATGCGCTCCTGGTCGTCCAGCCAGCACCCCTCGTCAAAGCTCTTGGTGGACCCGTCAACAATGTTGTGGTGCGTGCCGATGGCCCACCAGTAACTGGCGTGGGGAGCCTTCAGCAGAGGTTTACCACCTGGATTGTTGCGGAGGTGCTCTTCGACCGCAACTCCGGTAAACGGGTTCACAGTCCAGGCCGGGTCGGTAAGCCAGTTGGGGAAGTCGTCGCACGGCAACCATCCAAACCAACAGAGCTTCTCGCGGTGGTCACTTCTACGCTCGGCGATGTGATCAGCAGGCCAGTTGTCACGGTAAAGTGCCCTCATGGACCCCTGATCGTTAAGAGCGACGTCTAGGATGGTCTGGTGCCAGTAAACCGGAGGCTTGTTGATGCTGCCCTTTAACTCCTCGGTGCTCCTGACCTCGAGATCCTCGATGAAGTAGTTGCGGTAATACACCTGGAGCCCGTTCATGTAACGGCAATAGAGCATGGCAAGGTCGTGCGTCGCAAACCTGATCACGGTAACCCCAGTTGAGATGTAACCGTGCGGTCCGTAAGTGTCTTCCACCAGGTGCTTAACGGAGACCACGGTGGGGTTGCCGTGGGGCAGCATCCCGGCCCACGTTAGCAGAAGGCCGTTAAGCTGCTTTTCGTTAATTTCTGGTGCCTTGTTGACGTAGACCTGTGTATCTGGGCAGCTGTGAACGTCGAACCACACTGGGTGGAGATCGTTAACGTGGATCGGCGGCACGTACTCGTCGTCGAACAGGGATTGTACGTGCCCGACCGCGTCAACCCACTCGTCGTGCTTGGCCAGCTCCTTCTCCGTCAACTGAGATCTCCAGCTGCACGGGCCCTTCAACACTGAGTAACCGAGGAAGCCGTAAGCGTGCTGCCCGTAAATGTCGACGAACACCTCATCGTAGTCGTTAAGCTCCCGCCCCGTGTTGCCCTGAATAGACCGACCACCTGGAGTCGTTAACCCCTCTTTTGCCACATGTCCGACGAAGTTGCCTTCGAACCTGCGCCAGTTGTCGCGCGTCTTCATCGTTAACGCGACTACTTCTCTGGGGTCGGGCTCCACCTTGTAGTTGACGTCGTGGTCCTCGCTCCTGTCGTTCACCATGGGCATGCGGCCGTTGACGTGGCACAGTGGGCGGTACATGCCCCTGGCAACGTTCCGCGAGTATGCCGCAAGCTGCTCGTCCGCACGGTTAACAGCTTGAGGCCGCGGCGGAGGAACGTGCTGGGTCGATAACTTCTTGGGCACCGGAGGCGGGGGATTCACGCCGCTAACACTGCTCGATGCACCTGACTCGCCAAGGCCTGGAGGAGGCGGCTTGGGCGCCCTCACGTTCACCACCGGGGCAGGACCTTTTGGTACTTCGTCACGTTGACTGCCCTGCGCACGATCTTCATCCATCTTCATTCCCATCTGCAGTAACTCTTCCAGTTCCCGTTTACGCTCATGCATGGCCTTGGGTGCTTTCTTGTAGACAGGTTGAGGTGACGTTGACTGCGGGATCTTATTCGGCGACACGGATCGACCGAACCCTCCGGTCTTGGGCGTGGTGCCGGTAAAGCCCTGAGCCGGGGGTGCACCCGATGCCGCGGCAGCTCGGGCTAGAGGCTCGCTGGCCTCGGCCGCCGCGTTGACTGCAGTGGGAGGCGCCTTGGCGGCCACTGCCGTCGGGGGCTGCTCGGGCAACGGCGGAGGAACCTGCGGGATGTTGGTAGCCGGGGAGTTGATCGGGTCATGCAAGAACCTCTGTAATCCTTCGAGCCTCTCGGTTACTCCCACCAACATGCGCAGTGCCGCATCACGTTTACCCTCGAAGTCCTGCAGGGGCGTGATGTTCTCGGTAAGGCGCTTGGCGGCGTTCAGGAGATAACCAATGTTGTCGTTGATGCGCCTATACTTGGTTGCATTCTCCTCCGTGTTAACTCCCGAGTCACGATTCTGAATGTTCAGGTCCGTAATCGTCGCCATCAGAGCGTTAATCTCCGCCTGCGCTCTTTGGAGATTCTCGTTGACGTCGTCACTGTCCTGGATCAGCGCCTCGTTCTGCCGCGTTAATTCCTCGATCCTCTTCGCCATGTCATCCGCAGCCCTTTGCACCTCGTCAACGTGTTTGTCGTAGGCTCCGTGAAAGTTGATCGCCATGTTAGTAAGGGTTACGGTAAACGCGTGAGCAACGTGCACCATGTCGTCAACACGGCGGTTGAGGTTCTCACGCGTAACCGGTCCATCCCCAGCCGGGCTCTGGTCGACCATGGAGCCGTTAATGGTGAGGTTGACCTGGGGAGCCGCCATGCCTTCGTTCACGCCCAAGAGTAAGAGGTAATGGGTGGAAAAGGCCTTTAATAGCTGCAGTTTGCTTGACAAAAATGAGCTGCGAACATCAACATTCGGTAGCTGGCGCAAGCTCATGCCTACCTGTTAATGCACATTGATTCGTGTTTCGTAGATGTGCGCTCATGCTTTCACGACTGACATACTTGGTTAACGCATCCGCTGCATTCTCGTGTCCCTACTTTCACTATGCGAAGCACTCCCTCCTTAACTTTCTGCTGTAACCACAATTGACACACCTCGATATGTCTCACTTTCCCCAAGCCTCGTCTGCTCGCAATGGCAATCGCAGCCGTGGCGTCGCTCTTCATTGTAATCTCAACTTCCAAGTTAAAGTCTCTTAATACTGCCTGAAGTCCTAAACCCGCTGATCCTCCTTTCACTAGGCCGTAATACTCTGCTTCGCCTGACGATAATGCGATGACACTCTGAGTCGTGCTCCAAGATTTTATAATATGTTTACCCCACATTACTACTCCTCCACTCGTAGACTTCCTCGTTCGCTTACACCCTGCGTAATCCGTGTCGGTCCAAATCGTTAATTCTTTGGGCTGCTCCTGATATTGATACACATAGCTGCTTCTGCTGTGGTACTTCAAATACTTTCCTAACTTGACTAAACCCTTCCAAGAACTCATCGTTGGCTTTGACATGGCCCTAGCAAGTTCCTTTACAGAATACTGTATGTCAGACCTGTCCTGAGCTAAGTAATTTGCTCCGGCCGTCAACGCTTGATATCTTTTAGTCATGTTGGGCGAAAGTTCTACCTCATCTCCCTCTTCAACTGGAATTCGCTCACCTGGCACTTCAGTCCTCACTTTTACTCCTTCTAGCTCAAGCTCTTTCACAATTATCTCTGCATGCCTTTGATCTGCCTCATACCTCAATCCTTCCTTCGTCCATTCCACAATCCTGTTAAGAATTCTGATCGCCTTCATGTCCTCCGTCCCTGGTCCAAGTCGTCCTCTCACCCTCACTTCAAACTCCTCCTTAATTTTAGTTTCAAACCAGTCGAGATCATGATCGCCTCCTAACAGCGTGAAATCATCTTCATGAGCTGTTAACCATAACGCTCGACTCTCATGCTTGAACACGCATGGTGACGCAATTCCGCTCTTGAACCCAGCCTCGTTAGCAAAGTCCATGTAACAGTCTTCCCAGTTGCTCGCAGCGTCTCTGGTTCCGTACATTGATTTTATCAGTTTTCCGCACATACCTGGTTCATAGTCCTCGTCTGGTAACCTGATAAATATGTCTTTCCTTACTGGAGCGTAAAAGTAAGCTCGTTTGATGTCAACAAATGCTAACTTTAATCCTTTCTCACGCTCACCGTTCGTGAATCCAACTCCCTCGGTAACTGCCATTGAGAAAAGCAGTTTTTGTGCCTCCAGTGGAGGTGTAGCTGCGAATATGTTCTTTTCTTTGGAATTGTATTTAACCTGCTGGGCTACCAGCCTTGATCTGTGGTCTGGGCTTAACTCATCTCCTTTGTTGATGTCTATCCATCTGGTTCCGATGGGCGCCTTCCCCGTGATTTGCCAGCACACTTCCTCCTTCACTTTCTCGTAAACTTTGTGTTTTCAGAATTGTTCCATTTCTTCTTGGCGTGCTTTTACCGTCAATTGAGGGTCGAGCTCGTTTCCTGTGACATCATCCCAAGCTTGAGTGATCTCTCCATTTTCTTTGTGGACAACGTTGATCATGTTCATTGGGGGAGGGTTAACTGTACCAGTTCTTTCGCACGCCGCACATGTGCTAGGCGTCTTGAGCCACCCCTCATGCTCACATGCACAGCACTTCCACCTGTGTGGAGCAATTTCGCCAACAGCTTCACACGTAAAGGTGGTGGAAATGTTAACTGGTCCCTTCTTAAACATTCTCCTTTTCTCTTTCCCTGTGATCTCGTTCACAGGCCTGTCCTCGATAATCTTCCCGGTGTCTATGTCAGCGGTAATTCTCCTAATGCATGAACTCCATTGTGGTCCACTTGGTCCCGGCAGCATTAATCTTTGTGTTCCATAGTCTCTCCTCGTCCACGTTAACTGGTGCTTGTGCTTCCTATCTTCGTTCTCATGTTCACATGCCCAGTTAATCTCGCTTATCTGCGCCTCACTTTGTTCTTCTTCGTCGACTTCCATGTTCGTTGCTTCTTCTTCTTTTAATGTACCCCCTTGACGACCGTCGATCTTCATTTGTTTTACAAGTCCTTTTAGTATCGCTCGGCACATTTTGTCTGGGTAGACCTCTGATCTGTGGGTCCTACCGCCACCAGTTAACTCCATGTGTCGATGCTGCCCGTTACATTTCCAACTTAACTCATGGCCTATGGCTGCACTGTTTGTCATGAACTTGGTCGGTTTCTTAATGAACATCTCTTCGCCTTTGACTATCTGCTTTAAGTCGTAACAGCACAAATCTCCATCGTATACTTTGACATCCTTGTTTCTGAGCAACCGTTGCACCGTTGAAGTGCCCCAGCTGGTTGCTCCTGCAGGGTGCTCAAACAGAAAGTATAACCCATTTCGCCGTTGAATTTCGCAAAGCTCCATCGCAAACGTCAAATGCTTGATCCCGTAATCCAACATCTGTTTCACACGGTCAGCACCTAATCTTTTAAAGTTGAACGTTTGGAGTCTGCTGAAGGCCGCGCACATGGGGCTCACCACCAGTAACAGGGCTACTTTGGATTTGACAATCTTTTTCGCTTTCACGCGCATGGCTGGCACATTAAAATCCCATGGGTTACCATGTTGGTCTCGCGTCGTTAAGTCCATTGCTAATCCCGGTATCAATCCCATTTTTTCTGCCATTCCAGTAACTCTCACCGGCGAATACGCCTCGGTCACGTGCGCCTGAGTCTCGTGTTGGCATGCCCCATAGAGCCCGGTGGCTCTCCTTACTTCGTTTAATTGACGTACGATGTTCAATTCCCCACTTGTCAACCACTCAACCAGTTCAGAGTCAGATCCCATCATGATGAGCCCCAATATGATGTCGTTTACTTCTGACATTTCTTCATCTTGTTCCATATCAAGTTGACGATGCTGAGTTGCCTGTTGGTCTTCTTCGTCATGGTCGTCCTCTGCTTTTCGTTTAATGGGTTACTCGGGGGATCTTTCATCTCTTCATCTTCCACTTCGAACTCGGTCCATCCGGTCCAGTAACCGTTAAAGGGGTTTCCCATAGCCCATGTTTGATCGTCTCCATCTTCACCATGCCAAGCATCTTCGTGCTCATGTATCTTGCCGCCGTCAATCATGATCGCGTGGGTATATCTTTTGGGCTTAAGTTTGTCCCAATCTACTGGACACCCACCGTTGGTGGGGAAGGCTAACTCTTTCCTCGGTCGTCGGTGCTGGCATATAACTTTGTTTCCTTTTATTACCCACTCGTCCTTAGGTTCCTCAACTTTGGCGCTCGGCGGAGGCAGTACATTGATCCTCAGTTTCTCTTCGCTTGACTTTCTGATTCTTGTTCGCGATTTTCTGGTGCACGACTTTTACTCTCAAGCCTTAACTGTGCAGATGCTAGCCTTGCCTGGATGCTCGGGCTCTCTTGTTTCTTTAACCATTCAATAACTCGTGCCCTGCAATCAGCGTTATGCGGTTTGTGTTCTTTGTCTCCTCTCACGAGGCATTTACATCCGTAACACCCTGGTGTCGGTCCCATTTTCAAGCATTCGTGCTTTTTAACTGCAATCCCTCGTGCAATGAGCGGCTTCGTCTCAGGCGCAGTTAACTCTTGCTCTGGTAGATCCATGGGCACCATGATCCTAGACTGTAATTCCATTCCCGCCGTACTCGGGTCAGGCTGCCAAGGTAACCCCTTTATTTCGGTGATCTCGGCAATATTCCATCTTTCCGCATCACTTCCTTTTCTTTTAAACTCGTGCGCCTTGATTGCACCATTGGGCGTCCCAATAAGTAGCTCTTGACTTTTCTCGTTTATGCTTAGAAACACTCCACTTCCCCATCTCATTTCGAGCTTCTCGCGGCGTTTGTGTGCAGGTGTCTTCAAATACATGACACGCTCACCAAACTCAGGAATTTGCTTGTTAAGCTTTCTTCCCCTGCACCTCATGGGCCGTCTTCCCATCCGTGTCTATTGTGAACTTGTTAATCAAAGAGGACGCGTAGCTCACCAGCCAAGGTATTATCTGATGGCTTTCACCAAACTCAGTCTTATAATTGGCATCCAAGGCGCTCTTTAACGTTCTGACCTGACCCTGCACTGTCCTAACGGCTCTCTCAATTTCGCCGTTGGCCTTTGAGTCGGCTGCTGGGCTAACTTCAACTCCCATGTCAAGATCACACGAAGCTTTAATCCTATTAGCCAGTGCCGTGATTGCCGCTTCCCCATCACTTTTGAGTATCACCTTCTTGTATCCGGTAAAACTTATCATGTCACATCCCACTTTTACCGAGTACGAGTCCACTCCCTTTTTCATCAACACTCTGCTCCAAGTTAATTTGGTCTCTCTGCAATGCATGACCAAACTTGGATTGCCATTGCTGGTGCTTTCACCTTCATCCTTTCTTCCTTTAAGCCACATGTAGTCCATTGAAATCACTGGCACGTTTCCGTTCCCCTCTCTTTTGCGTCTACGGTGATTGCGCCTGCGCGCTTTCCCTCTAACGCAATGTGGGCACCAGCTTCGGTAAGGCAAATGCGTCGTGTTATGCGCTTCAACTTCCTCCTTTGAGGGCCTCATATCACAATAAACTTTCTTTGGCAACTCCGCTTCATCACTCGCAAATACATCTTCCACATCACTTAACTCACTCTCGTTGCCCCCACTTTCCTCCCTTCGTCTCCTTCGGTATTAAAGACGTTTAAGTTTTCGCTTGGTCTTGCGGGTGATGGGGGGCTTAGTAGAACAGATCCGCCTCCAGGGTTCCCGGCCGCGGAAAACCCTCAGCTACGCTCACTCACTCCTGGGATTGACGGCCTCCGCTGGTCCCTTCGGCACCGTGATGTTGAACTGGAACGTGCCATTCTTCTCATGAATGGTTGTGGGCTTACCGGTCGCCTTGTTCATGATGTGGCTGAGGGATCTCCCGTTAAGATCCTTGTCGAACACCACTCTATTTCCAGCGTTCACCATCTCTCTGACAGATCCTAGGACTTTGTTGACCTCTGCTACCTGGATCGGCATACTGACGGCGTTCCCATGCTCATTTTTACCTGTGATCACTCGTTGACCATAATTCTTTATCGTGGTCCCATTTGCTGCACTGTAGTGTCGTCCCTGCTTTGACGCGTCCGTATGCTTAATAGGGAAATGAGTGCCAACTTTGGGGGGTCCCACTGTGTTGCATGCGCCGGAGTCCACGGTAACCGCGATCGTCTCATGCGTTGCACTTGGTGGTGGCACCGCGTTAATCTCTGGATCGCAGCCCCGCATCTCAATTAGCCCAATTTCCTTGCACTTCTCCAGCCAACTTTTTTCCTGCCTTACGCTTTTACTTATTCTCTGGTCCCATTGACTAGTATGATTACAGTCCCCGTCACACTGGTGTTCCTGATAAATTCTTTTCAAATTCATCGCGTTGTTACGTGCCGTTTTCTTTCTGGCGTAATAGGGCAAATCCCATTTCTCGTTGACCTCCTCGATTGCGGGCTGGCCTAGCGGCACGTTCATTGCTTCCTTCATCTCAGCGCTGAGAACATGCTGCGGTTGGCCGAACGAGGTGGTTTGTTCACTCTCAGTGTTCACTGCAGGTTTCTCTTGCTCAACTTCGTTGGCGGTCTTCATGGGGCCCGGACAGTTAATGGCGATATGCCCTTTTCCGCCACACTTGTAACACTCACGCTCGCTGTGCGGGGTGAACTTTCCTTGGCCTCCGTAGCTTCCACCCCGCGAGCTACTTCCTTTACCGCCCTGTTTGCCTCCGATCTTACCTTTCACATAGGATCCGTAAGTGGCTCGGTAACCTTTGCCTTTTCCGCCCTTGCCACCTTTACCTCCTTTGGTGAACTGTTTAGGTCTTGTGCAGTTTCTGGCTAAATGGCCCATGCCTCCACAATTGTAACACCTGGGGCCCGCTCCTTTACCTTTGCCTTTGTTTACGGCGTCAATTTCTTCATATTCTCCACCGTCACTCTCATTGGCCCAGGGCCCGTAATTCCACGATCCATCTTCTGACCACCAGTTTCCATCTTCGTCAACCCATCCTGTTTGGTCCCAAACATTTTCGGACCCTTGACTCATCTCGTTGATGTTCCCAATGTCCATTGCATCCTTATTTTTCGTATCTGAGTCAAGTTTCTTTTTACGCGCCCAGTCTTCGCACTTTGAATGCAATTTCTGAAATGAGTCAATGTTAAGCGCGTCGGGCGTTCGCCAACATGCCTGCTGCCATTCGTCGAACCAGTCATTCGCGTGCACCATTATGGCCCTGAGTGCGGTGACTTTAAAAGGAAGAGGCAGCGAGTAATCTTTACCATATTTCTCAAGATTTTCTGCCAATGCGCTCCATTCCTCAAGTCGGGTAACGGTGTCAGTGATCTTCTTGGGCGGCTCAGGATTCATGGCATGCGTCATCTTTGATGATAAGGTCGCTCCGGTTACCGCCGAGTACCATTTGTAAACTTTCTGCCAAGCCATGATTCCATCTCCATCCATCAGTCCCTTTAATTTTCCTCTGGCTTCCGCACCTTCAAGTTTCTCGTTCAGAATGTACCATAAGTCTTCCTCCATCTGAATGTTGTCTCCCTCGGTGAACTCATATTCGCCTTTGTTGTCGTCCTCGGCCTGTTTGGCTTGATTCGCCTTCAGGTACTCGCTTGCAGTTAATCGGCCGTTCATTATGCGTATAATGTCGTCATCGTCCTCCTCTGGTACGACTCCGTCAAGCGTCTCCAGCTTCTTGTTTAGCATTTTCAGTGCCGGTCGGTAACTCGGCTTCACTTGGGCTAGTGCGTTCAAGAACTTGTCGCTCCTGTCTCTGAACTTTGCTCTTTCCCCACTGAAGTTCTTTAGCGCCTGTAATGCTTTATATTCGCTTATCGGTTTACTGCTCCCGTGCTTGCTTCCGCTTCCTCCTTTAATCGCTTCCGAGATCTGACCAAACCTTTCGATCAACTTTTATTGTACTTCACTGTTGGTCTCCAACTCGGTGACTCTTTCCACCAATCTGCGAGCATCCCTTTCGAGTGCAGCGTTTCTCTTTGTGATCGCTAACAGCATGCTGTTGGTCTTGTGGGCACTCTGTAACATTTGGAACGCTTCGGCGTTCGATACCTCCCTTCGATCTTGTGTCACTCGCTCGTTACTGAACGTTGCGAGTCCGAAATGGTTCGCGAGTAGCGCCGTCTGAACGTAACTGAAGTCTCCGTTCAGGTATGCTTGCTCGCACAGATCGTTGAAGCGATTCGGGTCCATGTTGACCCATGCATCTCTGTCTGCCGGCACATTGAAATTAACTGGCGGGTCGCCCTGCCCAGGTCTGGCCGCAGCTGCCGCTGCCGCTGCCATGGCAACCGCGCTCCGCTACCATGCAAAACTCCGAGGAGGGTTCTGCATGGGAGCCTGGCAATAATGATAACGATAGGTCACCTTTATACTCCCGAACGGCAAAGCAGGTCTATGTAGCTTCGGCCGTTAAACACATGAGCCAAAGGCAGCAGGGTTGATATTCCTCCCCTGTCACACGCACGCTTGCATGTTAACACCTTCTCCTCCTTCTCCTCCTCCACCTCCTCCTCCTCCTCCGCCTGACTCCTCCTCCTCCTCCTCCTCCTCCTCCGCCTGACTCCTCCTCCTCCTCTTTTTCTGGGGCTCAGCCGCTGCAAAGCAAATCCGACACAACAGGACGGGAGGCAGCCGGAGAACGGCGGCAACAGGAGGGAGTGGGCGGCGCGCTCGGGCCGTGGAGGCCACCGGCGGCGACGATAGCAGCGAGTGCACGGCAGGGGGGGCAGGAGGAGGGGGGCGGGACAGGGGTTGGCGGCGAGCGGGGGCAGGACAGGGACAGGGGGAGGGGCAGGACGAGGGGGAGGGGAAGTGAGAAGGAGAAGGCCTTCTCAGAAGGCGGCGGGACTTCTCAGAAACCCTCGCGCCTTCTGAGAAGCTTGGAGTGTCTGCCGGGAAGGCTCAGGAGACGCCTCACAAGGCCGGGGGACTTTCTGAGACTTCTGAGAAGGCCCGCCCTTCTCACTTCCCCCCTCGCTCGCCGCCGAAGGATCGGCGCTGTGCCCCCGACGGAGGAAGCGCACGCTGCTGGGCGGGCAGGTACATCGGGCCCCACTGGTGAGGAGTGGGCTATTGACGGTCGACCCCGCCCCCCCCTTGGCCAACCCCCCCCCCGGTCGTTGCCTCTGACAGGAACAGAAGGCGATAACAGCGCCTCCGACGCCTACGCCGACGATGAAAACAGGAGGGTGGTCAGCTGACGAACGAACAGCAAGATCAAAATTCGGATAGGGGGATCGACCATCGAGTTGATTACCACGAAATTGATTTCTCAATCGAAACTACGAAAATGACGTGGACTGCTCCTCAGATAGACGGAGCACCCTACGTGTTTCTCGCAAGTCAACGGGAAATCAGTGTCGGGGTACATCAATTCTGCAGCCGATCCCCTACTCGAAAGATAGAATCTCGGAGGTCCGCACGGGCCTGGCTCACCTCCCTTCCCCCTAGACATTCGACAGTGTGTTTTGTTCGATGCGCGGCCCCTGTGGTCCCGACCCCTTCCCTGGGAAAAGCTTTTGTCCCAGATTGTAATTTTCGGGTTGGGCGAAAGGGGGGATAGCAAAGGGGGGGGTTGAGAATCAGCTCACGTAGCTGATTTTCCCGGCGCCTCCTGGCGCCGGGAGGCGCCCATGTATGGAGGAATGGGCCCGGCGGCGGGACCGAAACCAGCTGCATGCAGCAAATGTCGTAACCCCCCCTTTCCCAATCCCCCCCTGTACTTCGGCCCGAGCCTGGGTTCCCGACAGCAGGGGCCGAGATCGAGGAACCTCGCCGGGATTGGAACAAAAACAAATTCGGAGATCCGGGTCCATTTCCCCCCCCTTCCCAGACACCCGACGGCGGGACTCTTTCACGGCCCGCGTGGGCCTCCAGCGAGAGGCCTGGACACCTCTTTCTGTAGGACCCGATCTTCATCCCGAGTCGTTGTGTGCCTGCCCCGGGGCCTGGTGAGGGCCCCGAGAGGCAACAAAACACCAATGACCGGCCACCACGGTCTCTGTACGACGAGAGGGGGTCTCGAGGAGGCAGGAAAGGTACCGACACCGCTGCTCCCAGGACGTCCTGGGGGTTGCGAAACCCGGGGAGAATCCAGCCGTGGCCACGAGGGCTCTCCAGCATCAGAAGCGGCATCGCTATCCCCTCAGATCCGCCACCATGAAAAATCTGCAACACTCACAAAATCACAACTGGATCTTTAGACCCCATCTTCCTGCTGCAGTTCTCACGCCGCATCGATGTGTGATGGCCCCGGGGCCTGACAATCGGCGGCGTCCAAGAGGGGGGCGTCCAAGAGGGGGATTCGCAAATCATGGCCCGAGGCAGGGGCGGGACCTAGGGGGGCCAGGGAACGTATTGAAATAAGAGGAGGCGCCATGAAATCTGGAGAGATCTCATGACCCCAGCACGACCCGACCCCGGCCATGACATCCACCCCCCCTAGCCAACAACCCCCTCTTGGCCGCCCCCAGAAGACAAGCCGGGCGACAACGCCCAGCGCGAATAAGGCAAGGCTAGGACAAGGATCAATCCGGACGAAAATAAATACAGAATCTCTAGGATCCGGGCTCCGGAAGATGTATCTGGGCGTCGCGGCCTTCTCAGAGCGCTCCGAAACGCTATGAGAGCGTTCCGGGACGCCCTGGAACGGATTCATCCTCGTCCTCGTCCCGCTCAGCTCGAAAACATCCCAGCGCCCAGACCCTAGAAGGAAGCTGCTTCTCAGAAGACGCCGATCCTACATCTAAAGACAAGGCCCGAGCCTTCTGAGAAGCAGGGGTGCTTCTGAGAAGCCTTTCCCCTTCTCCCCATGCGGTCGGATCTGGGAAAGAAGAACATCCTTCAAGAGCATCAGACGCTCCACCAGCCCAAACTGAAGAACATTCGAGGGCACCCTCCACCAGAATGCACGAGAACATCCAACAGACACGAAGATCATTAGGGTAGCATCCCCAAACCGACCTCGTTCTTGTGCCTCGGTCCTACCGTACCCCCCTCTGCGCGTGGCTGACGGACCTCGGGCCATCCCTGCGCTGATCGGGGTTCCAGTGACCCGGGTCAGTCCGAACCCGGCTCAGCCAGGCCTTGTAGGATCCTGCGAGGAGATCCTGCAAGATCCTGCAGGATGCTGCTCCCACGCCTGGGTCAGTGCAACCCTGTCTCTGCAGGATCCTGCAAGATCCGGCGCACTGGCTGACCCCCGTTTGCATTGACCCCCGTTGCTTGAGCCCCGACCTCGGGTGTTGCTAGAGGGGCCCCCGGCCCAAGGTGCCTCCCAGGAGTTCCGAGGTGGCCTCCACGGCCTCCAGGGCACCCCTCACGAGGTCCTGAGGGCCCCAGGGGCTCCAAATCGAGAGAAAACCTGGGGGCACCTTAGGCCAAGGGGCACCTTTCGCAACCACCGAATGATAGGGGGCAACGAGAGTGGAGTGTCCCCTATCGTTCTCCTGCCCCGTCCTCTCGTGCTCTTCCTCATCCTCGGACCTCTCGCTGTTCTCCTCGTCCTCCTCTGAGGGGGGAGTACACTAAGGTTAAGTCGGGCCTGTCCCTCTACAGGGGGAACATCAAAAATCGTAAACAAAAATGAGGGGACTACTTTTTGAATATGTTTTGACCATTTGGGGGTATGTTCTGACTATTGTTTATTCTCCGTCCCAAACCCCCCTGTAGGGGGCCTGCAGCGCGCCGCCGCCGCCTCGCGGCACCACGCCGCCGCGGCAGGCGACTCGGCGCACCGCGGGCCCCCCGCGCGCGCGGGCGGCCCCGCGGGCGCGGCCGCCGCCGACCGCCCGCGGGGGCCCCCGGCGCTCGCGCCTGGCGCGCGGCGCGCGGCCGAAGATCGAAGTGTTCGCCTCCGCCGGCTGCCCTTTAGGAAGCAACTGCTGGGAGGTTTTCGCCGGAAAAATTAAGGAGGATTAAGCCCCATTGCGGGGCTGTTACGCCAGAGTTGGCTTCGATCTAAGCGGGATTAAGCCGGATTAAGCAGGATTAAGCCGGACTTCGGACCAGGGCCAAATCAGAACTTGACCTCCCAGGAGTTGCATCCGAATGCCCTGGTCCCAGTGCGTCGTGGAAAAAACAAAAACGAAACGAATCCCACCAGCCCTGTGGGCGTAGGTGGTTTAGGGAGTTTCCTCTGGGAGGGGTTTACCCCTCCCCCATACCCCCTCGCCTGGACCTCGACGGGGGGTTCCCCGACGCGTTGCAGCGTCCAAAATGGCATCGGCGAAGAAGCCTAAATCATTACTCAAGGTGTTGGCTCCATTTTGGCCTCCTGAGAGGGGGAGGTAATTTAGTACGCCCAGGAGGCCCCAATAGGCCCCGAGATGGCCCCGAGATGGCCCCAAGATTGCCCCATGTGGCCCCAAGAAGCCCCAGGATGCCCCCAAGAGGCTCCCAAGAAACCCCCAAAAGGCCTCAAGAGGCCCCCCCCAGAGGCACCCAAGACGCTCCAAGAGGCCTCGGCGAGACTGCCAAAATCACTGATGTTACTAAGGTTTTGGCCACATTTGGGCCTCCTGGGGGGGGGGCGCTGCTTCAGATGACTCCCGAAGCGCCTGGGGGAGCCCAAGATGACGTCCAAGATGGCTCAAGGTATCCCAAGATGCCTCAAGATGGCTCCCACGATGCTCCGAGAGGCCCAAAGACCGCTTCAATACAGTTCCCCCAGGAGGCCCCGAAGAGGCCAACATTTTTCCGCAACATTAGGAAAATCCGCCGACCCTGTCGGCGTGTGTGAGGGGCTTTTCCGTTCGAGCCGTCATCTCCGTCATTCTTTGTAATCGTCGTCTCTGTCGTTCCCTTTCCCTGGTACCCCTCTTCCCCTGGGCTCCTCCCCGCTCCCCTCGCCCTTTCCCAGGGCCTCCTCCTCAAGCGCGCTAGCCAAACCGACCTTCAGCAACGTCGTAATTGATTCGAAGGGAAGCCCCTTCCCTTTCCCTTCCCCGACGGGGGGGGGGGGTCCCGGGGGGGGTCCCAGGGGAGTCCCGGCTCAGATACGACGGCCCCCCCGTACCGACCTTGAGCAACGTCGTAATTGAGTCGAAGGGAAGCCCCTTCCCTTTCCCTTCCCCGACGGGGGGGGGAGGGGGGGTCCCGGGGGGGGTCCCGGGGGAGTCCCGGGTCAGATACGACGCCCCCCCCCCGTACCGACCTTCAGCAACGTCGTAATTGATTCGAAGGGAAGCCCCTTCCCTTTCCCTTCCCCGACGGGGGGGGGAGGGGGGGTCCCGGGGGGGGTCCCGGGGGAGTCCCGGGTCAGATACGACGGCCCCCCCGTACCGACCTTGAGCAACGTCGTAATTGAGTCGAAGGGAAGCCCCTTCCCTTTCCCTTCCCCGACGGGGGGGGGAGGGGGGGTCCCGGGGGGGGTCCCGGGGGAGTCCCGGGTCAGATACGACGGCCCCCCCCCCACCGACCTTGAGCAACGTCGTAATTGAGTCGAAGGGAAGCCCCTTCCCTTTCCCTTCCCCGACGGGGGGGGGAGGGGGGGTCCCGGGGGGGGTCCCGGGGGAGTCCCGGGTCAGATACGACGCCCCCCCCCCGTACCGACCTTGAGCAACGTCGTAATTGAGTCGAAGGGAAGCCCCTTCCCTTTCCCTTCCCCGACGGGGGGGGGGAGGGGGGCTCCCGGGGGGGGTCCCGGGGGAGTCCCGGGGAAGTCCCGGGTCAGATACGACACCTCCCTCCCCCACCTTCTCGTCCTTCTCCCCGTTCCCCAAAACCATCCCACAGCCCGTGCCTCTTGCTGCGCATTGCGAACAGGGTCGGCGGCACCGGCCGTAAGGCCTTCGCAATCAATGTTTTGGGCTTTCTCGCCTTTTCGTTTCCGATGGCTATCCGAGGCTTCGCGATGACTCCAAGATAGCCCAAGAGGGCTCCAGGAACGCCCCCAAAGCGTTTCAAGAGGGCCCCACGAGGCGCCCAGGAGGCCCCAGTATGCCCCAACAGGCGCCCCAGAGGCTTCCAAGAGACCCCCAGGCCCCAAGAAGCTCTCCAGGGCACCCAAGACGCTCTAGGAGGCGTCCGGGACCGCCAAGAGGCCCCCAAGACGCTCCACGAGGCCTCCACTGGGGGACTCTTCCTCTGTGCGCTGCCCACTTCCCTGATCGAGACACTTCCTCAGGGCATCGTTTCTGGATGGGCTGGTGGGTTTACTGTTTGGTCGCGACCGCGAGCGGGCACCCGCGCGGCGTCGGAACGCTGGTGGGTTTACTTTTTGTTAGCAGCGTTGGTGGGGTTACTTTTTGGGTCGCGGCCGCAGGCGAGAGCGCACACGGCGAGTCGTAAGTTCGAGGCGCGGGCCTATGAAATGACGACAGGAGCAAACTAGAGCCGCACACCTAAACTGCCTAAACTGCCCAAGCGGCGCCTCGCGTGAGCTGCAAGCTGCACTGGGTGTGGAAGCCAGGGCCAGGGTTTCTGCACGCATGCAACGAGCTGCAGGGGGTGGCGGACTGCCAGGGTGGCCGGCTGCCAGGGACTGCAAGCTGCGAGCTGAATTGTATGCAGGGGCGTAACCACCCACGGGACTGCAAGAGTGCCAGGGTGGCCAAAGCCAGGTGGACCGACCGTCACGACATGAATTTGATGCGAATGAATTGGGCAGCGGAAGCTGCGGCGCGGCCAAAATGGCGCGTGGGGGCACCGCGATGTGACCAGGGTGGGCACCTCAGAGTGACACAAGATGCATGGCTGGTGGGGTTACTTTTTGGCTCGCGGCTCCAAGGCAAATGTCAGGGAGCGGGCGCAGCGTCCAGAATGCGGAACGGAGCGAATTTGCGAACACAGCCGCCATCGGCTGGTGGGGTTACGCGAAGCGTCTAGAATTTGTTTTCTGGTTGTTGTTCGGTGTTCGTCCTCTCGGGGCCCTTGCTGGGCTCAGGGACCGTCAAGAAACGACTCGGGATGAGAAGACGGCCCTCAGGAAAGGATTCAGACTTCTGGGGATCCCCGATGTGAGAAAATCACGAAGTCGGTTGTCTGGGTCGAGAAATGCCACAAGAAGGACGGGGTGTCGAGGGCTCGGGCCGTGATTTCTCAGCTCGGGGGCGAGAACTGAAGGGGGGAGATTGGGATTCGAGGGCTCGGGTCGAAGGGGAGGGCTCGAGATTCGAGGGTTCAAACTCGACGATTCTTAAGCAGTGTCGGTTTTCTCTGATGCGTCTCCTCGCCACGCCTTGATCGGATTCGACATTCTGGCCAGAACGCACCCCAGACGATGTCGCAGGGACCGATAATGTCGTTACGCATCATTGAACTGATCTCAATTGGTGTAGCCTGGGTTCCACTGGTCGATTCCCCCCTAGGTGGTAATGTAAGCTGTTCTCTTTAGGGTTTTGATAGGCCTATCCCCAACTGGGCGGGCGGGGTGGTGGGGCTGAGCTGCCACAGCCCAGCGGCGATGGGCGCAGGTAGGATAGAGCGCGCCCGTGGTAGACTTTCCAACAGAGGGGGTCCCACCTTAGCGCCACCCCCATTGAATCTCCCCTGCCGGAAGCCCCCCCCTCATTTTTGCCCGCCCCTCGGAAGCTGCCCCCCCTGTCGCTTCGCGCTGAAGCTCCCCTCCCACCCTACCTGTCCACAGGGGAGCAGGGCTTAGCCCCCCCCCCCCCCCCTCCCTGGGACCTCCCCTGCCGAAGCCCCCCGCCCCCACCCCTCCTACTTCTCCGCCCCTGGAGCGACCCCCCGCTTCCCCTCCTTCGCGCTCAGGAAACTACTCCCCCCACCTCGCTTTCCAAACTGCGGGGGGGGCTCAAATACTCCCCCGCCTTTGACCCCCCCCTGCCGGACGCCCCATCCCCCCCCCTGGCCAATGCGGGAGCGGCAAATTCAATGGGCGCCGACAACCAATAGAGCGCCAAAAACCAAAACGCCACCGAAAACCGAACGGGCGCGAAAACCAAAGGCGCGCCGAACACCAAGGCACGCCGAAAACTCAAAGGGCACAGAAAACCAAAGGTGCGCCGAAAACAAAAAGAGCGCCGAAAACCAAAGATGCGCCCAAAACCAGAGGAGCTCCGAAAACCGAAGGGCCGCCGAACACAAAATAAAAGCGCCGACAACAAAAAGGGAGCAGGAAACCTAAAGGGCGCCGAAACTCAAGGTGCGCCGAAAACTAAAAGGGCGCCGAAAACCAAAGGAGCTCCGAAAAACATGGGCCACCGAAACAAACATAGGCGCCGACGACAAAAAGGGAGAAAAGGGAGCAAGAAACCTAGAGGGCGCCGAAAACCAAAAGGGCGCCGAAAAGCAAGGGGCGCTGAAAACCCAAAGGCGCCGACAATCTTACCGACGCCGAGAAGCAAAGAGGTGCCGATCCCATAAAAAAACTCTGGAACCCAGCGGGGCGCCGAACATCAAAGAGGCGCCGATACTAAAAGAGCGTCGAAAACCAGAGCAGCGCCGAAACACAAAAGGGCGCCGACAAACAACGAACACCGACACCCGAACGGATCGCCGAACTTACAAAGGAAGCCAGAAACCCAAGGGGCGCCGAAAACCAACAGGGCGCCGACAACCGAAAGGGCCGACAAAACCCAAGAGGCTCTGAAAACAAAAGGGGCGCCGAAAATCAATGGGGCGCCGAAAACCAAAAGGGCACCGACAACCAAAACGGCCTCGAAAACCAAAGGAGCGCCGAAAACCACAAGGGCGCCGAGAACCAAAGGAGCAATGAAAACCGAAAGGGCGCCGAAAATCAAAGGAGCGCCGAAAAACAAAGGGGCGAAGAACGCCAAGAGGACGAACACCAAGACAACGCCGACCGCAAATTGGAGCGCCGAAAACCAGCGGGGCGCCAAAAACCAACAAGGAGCCGAAAACCGAAAGAGCGCCGAAAACCAAAGCAGCGCCAAAAAGCAAGAGGGCGCCGAAAACCAAATGTGACGCCGAAATCCAAGGGGCGCCGAAAACTAAAAGGAGCGCCGACAACCAAAGAGGCGCCGAACACCAACGATGCGCCGACAACCAAAGGAACGCTGAAACAAACAAAGGGGCGCCGATTACCAAAAGGGCACCGGAAAAAGGGCACCGAAGGCGCAGGAACGCCAAAAACCAAAGCGGCGCCGAAAACCAAAGAGGCGCCGAAAACCAAAGGGGCGACGAAATCAAAAAGAGCGCCGAAAAGCAAAAGGGGCGCCAAACAACCGAAGACGCGCCGATAACCAAAAGGGCTTCGAAAAACAAAGTGCGCCAAAAACCAAGGACGCGCCGAAAGCCGAAGGGCGCCGAAAATCAAAGGAGTGCCGAAAACCACAGAGCGCCGAAATCCAAGACGCGCCGAAAATCAAAGGGGCGCCGAAAACCAAAAGGGCGCCGAACACCAAACACACTTCGAAAACCGAGGCGGCGCCTGCACCCAAAAGGGCGCCGAAAAGCAACGATGCGCCGACGACCTAAGAGCGCGCAGAAACCCAAAGAGGCGTCAAAAACGAAGTGGGCATCGAAAACCAAAGGAGCGCCGACAACCACAGGAGCGCTGAAAACCAAACGACCACCGAAAACCAACGGGGCGCCAAAGGTCCAAGGGGCGCCGACAACCAAACGGGCGCCGAAAGCCAACGAGACGCCGAAAACCACGAGTACGTCGAAAACCAACGGGGCTCCGAAAACCACAGCTTCGGAATACCCCCCCGTGGAAAAGGGATCTCGGGCTCACCCGGGGCCCCGAAAGGAAGGGGGGGCAGGCTTGGCTTCCAAACCCCCACTCCGTTAGCCAGGGATCCCCCAGCTACAACACCCAAACAAAAGAAAGGGGCGGGGGGTAGATTCGGAAGCCCCCCCTTTAAAAGGGGAGCCCGGGCTGACCCCAGACCCCGTGAAAAGGGGGGGGCGGGGGGTAGCTTCGCTGCCAAGCCCCCCATCCACTTTTAGCTAGGGCCCCCCAGGACAAATTGCGAAGATTGCCGCTCGATGCGCTCGTAGACACCGTGGAGGAACTCATCCGCGCCAGGTCTTCAGCGGAGACGCGGCCGTGCCTCGGCGCGCCCACTGGCCTCGCGGCAGAGGCGCAGCCGTGCTGGATGAGCGCAACGGAGCGGGAAGGACTTCAATGCCCAACCTCTTCGGCGGAGCCGCGCGCGCAGCCGTCCCTCCGCCAGCGCCGGGGGCGAGCCCGCGGCCGCGCGAGCCCCGGGGCAGCATCGCGAGGGCCTCGCGCGGCGGCGTCTCGGTTTGCGCCCAGCGGGTGCGGGCGAACAGCCGCATGGAGCGAGGCGCCCGCAACAGCTCGCCTCCAAGAGCCGGCCGCCGGAAAGCACTGGACATCAGCACGGCGTGGCCAAAGGCGGCCGCCTTGGGGGTCTCTGGGACGTCTCCGACGATCCCCCTGATCGCCCTAGGCGTGCTGAAAAGGCTAGACAAAACGCCCTGCGAGGAACGCTTCCAAAACAGAGCGGTCGCACGCAGCCTCGCACAGCCTGACGGGGCGCACGGCCGGTCATAATGAACCAGAGGGGGCCGACACGCCGAAAGCGCGCCGCTGTCCGAAACTGCCCGGCGGGCGGGTCGTCGCGCCTGCCTTCGGCGGCCGGCCCCGCTCGAGACGTCGAGGCTTTTGCGGGGAAAAGAGCACGTTGCTTCGCACCGCCTGCACTGGGCAGGCTGCGCCGCCCGGGGGAGGGAGGTCGAGAGGAGGGGGAGGAAGGAGGAGGAGGAGGAGGAGGAGGAGGAGGAGGAGGAGGAGGAGGAGGAAGACGAGGGGCAATAGGACAAAGAAAAGAAGAGAGGAAAGAAAAAAAAAAAAAAAAAAAAAAAAAAAAAAAAAAAAAAAAAAAAAAAAAAAAACGCACTGAACAGACGCTGACCAGAAGGAGGGAGGGGAGCAGCAGAGGCAGCGCAGAGCAAGACGGGGGCGGACGGGGGCGGTCGTCGTCGTGGCCAAGGCCAGGGGGGGTCGCTGGGGCAGAGCGTCGGAGGCGGTGGTCGTGGTCAGGGGAGGGCGGCGGTTCAGGCGGCGTCGGCCGCGCAAGCCGCCGTGGCCGCCGCCAGCCTGGCCGCGGGCGCCCCGACCGGCGCCTGCAGCCTGCGGAGCACGGCCCGCGCGTTCTCCTTCCGGAGGAGATGCGAGAGTCGCTGGGCGCGCTCCGCCGCCACCTGCGAGGGGTTGCCCCCCGTGGCGTCCGCCGCGCGCTTGGCCAGGACGGCCAGGGCGCGTCGCGCCTCCTTGCCCCAGCCGCCGCCGTGCGCCTCGACCACCATGGGAATGAAGGTGATCCCGGCGGCGGCGCAGCTGCGCTCGGTGTCGAGGAAGAGGCGTTTTTGCTCCTCGTACCTCTCGGCCGCGGCGCCAGGCGCGGCAGCCAAGGCGGCGAGCAAGTCGCCCCGCAGCCCCGAGGTGACCGCGAAGTCAAGGGCGGCCGGGGCGCCGTTACGCCAACGGGGAATATACACATCCGCCGGGCGCCGGCCGCCGTCGTCGAGCTCGCCGCCGTTTTCCTCCGTCCCCGGCGGGCCCTCGCCCCTCGCGCGAGGCTGCAGCAGGCCGGGCCGCTCGAGCTCGGAGCCCGGGAACCCCGCGGCCTGCGCGGCGAAGAAAGCTTGGTCTCGTAGGGCGTAGCATGCCCACAAAAGGGGGGGAGAACATAAACATGCCCACAAAAGGGGGGGAGGGGGGTAGCTTCGGACCCCCCCCTTCCCCCGGGCGGGGGCGGAAAGGGTAGCTTGACGCTGGGCTTCCCTTTTAGCGAGAAGTGTGCCACGAGCCCGCTCGTTCGTAGGTTCGGAGATGCCGAGTCCTACCCATGCGACCGCATCGCGTCGTGAACAGACAGCTTACAGAAGGGGGGAATATTGGGGTGAGACGACAGACCGTGCGGTGACCTCGAAGTCCCCAGAGACCTCACCGCACTGTCCGTCGCTCCACAATCTTGGGGCCTCGGAGGCCCCAGTCGCCTCAGGCGACCTCGGAAAACGACCCAACTAATACATGGTGTGGCCACGGTTTGCCTGGGACGAGGCCGAGAGCTCCAGGGTCCCAGGCGGACCGCCCTGGCGCGCCAGCGCGAGACAGCGTGCCTGCGCGCCCGCTGGCGCGCGCAGGCGCGGCGCGGCCGTTTTTTTTGGAGCGGCCCTTGGGCCCGAAACTGGTTCCCGAAGGCCCAACGCTTGGGTGGAGCTTGCCGTCGCGGTCCGCTCGTGGCGACGTGAGGTCGGGGCCGCTCCCTGAAAGCTTCGCACCCTGGAGCCCTCTTAGAACTAATTTCGACACGCCGTTCGAGGCGCATCCAGCCGTGGCGACTTGGGTACCCGAGAACATCCAGAAGCGCCGACCCTCGATTATCGATCCTCCATGTTTTTTTCACCTCGGCATGGAGCTGCGCAACATCCTAGCGGTAACGGTCGCAACGGCAGCAACGGAAACGGTCTTCCTCCGCATCCCCTGTCCGGTGAGCGATGAGTACGGCTGGCTCGTGTCGTGACGACCCTGGCGGTGGTTTCTGACACCGCGTGGATCGTTCAACCTTTTGGACGATCGGCGGCTTTCCGATCGAGAGGTCGTTCCATATTGGCCGATTCTGGGCCACTGGCGGCGTTCAACCTTGAACGCCCGCGGAGGGGTCGCCGCCGCGTAGACACGACGTGAGCCTGCCGTAGGCAGTCAGCAAATAGGGGCCTCGGGGCCTCGGGCGCGAGCGGGAGGAACCCGCTTGCCGCAGGGCCGCTTCGGGCCCTCATTGGAAGCCTCCCCTCGCCCCCGCTCCTCGACACACCGCACGGGGCGGGTTCGGCATCGGCGTCGGCGCTGTCCTCGTCGCCGTCGTCGCCGTCGTCCTCGCAGTCATTGCTGTCAGCGTTGTCGCCACCATCGTCGCCACCGCCGTCGTCTTTGCGGCCGCCGTCGCCGCCCGTCGCCATTGTCACTCTTCGTCGCCGTCGTCGGTACCGTCGCCGTCGACTTTGTCGGGGCCTTCGTCATGAATCGTCGCCGCACTCGGCGTCGGTGCCGTCGCCATCGGCGCCGTCGAGGCCGTCGTCGGCGTCGGCGGGGTCGGCAGTGGGACCCGCGGTCTGCTGCTCCATCAGCAGCTGGTGCGGCGTGCGAAGCAGCTGGTGCGGCGCCCGGGGAGGCGCTGGCGGGGGCGCGGGTGGCGCCTGGGGCTCCTGGGGCTCCTGGGCGGCGGCGGCGGCGGCGAGGATCATGACGACGAGGGCGAGGGCACAGATTCGCACTGCAGACCAACATGTTTGACACGCCTTTCCATGGAAAGGAAACCCGCCCTTCGGTGGAATGGTTGCCTTCGGCGCGAGGTGCGCGACGCGCGCAGAATGCGCCAGAGGAGGTGGCCGCATTCACCAAGCAATATGCGGACCGCGGACCACCTGTCAAAACTGGCACAGAAAGGGTGGTCAGCACGGTGCGTGGCAAGTCCATGAGCAATGATGGTGCGCTGGCCGATGGCATCACTTGAACACATGAGAGAAACAACGGTTGTGCCAGTGTGCCCCAAGCAGTGGGCCCTTGCACTCTCGATGCGCAATACTCGTGGTGCTGCAGTCCTTTTAGCGCAAGCTAAATGTTTGGCTACATCTGTGTACAATGCACTCTGCGCGGAGCGGTTGATGCTCGAACAAACTTGAAACGCAAGCTCCATTGGTCCAGCAAACATCCAAACCACCCACCCATAACCAATTGTTTTGCAAAACAAAACTGGCGCAACGGCAGGGTTCGGTGTTTCTTCATGCAAATCCATGATCTGGGCGGTCGGTCGGTCGTGACGGTAACACCGGCGAGCACGACGATGGTGGTGGCGACGACAACGAGGGCGACGATGCCGAGGATAATGATGACGATGGCTATGACGATGATGCCGACAATGCTGATGACGATGATGCTGATGATAATGATGTCAACGTGTTGGCGGGGGTGAGGATGGTGGTGATGATGATGGTGGCCATGATGACGAATACGATGGCGATGAAGATGATGACGGCGATGGCAACGGTGACGCTTCGCGACTATGGTGACAAACAACATTATGATGATGAGTAAGAAATGGGCGCGCGCCGCGCGCAGAGACCCCAAGATATTTCTTGGTCGAACAACATCCGTAGATGCTCGTTGCGGGAAACCTTCCTCGAACCACTCGCTCTGGGTTCGCGCCAGAGCTGCGTCGAACGTCCGTGGCCTTGGGCCGAATCTAAGAAGAACGCGAATCGAACTTGAGTCGAGCTACCGTGGAGAAGCGAACTTAATGCGAAACCAAATCATATCGTTGGAATTCCGCCGCTTAAAGAAAATGGGTGGAGTCCGTCCTGGCCACAACAACATGGGGCTCAAAAGCCTACACTTGTGGTTCGCGTTGGTTTGTTACATTTTCCGCGGCGGCCGCCGATCGTGAGCAGCTTGGGACCCGCGGAACTTGAATGGCGAAATGCCAGCGTTACGGATCAATTTCGCGCTCGTTGTTTCCATCCACGGCCTTCCGGGAACGCTGTGTCGATGCTGTTCTTATGCGCGATATGGCGCTCGCGCCCGTCAACCGGTTTGGCGCGCGGCCTTTTGAAAAGCTAGAGCCCCGAAAGAGCGCGGGGACACATGCAATCTCAGCACAAAGAAGGTGGCCCCGACGGCAACGCAAACGCATATGAAAACCTTCTCTGTTCGGACTGCAACGGAGCCTGGGAAGTCCGCCGACGATATGGTCTGGGATGTTCGCGCAAAACACGGCGGCCGGGCGGCCGCCGAAACGCGGTCTCGGAAAAGGGATGGAGAGGAAAAGAGGAAAGTGACCCAACGCGACAACGAGAGCACCTTCCCGATCAGACCGTGTGGCCGTTGGGCCGTTGGGCTGCAAAGGCTGCAACATTACTGCAATCCCACCAGCCCTCTGGGCGTAGGTGGTCTAGAGCAGATCCTCTTCCACCCCTCCCTCTTCCCCCTTGGGGAGGGGTTTACCCCTCCGGCCCTCCCCCCTCCCCTGGACCTGGACGGGGCGGGCCGCGAGGTGTCGGACGGCTCTTTTGGCCCCAAGATAGGAAGCCACAATCAACGGTTTTACTAGGGTTTTGGCCGATCTTGGAGGCTCCCGAGGGGGGAGGCTAATTGAGCCCCCCCTTTTGTTAGATCGACTCCCTCCAAGATGGCCCCAAAAGCGCCCCAAAGGCTCCCTAGAGCGCCTCAAGTGGGTCCCAAGAGGCGCCCAGGATGCCCCAAGGGGCGCCCAAGAGTCCTCCAAGAGGCTCTCAAAAGACCCCCAAGAAGTCCCACCAGCCCTCTGGGCGTAGGTGGTCTAGAACAGATCCTCTTCCACCCCTCCCTCTTCCCGCATGGGGAGGGGTTTACCCCTCCCCCTACCCCTTCCCCTGGACCTGGACGGAGGGTTCCGCGAGCGGTCGGACGGCTCTTTTGGCCCCAAGATAGGAAGCCAAACTCATCGGTTTTACTATGGTTTTGGCCGATTTTGGAGGCTCCCGAGGGGGGAGGCTAATTAGGGAACCCCCTTCCTTTGATCGATCACCTCCAAGATGGCCCCAAGAGCGCTCCCAAGGCTCCCAAGAGCGCCCGAAGAGGGCCTCAACAGGCGCCCAAGAGGGCCTCCAGAGACGCCCAGGAGGCCCCAAGAGGCCTCCAAGAGTCCCCCCAAATACCCCCAAGAGGCCCCCAAGAGGCCCCAAGAGACTCCCACGAGGCACCCGAAGCGGTCCAAGAAGCTCCCGGGACCGCCAAGAGGCCCCCAAGACGCCCCAAGAGACCTCAAAAAATATCCCAAGAGACATCCCAAGAGACTCCGCGAGGCATTCAAGAGGCCTTTGACTCTTCTGATCGCCCATCCTCCTCCTCCTCCCCCTCATCATCACCACCACCATCATCATCATCATCATCATCATCATCATCATCATCATCACCATCATCACCATCATCACCATCATCATTATCATCATCATCACCATCATCATCATCATCACCATCACCATCATCATCATCATCATCATCATCATCATCATAATCTTCACCATCGCCATCACCATCACCATCGTCAAGACCACCACCATCATCGTCATCATCAGCATCAGCAGTATCAACATCAACATCATCATCCGCCTAGTCCTTCTCCTCCTCATTCCCCCCTCCCCACCCTCCTCCTCCTCCTCCTCCTCCTCCTCCTCCTCCTCCTCCTCCGCCTCCGAGACGTCCTCCATCCCCCCCCCACCCACCCCCTTGGGGTACGACGGCCTCCCCAGCCCCTTGTTCCTCTGTGTGCTGCCCCGCTTCCATGATCACCTCTACTCGTCTGGGCGTCATTTCTGGATGGGCTGGTGGCGATATTTTTTTGATTTGCGGCCCGCAGGGAAAAGTCCAGAGGGCGGTGTGAACGGGGCTGGGGCACAGCGCACGATAATTAGCGCGAGAACGCGCGGAATGCACATGCAACACGATTAGGCGAGAGGCGGCCACAGGTGGGCAACCACAGGCCGGACCCGCAGGCGGGGCTGGACCGAAACCCTGCCGGAATGCAGCAGAGGCGAGTCGGCCATGGATGGGCACACAAAATACAGGAGGGGACTAGCACCGCGGCCGACAACAGTCAGCGGAGCGTCGCACAATGGCGCCAGCCCCAAACCGGGCGGCGAAGGGCGGGGCGACAGGGGGCGAGAGAGCGGAAGAAACAGGCGGCGACGGGGAAAAGAAGGGGGGAACCAGGCCTCACTCACAGAACCCCACGCGTGTTGGCGCTCAACGCGAAGCCCTCCTGAGTTCGAAGCTGAAGCCAGTGAACCAGGGGTCTGAGGACCTGCGGGAGACGAGGATATCCGAGCGTGGCCCGGGGCAAGCGACACTGGCGGCCGAGGACACAACAGAATGATGATCACTTCCGTCACCGACGATGGGGGGAAACCACTTAGCATACAGCTGGACTTCAAAGGGTGAAGCACGAGGGGGGCCTTCAGCCAGTTGCCTCTGCACCACGGCCCGCACTCAATGCGGGCAAAGAAACTGGGTGGGGTTATTTCAGCCGACCGCAGGAGCAGACACCCGCGGAACGTCGCGGGTATCTATGCGCAAAGTAGTGCCCCTCGAACCCAGGAGGTGGCACAAGTCCGCGGCCAAAGCCATCCACTGCACGCGGGGACAGATGGGGCGACGCCTTCAGCCAGTCGACCCGGCCCACCACGGGCCGCAACGCGGCCAAACACCGTGGGTGGGGTTATCTCAGCCGACCGCACGGGCTAGGAGCCCACGAGGGCCGTGGGGATCTAGCGCAGCGTGGGGGGGAATGTACCTCAGTCCCAGGAGGTAGCACGGGAACCAAGGCCGCGGCCTGTCACTGCGGCGAAACCGTCCCCATCCCAGGGTGGGCCGTCAGTACGTAGCCGCCCAGTGGGAATCCCTCGACCCAGGGGCCAGCCCCGACTGACACTGCCTGCGTGAGGCGGGGCCCATGATAGCCGCGCCTCTCAGGCACCAGCGCTGCGGCGACGAGGAAAAGGGGGGCTAGCAGCCGATAGCCGCTGGAATTGCATGTAGCTGTGGCGACGAGGAAAAGGGAGGTAGCAGCCGATATCCGCTGGACATGTATGCATCAGGGCCCAACAGGCGGAGACCGAAGGACCCAACACGCGTAGTTGCCACGTCGGGTGGGTGGAGCCACTTAGCATACAGCTGGACTTCAAAGGGTGAAGCACGAGGGGGGCCTTCAGCCAGTTGCCTCTGCACCACGGCCCGCACCCAACGCGGGCAAAGAACCTGGGTGGGGTTATTTCAGCCGACCGCAGAAGCAGAAACCCACGGAACGTCGCGGGTATCTATGCGCAGTGTAGTGCCCCTCGAACCCAGGAAGAGGCACAAGTCCGTGGCCAGAGCCATCCACTGCAGGCGGGGACAGATGGGGCGACGCCTTCAGCCAGTCGACCCGGTCCACCACGGGCCGCAACGCGGCCAAACGCCGTGGGTGGGGTTATCTCAGCCGACCGCACGGGCTGGGAACCCACGAAGGCCGTGGGGGTCTAGCGCAGTGTGGGGGGGTGTACCTCACACCCAGGAGGTAGCACAGGAACCAAGGCCGCGGCCTACCACTGCGGCGAAACCATCCCCATCCCAAGGTGGGCCGTCAGTGCGTAGCCGCCCAGTGGGAATCCCTCGTCCCAGGGGCCAGCCCCGACTGACACTGCCTGCGCGAGGCGGGACCCATGATAGCCGCGCCTCTCAGGCACCAGTGCTCTGGCGACGAGGAAAAGGGGGGGGGTAGCAGCCGATATCCGCTGGAATTGCATGTAGTTGTGGCGACGAGGAAAAGGGAGGTAGCAGCCGATATCCGCTGGACATGTATGCATCAAGGCCCAACAGGCGGAGACCGAAGAGGACCCAACGCGCGCAGATGCCACGTCGGGGAGCACGAGGGGGGCCTTCAGCCAATGCCTCTGTACCACGGCCCGCACCCAACGCGGGCAAAGAACCTGGGTGGGGTTATTTCAGCCGACCGCAGGAGCAGGAACCCACGTCAACGTCGCGGGTGTTTATGCGCAGTGTAGTGCCCCATCGAACCCAGGAAATGGCACAAGTCCGTGGCCAAAGCCATCCACTGCAGGCGGGGACAGATGGGGCGACGCCTTCAGCCAGTCGACCCAACCCACCACGGGCCGCAACGCGGCCAAAGACCGTGGGTGGGGCTATTTCAGCCGACAGCGCGGGCTGGGAACACACGAGGGCCGTGGGGGTCTAGCGCAGTGTGGGGGGGTGTACCTCACTCCCAGGAGGTAGCGCGGGAACCAAGGCCGCGGCCTGTCACTGCGGCGAAACAGTCCCCATCCCAGGGTGGGCCGTCAGTAACGTAACCGCCCAGTGGGAATCCCTCGCCCCAGGGGCCAGCCCCGACTGACGCTGCCTGCGCGAGGCGGGACCCATGATAGCCGCGCCTCTCAGGCACCTGTGCTGTGGCGACGAGGAAATGGGGGGTAGCAACCGATAGCCGCTGGACTTGTATGTAGCTGTGGCGACGAGGAACAGAGGGGCAGCAGCCGATAACCGCTGGACTTGCATGTAGCTGTGGCGACGAGGAAAAAGGGGGGGTAGTAGCCTATAGCCGCTGGACAGGCAAGCACCAGGAGGCGGAGCCCTCGAGGACGACGCCCCCTGGCCACGGGAAGAAGTCCTGCACGATGTACCCTATGGCGGCCCACGCGGCGGCGCGGCTCTCCGGCCGCTGTCCGGGATGGGTTCGGGCACCCCCAGGACGTTCACGGCGAGGTGCCTCTCAGGCACCAGTGCTGTGGCGACGAGAACGGGGGGTAGCAGCCGATAACCGCCGGACTTGCATGCAGCTGTGGCGACGAGGAAAAGCGGGGTAGCAACCTATAGCCGCTGGACAGGTAAGCGCCAGGAGGCGGAGCCCTCGAGGACGACGCCTCCCAGCCACGGGACGAAGGTTTGCACGATGTACCCAATGGCGGCCCACATCGGGGATCTTCTGACCCGGGTCAATCCAGACCCGGGTCAGCAGGAAACCAAAAACGGCAATGCAGGAGAAAAAACGGCAACGCAGGTCCAAGTGTGACTTGGGATCGTCGCATCGCTTCGCCAGGCGTCTCCCCGGGGAGGTCCCATTGAATGTTATTGATTCCAGTTTTGTATAGCCGCAGCCCCACATGGGGGTCTGCGGGCTCTGGCCATTGCCGCGGGTCGGGCCCCGTGTGGGGGTCTTTGGGTTCTGGCCATTGCCGCGGATCGGGCCTCTGGTGTGGCCGTGTGTCCTGGCCGCAAGTTTCCGCCGCAAGGGCCTCGCTGCCCTGGCTGGGGGACTCGCGATCTGCTCGCGACGGCTCCAGCTGCGCGCCCGGCAGGACCCTGTAGGGAACTGCAGGCTTCAAGGTTGGCAGCCACGCTGGCACGGTCCGGGGGGGACTGCTCACAATTGGGAGGCGTGTGCCAGGATGGGAGTTGTGCCCATGTCCTGCAAGAGTGCCCTGCGCAGTGCTGAGCGCCCTCGTATGGTGGCCCGAGCCGTCTGCCTCAGCCTCAGCCTGGGGATGCTCTCCTTGCACGGCACGGGGGGAACATGGCACAATCTGTGGGATGTGCCCATGTCCTGCTGCGGGACTGCCCTGCGCAGTAGGAGGACGAGGAGAGGAGGAGGCGCAGCCGATGGCCGCAATATCAAGCGAATTAAAGGAGGAGAGGGGATCGGCGATGTATCCTCGCGCGGGGCAGGTCGGGTCGTCTTGGATGGTTCTTTCCTCGTAGGCTTGTGGAGGACCTTCTGTCGCCACTCCCGGGGGACTGCTGGCGCGCTGGTTGCGCTGTGGGGAAAATTCCGCGGCTTCCACAGCGTCCGCCGTTTCCGCCGTGACTTCCCCCCCCATTCCTCTGCCTTGCTGGCGCAGAGGAAAGCTGACGGACAGTTCGACCAGAGGGGGGCACCCCGCAGCTTCCGCAGCCTCCACCGTCTCCGCAGTGGCTTCCCGCTCCTTTCCTCTGGCCTGCTGGTGCAGCTGAAGGGGGGGATCGTTCGTGTGAGTTGTACACTGGTCACTGCAGCCAACCTCCTCTCGATTCCCCACTGGGACGCCATCGTCTGACCATGATGTGGGGGGTGGTATCGTGGCCTCTGCCCCAACCGCACCTCGATTCCCCTCTGGGACGTTGTCTTCTGTCGACGAAACGGGGGGAAGCAAGCTGCCGCTGCTGCCGCTGCTGCTGCAACCGCTGCTGCAGCAGCTGTGGTGCTGCAGCGGGTCGGCGTCGTCGTTGTCGGCGTCTAAATCGTCGACGTCGGCGTCGTCGGCGTCGGCGTCGGCGTCGTCGTCAACAACGGCGTCGGCCTCAATCGCTTGGTGGTCGCCGTGATGGTCGACGTCGTGGTCGTGGTCGTGGTCGTGTTCGTGGTCGTCGTCGTCGTCGTCGAGGCGACGGCGTCCGTGAAGGTCGTGGTCGTCGTCGTCGTAGACGTGGTCGCGGTCGTCTTCGTAGCCGTCGTGGTCGTGGTCGTCGCCGACGTGGTCGTGGACGTGGACCTCAGCGAGGCCGAGCGGGTCGTCGTAGCTGACGGGCGCCTGCACGCACAGCTCGCTCTCGAGGGCACGAGGCGGCGAACCCGTGTAGGTCGCCCATTCGCCCGAGGCGGAACCCGTGAGGTTGTCCTGGAAGAACATCCCGATGATGGCCGTCATGGCCAGGCGGCCTTCGGCCAGCTCCGCGCTCAGGGACCGCGTGTTCTTCTTAGGGTCCTCGATGCCGTCCCCCTTGAGCCCGCCGAGGGCCCCGAAATACGACTCTCCGAAGCCCGCCTCGGTCCTGCTGAGCTTGCCCAGAGGATCCGCGGGGTCCTACCTGGACGCGCGAAGCTCGAGGGAGCCGTATAACAGGAGCGTTTGCCCCCAGTCGGCACCAGACACGTTGCCAGGAGCGCTCAAGCCCCTCGGAAGACTCGTAACGGCAGGCCCCTCGAGGGCGACACCTCCCGGCCACGGGAAGATACCCGTCCCACTGTACCCCGTGGCGGCCCACGTGGCAATGCGGCCGTGCTTGATCTCGGTGCGCCTCCTCCTGTCGACGACGTCCGCACCGCCGTCCTTTGCAAGGCCGGGCGGGTCCCAGTGGCCGACGGGCGCCTGCAGGCCCCACACGCTCTCGACGGCGCGCGGCGGCGGATCCGCGTGGGTCGCCCAGTCGCCCCGGGCGGAACCCTCGAGAACGACACCTCCCGGCCACGGGAAAAAGTCCTGCACGATGTACCCTATGGCGGCCCACACGGCGGCGCGGCCGTGCTTGACCTCGGTGTCTCTCCTTCCGAGGGGGGCGTCCGCGCCGAAGTCCTTCGCAAGGCCGAGCGGGTCCCAATAGCCGACGGGCGCCAGCGAGCCCCGCTCGCTCTCGACGGCGCGCAACGGCGAATCCGTGTAGGTCGCCCAGTCGCCCCAGGCGGGGCCCATGAGGCCGTCCTGGAGGAACATCCCGGTGATGGTCACCATGGCCAGGCGGCCGCTGGCCAGCTCCGCGTTCAGGGACCGTTTCATCTTCTCAGGGTCCGCGATGTCGTACCCCTTATATACATTGAAGGCCCCGGAGGCCGATTGCATGGGGGAGGTCGAATCATCCGGGTCGTGGTCGCGGTCGTCTTCGGAGCCGTCGTGGTCGTGGCCGTCGTCGAGGCCGAGCGGGTCCCATTGTCCGACGGGCGCCTGCACGCACAGCTCGCTCTCGAGGGCGCGCAGCGGCGAGTCAATGTAGTTCACCCCGTCGCCCCAGGCGGAGCCTGTGCGGTTGTCCTGGAAGAACATCCCGATGATGGCCGTCCTGTGGAGGACGTCCGCACCGACGTCCTTCGCAAGGCCGAGCGGGTCCCACTCGCTCTCGAAGGCGCGCGGCGGCGAATCCGTGTAGGTCGCCCAGTCGCCCCAGGCGGAGCCCATGAGGCCGTCCTGGAGGAACATCCCGATGACGGTCATCCTGGCCAGGCGGCCGTTGGCCAGCTCCGCGTTCAGGGACTGCTTCATCTCGTCGTCGTGGTCGTGCTCGTGGTCGTGGTCGTCGGCATCGTCGTCGTCTTCGAGGCGACGGCGTCCGTGGAGGTCGTCGTCGGCGGCGTCGGCGTCGTGGTGGTCGTGGTAGTGGTCGTGGTCGTGGTCGTGGTCGTCGTCGTCGTCGTCGTCGTCGAGGCGACGGCGTCCGTGTTGGTCGTCGTCGGGGGCGTCGGCGCCGTGGAGGTCGTGGTCGTCGTCGTAAGCGTCGTCGTGCTTCGTCAGCAAGCTCACGAGGCCATGCTTCAGCTCTGTGCGGCGTCGGCGGGCGAGGTTCTCCATGTTGCCATCCGCTGTGAGCCCCGCGGCCGCGCCGCCGGCGGCCGTGGGGACGGCCGCGGCGGCGCAGGTCACGGGCGCCCCAGGGCCCAAGCGCGGCGGGCGCCGCAGTCGCCGCGCGGCCGGCCGCGGCGGCGGCCGGCGCCGCGGCCACGCGCCGCAGCCGGCAGCCCCAGCGGCGAGGCCGGCGGCGCGGGCCAGGGCCGCCACGGCCTCCCAGAGGCCCGCGGCGGCCGCGGCCTCGCTGGCGGCGGCGGCGGCGCCGCAGGCGGCCGCCGCGGCCGCCTGAAGGGCAGCGGCGGCCGCAGCGGGGGGAACCCCATGCAGCAGCGGCGCGCGGCGGCGCCGGCCGCGGCGGCGGCCTCCGCGGCAGCGCCCGCGGCGCTGGCGGCGCCAGCGGCGGCCGCGGCGCCGGCGGCGCCGGCGGCAACCGCGGCGCCGCCGGCAGCGGCGGCGCCAGCGGCGCTCGCGACGCCATCGGCGCCCGCGGCTCCAGCGGCGCCCGCGGCGCCGGCGGCGCCCGCGGCGCCCGCAGTCCCGCCGGCAGCGGCGGCGCCAGCGGCGCGCTCCGGCGGCGCGGCGGCGCCCGCGGCGCTCGCGGCGCCGCGGCAGCGGCGGCGCCCGCGCGCCGCGGCGCGGCGCCGCGGCGCCGGCGGGCCCGCGGCGCCCGCGGCGCCCGCGGCGCCAGCGGCGCCCAAGCGGCGCAGGACGGCCGCGCGCATCTGCCGGCGCCGCCGCGCCGCCGCGGACTCCATTACCCGGGCCCGAACGCCGAACCTGAGCAGGGGCGGGCTCGAGCCGAGACGGCTTGAGCCAGGCTTGAGCCAGGCTACGGACTGGCGGGGATACGCGAAGCGTCAAGAATTTTGGATATCGCCTGGCTCAAGCGAAACGCCGATGAGAGCGGCAGGAACGGCGCACTGGGACGTTCCGCTGGTTTTGGTGTTCGCCTGGCTGTGACAGACCGATCCTGGGATCGCCAGGAGTGGCGTTCTGGGGCGATGCGGCTGCTTTTTGTCCCAGCCTGGCATGACAAAGCGATGATGAAAGCCCAAAAGTGCGTTGTCGCTACAGTTTCCCAACGTTGTGAATGACTGTTTGAAGTTCTGGCGCAAGACTTCCTCAACAAAACGGTGCCGATCATAATGTCGACGATTCGTGGATAAAAAACAATTTTTATTCACGAACTTTCTACGTTATGATCGGCGTCGTTTGGATTAGGAAATCTTGCACAATATCTTCGAACAATCATTGATAACGTTGGGAGGTTGCAACCCTACCGCGCTTCGTTGCTGTCATCATAGTTTCGTCATAGCCGGGCTGAAACAGAAACGCGCAACGTCCCAGAACGCCATTCCTGGCGATCCCACGATCGTTTCGTCATAACCAGACTGGCACAGAAAATAGCGGAACGCCGCAGAGCGCCATTCCTGGCGATCTCATCGGCTTTCCGCTTGAGCCAGGCGATATCCGAGCATATCGTAACACGCAGCCGTTGCAGGCCATCGGCCACATAGCTTGATCGGAGCGGTGCTCTCGTCGCCGCGCTGGGTCACTTCTCCTCCCGATCCCCTTTCCAGGAAAAAAGTGGGCGGCCGCCCGGGCTCAGTTGCACTCCGAAGAAAAAAACGTTGTCATATGTGTTCCGCGCTGTTGTTGGGGCCGCGTTCTTTGCATTGAGACTGCCTGCGGTACCACATGCGTTCGACGCCCCAGGTTTGCGAAAGCCGCGCCAGAACGGCTGACAGGCGCGGACCACATATCGTGTATAGAACTCAAGAAAGGCCCTCGAAACAGCCTTGCCGGAAGGCCGTGGGTTGAAACAGTGACAGCGAAACTGATCCGTAGCGTTGGAATTTTGCCATTGGAAGTCCGCGGGCTCCAAGCTGGGCACGATCAGCGGCCGCCGCCGAAAATGTAAAAAATAAACGCGAAACACGAGTAGAAGCATTTGAGCCCCATACTGTCGCGGCCCAGACTGCATTCATTCTATTTGAGCGGCGGAATTTCTTCGGAATGCAAAGAGAACGTGGAGATGCGTCCCGGGCTTCCTCGAGGGCCCTTGCAAGCAACCACGGACACAACAATGACCCAAGATGCTTCGAAAGTGGCCCCACGGCAGCCGCATATAGCCTGAAGACTGTCCGAGATACATCCAAAAAGGCCCCAAATGGTTACGAAGGAACCTCCAACGAGGTTCGAAGAAACTACAACCATCGTTTGCCCGTCGGCGTGCGAATTGTGTTGGTAGTCTCGCCGTTCTGGCTTCCGCCTGCTTCAGGCGGCCCAAGAAATCTCCAATATTGGCCCCAAAAATGAACCCAGAGGCCCCCCAGAGGGCCCCCAAATGATCGAAACAAACTCCATGGTGGCCCAAGAGGTATCCAAGACGGACCAAGAGGGCCTCCGTTAGACCCAAGACCGCCTGTGAAGGCCATTCGACGGTCCAAGGCGGCGCCAAAAAGCGGCCCCGCGACGCCCACTGCGCGGCCAAGCGGGCCCCATGATGGGCCAAGAGAGCCCAAGAATGCGTAATTCAGAGGGCCTCAAGACGACCCAGGAGGCGCCCAACGTGATCCCCAAGACAGCCACACAAGATGCCGATCAAACCGAGACAACCCAAACGAGTTCCATGAGAACCGTCAAGCGTTGAAGACGAAAGGTGCCACGCGCGACGGCCGTACGGGCATCAGTCACGGGCCGGCTGAAACAGTTGCCTGGTCATCCGTATGTTCGGTTTCACCTGCGCGGCCCCGCCGCCCCAGCGTAAAGCAGAGGGGGGGAGGGGGGGTGAAACGCAGAGCCTGAGCACGGGCGCCAGATGGTTAGGGCCGCGAATACAAACCACTTTGTGGCGCGCTGCAGGGGGAGGAGGACGCGCGAAGGGAGGAAATGAGGGACGCGCTACGAGCGAGGACGCGAGGCAACGCCGGGGGGAAGGGTCACAGAAGGACGAGCGACAAGGGAGACGACCGAGGAAACGCGGGCGAGAAAAATCGAGCGGACGCCGCTACGCGGCCGTGGCCAACGGCAGAGTAGACTTAGTTCGCCGTCCAGGAGGAGGGGGAAGGAAGAGAGAGGGAGGGGAAATATGACTACTACTCATGACCCACGCGGGTGGCCGAGGCTCCCGTGGGCACACCCCGTCACCACCTTATGTGGCAGGCGGGGCTCCGGAAGGTACACCCAAGCACCGCCCTGTAGCCGCGGATAGGCGCGCACGCGGGGGGGTGGAGAGGAAGGAGGAGGCACAATGAGCCCTCATCTTCCTCAATCAGAACGCCCCTGGCCGCTGCGACTGCTCCCGGGACAGGGGCCTCCTCCACCTGCCGGCAGAGGATGGCGCGGGCGAAAACCCTCCGGTTGGTCACCGACATCTGCTGGAAAAGGCGCGTCGCCCCAGTGCCCGGCTCCTCGCCCAGGCGCGCGTCACTGGCCCTCGCCAGGCGACGGAGCGTCGCAGCCCCCGTCGGGGCCTAGCCACCTGTTGGCTCTGCGACCAAGGGGGATGGAGAGCAACCCCTGTTGTCTGCAGGGAACCTCTGTGTCGAGGTGTGTGCGGTTAACCACTTCGTACGCAGGGAAGGTGTGTGCGGTTGACCACCTCGTACGCCCCGGCGGCGCTCCCAGCCCCTTGGAACGTCAAGCCCCGGGCAGCCTGCCGATGCGGTGGGTAGCCTGCCGATTCGGTGACGTCCTGGTTTTCCTCCTGGTTTTCCTCCTCCTGTTCCTTCTCCACCTCCTCCTCCTCCTCCTCCTCCTCATCATCATCATCACCATGATCATCACCAACATCATCTGCATCGTCGGCATCAGCAGCATCAACGCCAACATCAGCACCAGCATCATCAGCAGCAACAACATCACCATCATCATCGTCAACAACAACCGTAATATTAACATCAACATCAGCATCAACATCATCAGCACCATCACAACAGCACCAGCATCATCCCCATCATCATCCTCGTCCTCATGCTTATCATCCCATCATCCTTTTCATGTCCAGTAGCAATATCAGAATCCTGCCCGCCATCATCATCACCAGCATCACTATCAGCAGCGTCATCACCATCAGAATCATCACCAGCATCATAATCATCCTCATCATAATCATCATCAGCATCACCATCATCATCATCATCTTCATCATATCCCATAGTTATATGTATCGCCACCTTACCTTTGTATGCATCGTCGTCGTCACGACCACCACCGACATTACCAACAGCAACATCGTCAACATCAGCATCACCACCACCATCATCAGCATCAACATCATAATCATCAGTATCAACATCACCATTACCATCATAATCACGAGCACAATCATAATCATAATCAGCATCATCAGCATCATCATCAGCATCAGCATCCTCATTACCATCATCATTATCATCATCATCATCATCATCATCACCATCATCATCATCATCGTCTTCATCATGTCCAGCATATCTTATGTATCGCCATCTTACCTTTGTATTCATCGTCGTCGTCACGACCACCACCGACATTACCAGCAGCAACATCGTCAGCATCATCATCACCACCATCATCAGCATCAACATCAGCATCATCAGTATCAGCACAATCATCATTAAACTCACAATCATAATCATCAGCATCATCAGCATCATCATCAGCATCAACATCAGCATAATCCTCATCCTCATCCTCATTATCTTCATCTTCCTCTTCCTCTTCCTCTTCCTCATCATCATCATCATCATCATCATCATCATCAACACCATCATCATCCGATCGTCCCCATCACGGCCCTCCCGAGTCTGGAAACACGAGGTCTCACACGTGACGGTCTCCAACAGTCGCCAAAGAGAATGCTGGACTGGCACAGTGGCGGGACTTGCCATAGGCAGCTGGCCTGCACCTCCCCCATCTAGAAGCCTCCTTGATGGGGTCCGAGTAGATGGAGTCGGAGGATCGCGCCGCATCGGCGATGCATCGGCGACGTCGGCGATGCATCGCCGACGTCGGCGTCGAGAAAAGCTGTCTCCACATCGAGCAACATCGCCGATGCATCGGCGATGCGGTGATATCCTCCGACCCCATCTACTCCGACCCCATCAAGGAGGCCTAGACCATCCCACCCTGCTGCCCGGCCCGCCCCCCTCTTGCGCGCCACTGACGGTACTCCTGATGGCGATCCCCACAGGGGACCCAACAGCGCTGATCTGTCCACCACTCCCTGCCCCCCCCCGTTCCTACACGCTCCGTGCCTCCCCTCAGGGAGGCGGGTGCGGAGGGAGGAGAGGAGAAGGAGAAGGACCAGTGTAAACTCGAGACGAATCAACGATGTTGAGATAAGCGCTCTCTCCAAGTTCCCTCTTTATAGGTCCCTACAAGAATTCATAGTCATTGCAAGGAATCGCCAATGGAGAGACAGCCGTCCGACGAATTCGAAAAGGAAGGGTTTCACTCTCCTGGGCTGCAAAATGAGAGATGCCTCACCAAGGCAAGACCACATCAAAATGAGGCAACATTTGTACACTATGAATTTGATCGGATGCGGGCACCCGTCCCTTCGGAAATTATTTGAGGATCCAGATCGCGCCAAAGCAGAATTCCTGGGACCTCAACGTCGCGAATCAACGTGACTGATGCGTCCTGGCAATCCTGACTCGCGCAAGAACACCATTCCTGGGACCCCATCGCCGCGAATCCACTTAACTATTGCGTCATGACGTTCTCAAACCGTGCCAGAACACCCGGCCCCTGGCCATCATCCTCCCCGCATCCCGCCCCAATTGATGATCCTCGCAGCTTGTGTTGGCGTCAACGTGTGCTTGTCCACCTGAGCCCTTCAAGACGATGCAGCTGATGTGACGAGTGCTTAACGGGGCAAACACACGCTCGGCTAACTCTTTTGCCCTGAGGATCATCGATCCCGCCCTGGGGCGCTGGGGACAAACAGTTGTCCTCCGGCCGCTCGGCAGCGTCGTCCTCGGCGCGGGCCGCCCAGGCATGCAATCAACCTCGAACATATTATCCTGAAGATTGACAAGCCCATAGGCGATCACGATCACAGGGACTGACACGAAGGAACTAATGGAATATGTAAGACCAGCATCGAGACAAGGGGACACCAAGCATGAGGATAGGGATATGCTTCATGCGGGTGAGGATAGGACGAGGAGGACGTCATGGTGCGATTTGCTCAGGATATATTCCAGTATGTCTGGGGTGTGTGGCGAACGGCTGTGGCACAGCATTATCCGAGGGCGTTACTGGTGCCAAGAGCGGGAACAAACGCTACCGAGAGGGTCACCTCGGTCACAAGCACCTTTCTTGAGCGAGCGTGAATGCGTGCAAATGAAAGGCATCGGATAACTGGCCTGATATCCTGTGCGCACAAAGCGAGATGATGTGCTAATGATTGAAAGGTGCAGCTTGATCTCGGTCCCTGTATCGAAGTGATGGTGCAACGACAGGCATGCGGAGATGCACAGTAGACGCTGGTGGGCGCGGTATGACACTGCTCGGGCATGGGCGTCGACACTACTCGTCGCAAGCACAAGCGCTAATAGGGCTTGTACAATGAACATGCCTTGGGCATGCGCAAGGTCCGAGGCGAACAATAAGCCTGAGAGACTCTACAGGCACTCACTGAGTGAGCGCGCGCGCTCTGCTGCTGAAAGCTGGGCTGCAAGCTGAGAGGAGCGATGCCCTGTGCCAGAAGCTTCAGGATCTGCCTTACAGGGAGGGTTGCGGAGAGGGAGGCGCTGGGAGAGGGAGGAGGAGGAGGAGGAGGAAGAGGAGGAGGAGGAGGAGGAGGAGGAGGAGGAGGAGGAGGAGGAGGAGGCTAAGGAGGAGGAGGAGGAGGAGGAGGCGACGACGACGACGACGACGACGACGACGACGACGACGACGACGGACGACGCCCCCCTGCGGCGGCGGCGGCCGGGGAGCATCGCGCCTGCGACATGCTCGCCTGGGGGGGCAGCCCCGTCACCGGCGGGAGCGGCCTGCGCCGCAGGTCGGGCAGAGGCTGGACAGGGCTCGCTCGCGGGCCTCCCCAGATAGGCTGCCAAGGAGGCCCGCGAGCGCGCGGAGGGCCGGCGGGCTGCGGCTGACAAGTGCCGTCGTCGATCTGCTCCTCGTCTTCCTCCTCCTCCTCCTCCTCCTCCTCCTCCTCCTCCTCCTCTTCCCCGCTCCTTCTCCTCCTCCTCTTCGACCTCCTGGTCCTCTTCCTATTCCTACATGGCCCCTGCTGCACCGCCTCCTCCACCCCTCCTCGCTTCCTTCCACCTTCTTCCGTTCCTGACTTCGTTCCCCTCGTTCCCCTCCTCGACGTCTCGACCACGTCCTTCCCCCCCCCCCCCCTTGGCCAGGCCCCCAAGAGACTTTCTGGGGGGCCGCTGGCACCCGGGGGACCACCAGCCCTCGGCGGGACATCGAATGACCTCGACGGGCCAGGTCGAGTCGCGCGTCCTCGGCGAACGCTCCGCGTCGCCGAGATCAGCGGGGCGCGGGGGGCGGCTCTGTGCGACCCACGGACAACAAAAATTGCTGCGTGGCTCCTCTCACGAGCGGCCGTCATGGTCTCGATTCCGCGATCCAAGAGGTAGCACGCACACGTTCCGCGCGGGGCCTCCGCGAAATGACGCCCCATATCCATGGGGTCGCGGCCAAGAGGCCCGGCCCGCGAGGCCGTGTTATATGGATATGTCACCCGTCATAAGCCTGGTGGCCAGAGGGCGGAGGGGATGCGAATGCTGAAAGACGGCCAAAACAAAGGCCGGACTGACCGCGAAATTCATTCAGACCGCCGCAAATACCCGTACCAGACTGAAACTCAACGACTGGGACCGTTGGGCACAGTGGCCACCGCTGGCGCGGAAAGTAGACACGGGCAGGGCAAAAAGAGACGAGTATGCGTTGTGGCAACTGGGACACGCTTCTAGTTACATCCACGCACTGACTGCGATGGCTTTTCGGATCATCCTCAACTCCCTGAGAAGGTTCGTCAACTTCGTGAACTGATCAGCTTGCTGAGGCGAGACCGTTGCTCGAGAGGTGCCAGTGCCTGTCCCCTCCAAGGCGTCTCATGCTTCCTCGCTCGGGCCATGTTTTTTACTGTCCGTCCAGCTCTGCGCACCTGAGCGGCCCAACATACGAGGGCGACTCCCACGTCTTCGAAAACGTCGGCTGGGAATTCGCTGTGATGAGGGAGGGCAGTACGCAATTGTTTCACGGCCGTATGGGCAAGCTGTGCAAGGTCTTCTTAGACACCAGCGGCGGCAAGCTGATGGCCCTGATCATGCTGCTCATTTCTGTTGTGCCACCCATCGCCGCAGCGACCGATTGAACATTCACCCTCATCGGAGTCACGCGGAATAACCCTCAGACAGCCAGCGGATGCTGCTACACGTGTCGCACCTGCGGAGGGAGCTGTGGCGACTGGTCGACAAACTCAGCGGGCTGTGTCAGCAGCGGCCTCATGATTCGACAAGGCCCAAGGCGGGCAGCTGATGCCGGAGGGGGCCGTCTCGCGTCTCGAGGCCTCGAGCGAGGGGGCCGAGGGAAGGCGAGGCCGCAACGCCTGACGAAGGAGGCGTGGGAACCCCGCGCTCGGCCAGCTGGGTCGTGCTGCCTGGGGCTGTCATGGCGACGTCCGTTGGCGTGAGCGGAGCCAGCGACCGCACCACAGACGCTGGGGTGCCCCGCTGTACCCTGGCAGCGTGCCGGGGTGCAGGAGCGACGCCGACAGGGCGCTGCGCCTGCAGGGGCTGACGGAATCAGGTCGGCGTGCGCGATAAACCTGTGCTGCGCGATGGCCCTGTGATCGCTGCTCTCGGGTGTGGTCCGACGGCGACGGCGAAGTGCGCTGGCTTTCGGGAGCCCCATGCGCCTCCGCCGAGCGAACCGCGGCAAAATGGTGCTCAGCAGGATGGAGAAACAGCGGGGAGACAGAAGGAGCGGAGGGGGAGAAGAGAACTCAGGAGGAGCTAAGGAGGCAGCGGAGGCAGATCAGCAAAAGCAAGAGCAGGAGGAGCGCGAGCAGCAGGGTCCTCCAGGACGAGCGTCGGGGCGATCCCGGGCCACCCACTGACGCTCGACGGCACGGCTGATGCAACACGTGTTGGTCTGCAACAAGTTGGGTCCAATAGGCGGTCGGGCCAACGACGGGAACAGCTGATGGAACGGATACCTTAACAAAAACCCGTCGCCGTCGCCGCCGTCTCGGCGGCGCGCCCGAGGAAGGCGACCCTCTAAGGAGGGGGGGGCATCTCAAAGAAGGGACCAGAGGCTTCTGAGGCAATGGGAGGAGAGGATGGCTTCGAAGACACCCCCCTGCCTTTCTGGCACATCGCTGGACATCGCCCAGACACAATGCTGGCCAGCTTTGTTCGAACAGCGCCCAGCCGTGGCCACGAGGGCCCCCCGGGGAGCGTCGTCCCCGGAGGCCCCTGGCAGCCCCCATAGGCCTCCAGACGCCCGAAGGCGTCACAGAGTCCCCAAGCCCACGTGCCCTCGCAAATCCTCATCACGACGACGACGACGACGAGGACGACGACGATGACGGAAGATGACGGACGACGGACGACGGACGACGGACGACGGAGACGACGACGACAACGACGACGACGACGACGACGACGACGACCTGGGATTCGTT
Source organism: Prorocentrum cordatum (assembly GCA_963575745.1). Taxonomy (NCBI): domain Eukaryota; class Dinophyceae; order Prorocentrales; family Prorocentraceae; genus Prorocentrum; species Prorocentrum cordatum. The sequence goes on from CAUYUJ010014317.1 coordinate 107,160, forward strand.
GGCAATCCAGGGGGCGAGGCAGGGTTAGGGCGAGCGGCCTCCGCGCTGGCGCGCCGCCGACCGTCGACTCTCGGGGCATCGGCGGCTCAAAGTGATGGGGCCTACGGGGCCCCGAGTGAAAGACCCCAAAGAGGCGTAAGCATGAACTTGTGGAGCAGCAGCGCGGATGTGTTGGATCGGCGCTGGGCCCCTGTGGCGCGCGGGACGCGACAAGCGCGGCGCCTCCTGCGACGCCATGGGGGTCAACCGCCAGTCCAAGAGATCCGTGCGGAACTCCAGAATTTAATGGTTATGTAATTTTTTGCCATCCGACTGGGGGCTAAGGGTCTCGAACAGTGTAGGTGCAAGTTGTGGTCTCTTCCTATCCATGTGGCCCATCCTTCAGACCCCCCCTTCCACCCTGGAAAGGGGCCACAGTATAACCTCATGAAGCGATTAGGGATCCCCCCGGGGTTATCATTAGCACCGCCCCGTAATTAAATAATTATTATGGGGGGTTTTCGCCGAACGATATAATTAGCACCGCGCACTTGAAAGGAAAGTAAATAATTCCCGCGTCCCGCCTCGGATGACATCCCAATTGGAATTGCAATCAGAAACGAGAATACGAATGAAAATACGAATAAGAACAATAATAAAAATAAGGCGAGTGTCACAGGTACTGCTGACACCGTAACTGTTACTGCTACCGTGATGACGATGAAACCTGATGGCGTGATGCTACTGTTACTGCTACCGTGATGCTACTGTTACCGTGATGCTAGGCGATTTGTGAGGGTGCTCAGGCGATTTGGACAATTCTGTTAAGCAGTGTGAGGATGTCTCAAGCGATTTGGCTAATTCTGAGAAAAAATGTGAGGATGTATCAGGCGACTTGTGCCATTTTACTAAGATGTGTGAGTATGTTTCAAGCGAGTTCTTCTTTTTCCTTCTCTACTCTTTGTTCTGATCCGCTTGGTTTTCCCGATGAGTTTCGATTGAAAATCCTTTGTGTTTCTCGGCCGTCGTAGGGGGTGGTCCACCCGACGGTATCGCCCCCACCCCGCACCGTGGCGTTGTCATAGCACCCGGCCAACAAAAATATCCGTGTGACAGCCAGATCGTGCTCGTCGTCGCCGAATTTACGAAGATACGAACGAAGATAAGAATAATAAAAAGCAGAAAAGAACGAACAATACGACTAATGAGAAGCAGAATCCGACTGATTGTAACAATACGGGTAATAAACATCGTTTTCCTCATGATCTTCATGGAATCGAGGTACTCCGAACAAAGCAGCGACCCTCGCAGACTACGAATGAGGATACGACTGAAACGAACGAGGATACGAACGAACACTAAGAAGAAATGTGAGGATGTCTCAGGGGATTTGGCCAATTCGATTAAGACATGTGAGGATGCTTCCAGCGACTTGGCCAGTTCGAATAAGAAATGTGAGGGTGCCCAGGCGATTTGGACAATTCTGTTAAGCAATGTGAGGGAGTCTCAAGCGATTTGGCAAACTTTAAGAAGAAGTGTGAGGATGTCTCAGGCGAGTTGTGCCATGTTACCCGGATGTGTGAGGACGTTTCAAGCGATGTCTTCTTCTTCCTTATCTACTCTGTGTTATGATCCGCTTGTTTTTTGTCCGATGAAGCTTTTATTGAAAATCCTTTTGGGAAATGCGTTTTTCTTCGGCCGTCGTAGGGGGTGGTCCACCCAAGGGTATCGCCCCCACCCCGCACCGTGGCGCTACCTCAGCACCAGGCCAACAAAAAATATCCGTGCGGCAGCCAGGTCGTGCTCGTCGTCGCCGTAATCGTCGGAAGACACCAATGGTAGATAGTTGCTCCTGACAACCATGACGTGGCTGAGAGGCCCAAGGAACAACTGATGGTTCAGGCGATTTCGGCAAATTTTAATAAGAAATGCGAGGATGTCTCAGGCGTGATTGCCAATTCTACTAAGAAATGCGAGGATGTCTTAGGCGACGTGGCCAATTCTACAAGAAAAATAAGGCGCCACTGCTTCTTTCTGAGTAGATGGACTCCTGCCAGTACCTGGACTACTGCCTCCGAAGGCCTCTGAGAATAAGAGTTCCCTGGGCCCTGAGAGGCCCTGGACCCCGATGGGGGAGGAGGTCAGGCGGATCGGCCGAAGGCCTCTCAGAATAAGAGATCCCTGGGCCCTGAGAGGCCCTGGCCACTGAGGGAAGGCGAGGGGCCATTGGCTGAAGGCACCTTCAAGGCCCTGCTATGAAAACCCCTTGCGGTACGTCTTGGACCGTCTTGGATTCTGCTGCAACCTCTCGGCCATCTTGGATTAGTCTGAGGCTCCCTGGGCCGCGCAGGAGTCGTGCGGCTCCCTCAGTAGAAGTAAGAGTTGGAGTAGGAGTAGGAGTAGGAGGAGAGGGAGGAGGAGTTGGAGTAGGAGCAGGAATAGGAATAGGAGTATAGGAGTAGGAGTAGGAGTAGGAATACGGATAGGAGTACGAGTACGAGTAGACGGATAGGCCAATTGCCTTAAGAATTGCGAGGATGTCCCAGGCGATTTAGCAAATGCTTATAAAGCTGCGAGGAAGTCTCAGGCAATGTGGCCAATTCTATTAAGAAATGGGAGGATGTCTGAAGCGAGTTGGCAAATTCTATTAAGAACTGTGAGGATGTCTCAGGCGATTTGGTTCGTTAATTCGATTACGAAATGTAAGGATGTCTCAGGCAATTTGGCCAATTCTACAAACACATGTGAAGATGCCTCAGGCGAGTTGGCCAATTCCATTTAGGAATATGAGGACGTCTCATATCATGTGGCTAATTCGGCTAAGAAAAATGAAGATGTCTCAGGCGATTTGGCAAATTCTATTCAGAAATATGAGAATGTCGGATGAAAATTTGCCAATTCTATCGAAAAATGCAAAGATGTCTCAAGCGATGTGGCTAAGTCTGTTAAGAAATGAAGATGTCTCAAGCGATTTGGCAAATGCTGATAAGAATTGCGAGGATGTCTCAGGCGATGTGGCCACTTCTAATTAGAAATGCAAGGATGCCCCAAGCGATGTGGCCAAGTCTGTTAGGAAATGCGAGGATGTCCCAGGCGATTTGGCAAATGCTGATAAGAATTGCGAGGATGTCTCAAGCAATTTGGCAAGTTCTATTTGGAAATGTGAGGAAGTCTCAAGCGAGTTGGCCAATCCTATCAGAAAACTGAACGCTTGAGCTCTGAAAAGGGCGGCAGGCACAGGCAGGAACTCTCCTGAGCACTGAAAGGTTGCCCTAATATTGCCAGGACTGTGAAAAAGGCGAGCTGGGGGGGAAAGAAGGAAGGGGGGGAAGGAGGAGGAGAAGGATTAAGCAATGTGAGGATGTCTCAAGTGATGTGGCAAATTCTGCTAAGAAGTGTGAGGATGTCTCAAGCGATTTAATTTGTTCTACTAAGAAATGTAAGGATGTCTCAAGCGATTTGGCCAAGCCTAATAAAAAGTGTGAAGATGCCTCAAGCGATTTTGCCAATTCTATTTAGAAATATGAGGATGTCTCAAGAAATTTGGCCAATTCTATTAAGAAATGTGAGGACGTCTGCAGCGATTTAGCAAACTCTATTAAGACATGTGAGGACGTCTCAAGCGATTTGGCCAATTCGATTAAGAAATGTGAAGGTGTCTCAAGCAATTTGGCAAGTTCTATTTGGAAATGCGACGACGTCTCAAGCGACTTGGCCAATCCTATTAACAAATGCGTTGATGTCTCAGGCGATTTGGGCAATTGTATTAAGCTATGTGAAGATTTCTCAAGCGATTTGGCCAATGTTCGTAAGAAATGTGAGGATGTCAAGCTATTTGGCCAATTCTCGTACGAAATGTGAGGATGTCTCAGGCGATTTGGCCAATTCTATTAAGAAATGTGAGGATGTCTCAGGCGATGTGGCCAAGTCTATTAAGACATGTGAGGATGTCTCAAGCGATTTGGCCAATTCGATTAAGAAATGCGAGGATGTCTCAGGCGATGTGCTTCCTCCTCCTCCTCCTAACCGCAGGTGTCGGAGTTAACGCTTCCAGGTGCGGGGGGGATATCGTTTCGCCGGAGGGGGGGGAGGGGGGGGGTTCTTAATTGCTTCACGAGGTTATACCAAGTCGTATGGTCGGCCAACAAGTTCGGTGCGGAGACGCCAGAGCTTCCCAACCCGTGGGACCCTGCAGCGTCTACATACCGAAGTCATTCGCCGAACTCCTCGGCCCCTTAACCGCCCAAACGACCTGATGCGTAGACATCGAACATCACCCGCCCACCCGGAGTTTCGTCCGCAAACCGTCGCCCTCCGCCGCCAAGCGAAGAGCCCGCGAAGGAGCTAGGCAAATTACACTACACGCAAGACCGGCCCTAGGCAAGAGTGACATATCTGGTGTGCTGAATTGCGCGGCTTGAGAGAGTGGGCGCGGGGACGTCAAACCTAAAGCGGCCAGCCGCCGCTGCTGCTGCTGCTGCTGCTGCTGCACTGCACGTGGTGATTGTCGGAACGGGGCGAGTCGAGACAACGGCAACTCAGAATCGGTCTCCGGACCACTCCCAACGCGCAAACGCACCAAACTTTTCGAGCTGCGTCCAGCCGTGGCGACGAGGGCCCCCCCCCGAAAGCCAACCACCGCTGTCTCAATTCGTCGTCGAGCACCGCAGTCAGCGATCGGTGGACCCCATTCCGCCTGCACCAGAGGTGTCTACGGCGAGGGGCCACGCGCGGCCGAGGGAGCAGGCGGGACGATTTGGGCGATGCTTCGTGGGGGGGGGAGAAATGGGGTGCGGGCATCTCCCGGTGTCCTTCTTGGGCTTCACGTGGGCCTCGAAGGTGCACGAGAGGTGCGCCTACCCCCTCCCGTTCCATCGCCACCCCATGGCGCGATGCCCGAGCAAACGCGCGCCGGCCTCGGCGCCGGCGGCTCCACTGGCGCGGGTTGCCGCGGCTGCTCCGCGGGCGGGGCGGGCGAGGGCGCGGCGGGTTGCCGCTGCGGCGGCGGCTCGGCGGCCGCCGGCTCCGCCAGCGCTGGCGGCTGCGGTTGCGCCGGCTGCCGCGGCTGCGAGGTGCCGCGTGGCCGCGGGGGCTCGGCCGGGCGCGCAGGCTCTGGCGCGGGCGCCTGGCGGCCCTGCCCGCAGAGGCCCCGCCTACTTAGCAACCGTTTGACACCTAGCGTGCAACAACAAGTTAGAAACGAATGATACGATAGTTGGTCTTACCTATAGTTTGCCTTGGTATGGCAAGGTCAAACGAACATAACAACAACATCTGTAGTTGGGTAACTTGCACGCAAAACTAGCTAACTCGCACAGACACTTGGCCATTCTTATGAATACGTTTCATTTCAACTGAACTGAATGGCCCATTAACTTCACCGAACTAAACCTACATGTTTGTGTTTTTTAACAGGTTCCCCAGACGACCATGTTAGATTCCTCAAAACCACGCCCCCGACGAGCCGTCGCACCATGCACGACCTATCGTGGCCGCAAGGTTTGCACGGTTGCCTGCAGGTCTGGGGACGGCGGACACGCCGAAGGCGATGAGACGGCGGCGCCGGCGGCGGCGGCCCCCGGTCGACGATGACGACGTCGACGATTACAACGACGACGATGACGACGACGATCGACGACGACGTCGCCGTCTACGACGCCGCCGCCGACGACGACGCAGGAAGCAGGATGCCCCCCCACGGCAGCCGACGCGAGCTCCGCTGGCTGGCGGCTCCAGCGCAGACGTCGTCGACGTCGTCGTCGCCACGACCCGCTAAGGCATCGAGATCAACCTCGTCCTCCTCCTCGTCCCCCTAATCCTCCTCCTCCTGTTTTTCCGCCTCATCCCTCCATCCCTCCCCCCCTCCCTACCCACTTCCCTCCTCGTCCTCCCCGTCTCCTCTTCCTCGTCCTCCTCCTCGTCGTCATCCTCCCCGTCCTCGTCATCCTCCTCGTCCTCGTCCTCCTCGTCCTCCTCCGCCTCCTCCTCCCCCTCCTCCTTCTCCACCTCCTTCCCTTCCTCCCTCTCTCCTTTTTCCCCCTCCTCCCTCCTCGACTTCCCCCCCTCCTCCTCCTACTCCTCCTCCTCCTCCTCCTCCTCCCCTGAGCAAAACGCGCGGGTGGGCGATCGGCTGCAACGTTGGGGACAGTCCGCGCGAGAAAGGGAGAGCGCAGTGGCAGCGGACGCTGGTGCTGAGCGAAACGCGCGGGTGGGCCACGAGCAGCTACAACGCGGGGAGCAGTCCGCGCGGGAAGGGGCGAGCGCAGTGGCAGCGGGCGCCGGCGCTGAGCGAAACGCGCGGGCGGGCCACAATCAGCTACAACGCTGGGAGCAATCCGCGCGTGAAAGGGCGAGCGCAGTCGCAGCGGGCGCTGGCGCTGAGCGAAGCGCGCGGGTGGGCCACGATCAGCTACAACGCTGGGAGCAGTCCGCGCGAGAAGGGGGGCGCGCAGTGGCCATGGATGAGGGGAATGCACCCCGCAAACCCTGGCGCTGCAAGAAAACGGCTGCGAGAAATGGGGGGCAATGATATACGTAGCCCGACGGCATCTAACTAGCTCCGCTAGGAACGGCACTGCACGAACGTGCCAGAGCGTACATCACCAACTACAGTGCTCGGATCAGCTCGTGCGCGGAAGGCTGGGGAGCAATCGTGCGAGGCAGGGTTGCATTTCATCGGGGGCAAGCCGAACGCCTCTCGCGAGAAACGGTGGGCGAAGCTGGAGGCCAATATCGTCGGGAGCACCAAAGCCAGCCTCTTGCGGCAAGCGGGGGGCGAAGCTGGAGCCTAATTTTTTGACCGAAGCCGACCTCCATCGCCCAGGGACGGCCTGGGGATAGTGAGGCTTCAATTGTCGCCGCGGTGCGTGCCTCGCAACTGCGGAGATCAGGCCTCCAACATCCTGCAACATCCCCCTTTCCCTCCCCCTCCGCCTCTTCCTCCTATTCCTCCTCTTCCTCCTCTTCCTCCTCCTCCTCCTCCTTCTCCTGCCCCTACTCCTCCTCGATTCTGCTTCGCGTTCCGAAGCCATGGGCGGCTATCCGAAGCGAGCCTTCGGCCAGGATCGGGCAGCCCTGCGCGCCTGCAAGGGCCCGCGCGCCGACGCAGGACCCTCCAGCATTGCAAGTCTGATGTGAGACGACCGGCGCGCCACCTTTGTCAAACACAAAACAGAGCAATACCTCCTTCCACGATTCTTTGAAGTCGTAGCCTGGCTCGACAAATCATTCACTGCTTGGAGCTCCTCATATGCGCATACATTAGCATGGACCTGTCCGCCGTGACTGTCTAAGCGCCAAAGATTTCGACTAAGAGCGGGCTTGGGTATTGACGATCTGTAAGCGAATCTAACTGTGAATGAAATGGAATGCGAATGCATGTCAATCGCATTAGCCGTCTCTGCGCATGCGCCTGGAGCCTTGTGGGTTCTCTTGAAACCTCCTGGGGTTTCCTGTGGCCTCTTGGAGTCTCCTGGGACCTCTTGGGTCTTCTTGTGGCCTCCTGAGGCCTTGGTACCTCGTCTCAGCTCAATCCCAGGGCCCGAAACTTCCCTGGAGGCCCGAGATATGGAAGAAACGTTTGCTTCGCGGTCTTCTCGAGTCCTCCCCCTCCTCATAGGACATGGAGGAAGAGCAGGAGAAAGAGGGAGGGGGAGGAGAAGGATAAGGAGAAGTGGACGAAAAGAGGGATGAGCGGACGAGGAGGAGGGAGAGGAGGCGCAGGAGCGGGGAGATGGGGAGGAGGCTGGAGCAGGATGGCGAAAAGGAGGCGCAGGAGGACAGGAGAAAAGAGGGATGGAAATAAAGGGCAGAAGGAAGAACGAACAGGTCGGACTAGCCCCAGGCTTCTGCAAGCGCCTTCGGCTTCGCGGTGGCAACCAACGGCGGCGGTGGCGCTGCCACCTCGGCTGCCGGCGTCGCATTGAAGGCAAGACGGCGGCCTGTGTTGCCAAGCCTGGCCCTCCAGCAGCCCGTCCCTGCTGCGGGACCGTCGCTCGGCGACTCACGGCAGTCCACGCGGAAGACGCGGTCGAGGGCTCCAGGGCATCGATTTCTGGAGCTTGAGAGGCGGGCGGGGGCGGGAGACGCCCAGTCAAGAACGGTTCCCCGGACGCCCATCCAGCTGTCAATCTCGGCAGGCTGTTCGAACTGCGCCCAACCGTGGCGACGAAGAGAGCTCCCGAATGCCAGAGGAACGACATTCCAGAGCGCCCCACCCTCCGCGGGGGAAGTGGCGGTCCGAATCATGTCTGGAGAAAAGCACTGCCGGTGCGAGTGGGGGGGGAGGCGGGGGGGAAGGGGGAGGAACTGGGCAGCAAGGCGAGCCTCTCATGGCTCGAAAACGACTCGGATCTCGGCCCCATCGCGGTCGTGGCCAGGAAAACTGCCAGAAACAGGGGCGGAAGGGAGGGAAGGTCTGGGGGAGCCCAGGGTCGGAGCTCTTGGCTCCGTCCCCCGGCCGTGCTCCTCGTGCTTTTCGTTGCCGCGCGGAGCCCGCCCGATCCGCCGCTTCCAGGGGGCTATGTTCCTAAACCCCCGCGCGACGGACAGCCTCCAAGCAACAATGTCCTGTTCTTCATTCCTGCTCCTCCCCATCATCTTCCCCCATCCTCCTCCTGGTTCGTGACGCTGAGAAACTCTGGCACACAGTGAGCTGTAGCGTTCTGGTGGCGCACGGCGAGGTGATCGAGCAGCGCATCCCCGAGGAAGAGGCAATACACAAATCGCCAGAACGACGACGTCGTCGTCATTGTCCTCTTACGACGGTGTCTTCTTTCCTGGCGTGGGTCCCACAGGATTCGACCCCATCCAGGGGGATTCAATCCCGTCACCAGGCCCGAAGCGTGCTTCGGGAGGCGGGACGTGGCGAAACAACTCCGTACGGCTTTTGGGCGGCGCCCGGAATCACAAGAGTGTGCTGTTGCCGTCGCCTCCGCATACGCACACGCGCAAAACACACACACACACACGCGCGCGCGCACGCACGCACGCACGCACACGCACGCACACGCACACGCACACGCACACGCACCCGCACACGCACACGCACACGCACGCGCACACGCGCACCCGTGCACCCGCGCACCCGCGCACCCGCGCACCCGCGCACCCGCGCACCCGCACGCCCGCACGCCCGCACGCCCGCACGCCCGCACGCCCGCGTTCCCGCGCGCCCGCGCGCCCGCACGCCCGCACGCCCGCACGCCCGCACGCCCGCACGCCCGCACGCCCGCACGCCCGCACGCCCGCACGCCCGCACGCCCGCACGCCCGCACGCCCGCACGCCCGCACACACATACACACACATTCACACACTCACACTCACCTCACACTCACACTCACACTCACACTCATACACACACACACACACACACACACACGCACGCCTACGCACGCCTACGCACGCCTACGCACGCCTACGCACGCCTACGCACGCCTACGCACGCACGCACGCCTACGCACGCACGCCTACGCACGCACGCACGCACGCACGCACGCACGCACGCACGCACGCACGCACGCACGCACGCACGCACGCACGCACGCACGCACGCACGCACGCACGCACGCACACACGCACGCACGCACACACACACACACACACACACACACACACACACACACACACACACACACACACACACACACACACACACACACACACACACACACACACACACACACACACACAAACACCCTATACACACACACGCACGCACACGCACACACACACGCACACGCACACACAGACACACACACACACACACACTTTTTGACGTCGCGGCGCTTCGCGCAACGACAGGGCGTGGAAATCTGGAAAATAGTTTTATCGCGCGCGCGCGCGTGTAAACCCGCCCGAACACCCAATGATCATATCGGGTCTCGCAGCCGCCGGCAACCATAACCATCCGGACATGGATGGCGGAGGGGGGCGGTGGAAGCGGTGGGAGGACGAGACTACGGCGAGGTGACGGTGCCAGAACTCGACCGGGACTGGAAGGCCAGGGGGCGAGAAGCCAGAGTGGAGCGACAAGGAGGCCAAGGCCGACCTGGGACCAAACCCATCCAGGCGCGGATGGCGAAGAGCCAACACAGACGCAAAAGAACGCCCAAGGGGCTGCCGCCAAAGCCCTGACAGTTCGCCTGCCCGCCGCGGGTGGGGGCCGTCGGGAGCCGGGGCCACGGCCAGCAGGGCAGCGGTCTGCGGCGGCGTGGGCGGCGACAGCGTGGGCGCCGCCGGCTCCCATTGCCATGCCGGCGGGGCCTGGCGCTGCTGGAAGCGCGGCTCTCCCGCTCGCAAGTAAGACGAAACCAAGGCCAAGACAAACTCGGACAACGAAAAAGACGCGGGATCTCCGAGATCCGGCGGTTGTGGAAGATGTACCTGGCGCCACGGCAATTCCAGTGCGCTCCAGGACCTTCTGAAAGCGTTCGGAAGGCTCTGGAACGATGCGTCCCCGACCTGACCCCAACCAGGCAAGGCTGCCGCCTCGCAACCATCGGGGCCTATCGGGTCCACGCACTGGGGGACCTGGATGCGTTTCCTGAATCAACTCCCAACCAGAACCATGACACGCACGCGCGTCGCGCGCGCTCAAACTCTAGATTGATTGGAGACTGGCGCATAGCGCACAAAAAGAAGCCACGCCCAGAGAAACGGAGACCGCGGGGTTCGAAGCCTGCGGTCTCGTTGCCGAGTGCGCGATTCGGGCATGTGCTCGGGTCAGGAGGGAGGAGGGGCAGGGTGGGGGGAGAAGGAGGAAGAGGAGGAGGCGGAGGAGGGAGGGGGAGGAGGGGAGGAGGAGGAGGAGGAGAAGGAGGAGGAGGAGGAGGAGGAAGAAGAGGAAGGAAAGGAGGAGGGGGAAGAGGAGGGAGAGGAGGAAGAGGACGACACATAATGACAATGATCTTGATCCGCCAGCCCCCTTGCGGGGCCATCAGGCTGCAAAGATTAGGCAGTCATGCTCCCTGCACAAGTTCCGCTTTCAAGTCTCCAATGCTACATTCCTGCTGTCTCCTTGTTACTGTACATTGTTACTGAACGCGCGAGGTGGGGGAGACCCCAACAATTTAACAACGCCCGGATCGCGTTGTCTGAATTCTTAAGGGGGCGTGGGTCATGCAAAAATGCATGATATTCGCGTCCCCGAAGCCGCGATCCTTAGTACATTCACCATATTCGCTTCCCCGGAATAATGAGTCCTCGTAAAGTCTCCCAGATTCACGCCCCCGAAACCATAAACCAATGAAAATTACAGCACTCGCGCCCCCGAAGCCATACACCCCCGCAAATTACGCGATATTCGCGTATCCGAAGCCACAAACCATCGCAAGTTACTCCATATTCGCGCCCCCGTAAATTGCGCAATACTCGCGTCCCCGAACCCAGACAACCCTGCAAAATACGCAAGAGGTTAGTTTACGAAACCATAAACCCTCGTGAACTACAAAAGGCTCGCGTTCCCGAAGCCATGCACCCGCGTAAATTTCACAATGTCTGCGCCCCCTGAACCATAAGCCCACGCACGTTACGCAATATTCGCGTCCCCGCGGCCATACACCCTCGTAGATTACACCATACTTGCGTACCCGAGGCCACAAACCATAGCAAATTACATAATACTCGCGTTCCCGAAACCATACACCTCTGCAAATGAAACAATATCTGCGCCCACCGAAGCCATGAACTTTCGTAAGTTACGCAATACTTGCGCCCCCGAGGCCACGAACCTTCGTAGATTGCACAATGCCCGCGTCCCCGATGCCATGAACCGTCGTACATTACATCATATTGGCGCCACCGGCGCCGTAAACCCTCCCAATTTAATATATGTTCGCGTACCCGGGACCATATCCCTCCGCACATTACGCGATATTCGCGTATTCGAAGACATAAACCACTTGAAGTACGCAGTAATTGTTGCGTCCCCAAAGCCATACACCTTCTTAACTTGTGAAATCGTGCGTCCCCGAGGCCATCTACGCTTGCAAATCCGCAAGATCCTCCGAAACCATCAGCGCTCGTAACTTACACAATAGTCGCGCCCCCGAAGCCATCAAGCCGCATAGATTATGCGACGCTCGTGCCCACGAGGCCACGATCCCTCGAAAATTACGCCACGTTCGCGGAGATGTCGATTTCCCCGAGCGCCTCGAGTGAACATACCGAACAACAGGGCAAGGTCCATGGCCTCGCCCCATCCGAACTCATCGTTCGCGATCGCGATCGTCGCCAGGTTCGCAGTGCGAATCGTCGGAGTTCGAACGCAGTTCTTTAGGTTTGCAGCGGAGACCGCACACAAATATATTGGCCCTCGCGTGAAGTCCCGACACTGCTTCCCGCCAACGTCCGCGCATCCCGCATCCCAACACAGCTCTGACAAGTCCCATTCTAAGAGAGGGGGGCCGGCGCGGCGCTGAGAAGGAGGACGGCCGCGCCCAGGCACGGCGTTATCGCCCTCCTCCCAGCCCTCAGGAAGCCGCGCGCGCACCAGCAGCAACTTCGCGCTCAAAGTTGTCGAAGGGCTCGAAGGCGGCCGTACCGCGGCCACCGAAACGGACTCGGACGAGCGCCAGACCGCGGACGATGACTCCGCCCGCGCGCCCAACGCGCACGCCCGCCATGATGCGGACGCGTTCGCCCGCCTTCCAGGCCCGACAGGCCTCGGGCGCAGCTGCAGGCGCAGCCGCAGCGGCTCCGCCAAGAAGCACTGGCCCCACCGCCGCCGCCGCAAGCCGCGCCGCTACCCGCAGAAGCGCCGGGCGCCTTTGCGCCAGCACCGTCGCGGCCATGGCGCGCTGGGAAATCGTCAGCGAAGGCATCGCCGAGCTCATCGTCACTAGGAGCCTTGGGGGGAGCAGGAAAAATAACGGCATCTGCACCAGGATAGCAGGCATCAAACGCAGGTCGGGAGCGGCGGCGCCGCCTTGCCGACCTGGGGCCGTCACCGGCCACCTGCGCCAGCATCGGCAACAGCTCGCCTGCTCCTCCCGCCTCTGCGCTCTTCGCGTCGGCCGCCGCCCCCAGCGCAGCGGGGCCCGCTGCCCCTGCGGCGCGGCCGCCGCGCCCGCACCGTCGCCGCAGCTGGGCGGCCGCAGCGCCCTGCGCAGGTTCGGCGGGCGCCGCGGGGCGGCCGCGGATCGCGACTCCAGCAGCGCGCGGGAGGCCTTCGGCGGCGCGCAGGACGCGCACCCCTCGGGGGGGACGGGAGGAGGAGGAGGAGGAGGAGGAGGAGGAGGAGGAGGAGGAGGAGGAGGAGGAGGATGGGAGGAGAAGGATGAGGAAGAAGAGGAAAAAAATAGAGGGCAGCGGTCGGATGGCCTTCGATTTGATTGTGCCATCGTATTTCTGCCAGAACTCCTGGCGCGGCAAGCGCTCTTCTTTCCCCGCATCTTCCTACCCCTCTGCGGCCAGGCACGAAGCCACGTGGGCCACGAGGAACGCGCCTCGCGCGGCCTCCTCAGCGCCCTTGCAGCTGGCCTCCAGGTGGAGCGCGCCAGGCACCGGCGCCCTGGCGAGCGCACCGTCGCGGGGGGGGGGCGCGTGCGAGCGGCGAGACGATTGAGCCAAGAAGGCACTATAAAGGGAGGAGAAAGAGGAGGAGGAGGAAGAGGAGGAGGAGAAGGAGGAGGAGGACGAGGAGGCGGAACTGCGCACAACACATTACACCTTCGCTTGCAATTTGCCCCCCGCGGTTGCCCCTTTTTCCAGCCTGGCGCGATCTGACAGCCAAAGCCTGGGAGCGAAGGAGAGATCCAGGGGGTCGGGAGCGAGGGCATGGGGAGGGATGTCAGGAATGTAATGAGACCAGAGACTGGAGGTGAGCGAACGCGTATCGCGGCGAGCGCCCTCGGATAAGCCTAAACTCCAGAGTCCGTCTGGTTGCGGGCGCGAAGCCTAAAAGGCTATGACAGACACAAAGGGGGAGGATTGGTCTGACATGGCCAAGCTCGAAAATCCGCCCTCCCCGTCTTGGGCCTCGGGGAAATCGTCTAACTCCCTGGAACGGATAAGGGCATCCTTGGAGGCCTTTCTAGAAAGGAACTTCAGAAAATAATTCAATGATCTTTCTGACATGTGCCCCTCTTCGTCCATCAAAATCATCGCCCCCCTCGTCAGCAAGTCCACCAGTGCAAGGCCCCCTCGGGGCGGGTCCGCCATAGTGAGGCAATCCGCCGCCATCCGCCTGCGGGGCACCCATCTCACCTGCGATCCAAGAGCACTTGAGCGATCGCGGACAACGGCCAGCTCGATTGCGCTCCTTCCCTCTGTCGGCTCGACTTCCTGCCGAGTTGCGTGACAACGCATCGAAGATCGGTTTCGCATCAACGGCCGGGAGAGACAAAATCACCTCGGACAGAGTGCAGTCTCTGCTCGAAACATGTGAGAGAAGGGCGACTGAGGTAGATTCCAGTCTGGACGTCGCACGTCCCCAAACCGCGCGTCGCGCCACAACATTGACATCCACTGAGCTTCTGCCAGGGCCGCCGAGAGCGACAAAATTCCGGCCGCCCCCGTCGAGGCCATTACTCGCTTTAGCCGGGTCGGACGCCAGCTACGCAGGGACACTCGAGCTCGCTTGTTCTGCCGACTGGCCGCGTCAGCCGCGAGCGCCATCGAACCCCCCTGGGCACCGTTTCTCCTCGCTGATCCAGGACCCCCCGCATCGGAAACAGCGACCACAAAACACGAGTGGGGTCGAACGGCCATATCACGATCCTCTGACAAGCCGAGCTCTCGAGATGCTTCACGAACTGAAAGCATAGCATAGCACCAGCAACGGTGGGGGAGGGGAGGGCGGCACTTTGCAGCGACGCCCCCGCGGCTACATCAGGCCTGCTCGCACGTCCTAGCCACTGAATTGGCGCGATCATGGTCCGATAGTGTTCGATCTCCTCGCAGCTCAGGAGGGCGCCGGGATCCGCTTGGCGATCCCCAGCCAATCTCACGGGGGCCAATTGTTCCAATGTGTACTTTTCTTGGTCCACCAAGATTTCCCCCCAAACCAGGCGCGCGTGGCGGCCGGCAAAGTCGGCCTCGCCAGTTACCAGTTTTCAGAAACGAAAGCGCGACTGCAGGCGGCCCCGGAGCCCGATTTTCCCCCAGGGGCCACAGCAACAATGAGGTCCTCGACCTCGATCAGAGTGAGCGCCCGAATTTCTCCCTGGCTAGATCTCTTGATCCAGAGACACGGTTCGAGCGGAGATTTCGTAAATCCATCTCGCGCAAGCCACTGCGTCAGCGTCCTATGCCAGAGCAAAGGGGCGTCGTTGAGACCGTGCACCGGAGCGATCAATTCTATGAGCTCACGGGGGGCAAAATTCAGCCCCTGGCAAGGCTCGCAGAATATTGACCCCTTTGGTCGGCGCAGCCGGTCGGACTGGCAAAGCGCATTTTTGCAATCGGCTATCTGCAGCCCCCAGCCCAGGGAGCAAATTGCTTGGAGGGTCACCACGATGCTTTCCGACTGCGGCGTAGGCGAGAAGACTTGAAGACCCTCCCGGTCGGGATCGTGGTGGCCCTGAACGCGCCACCTCGACTTCGCGGCCACCCCGGGCCCCGCCCCTTCTTGCGGTCCAAACCACCGCACCATTCGAGAGTCCAAAATCTTATCAGGAAGCCTTCTCCTAACTAAGGCCGCCTCAGCCGCGCTCGCGACCCTTGCAGCGCCGACCCTTGCAGCGCCGGACTCGAGAATGGCCTTCCATTCTCTGGCGCCCGAGAAAACGAAAAGTTGCCTCTCTGCTTCGGAGAGAGACTTGAGGGGGACTTCGGCTCCCCGACGCGATGGCGGTGCTTCCTCTTTTCCCCCCCCGCGGAGTCCTGGAAAATCCCTTCGGCCCGATGGGCCCAAAATTCGACGTCTAAGTGATGCCAGGAGCAGAGCTCCCCTCAAAGAATCTCGTCCTGTTCGTCCCCGGGTATCTCAGAGTGCCAGGTCAGCAGCTCGTCATCATGGCTCTCTTTTGCCTCGCGTCGAGGTGGCCAGAAGCCCCCCTTGAGGCCCCCCCGTCTTCGGCGCGCTCGGCTGGCGCTGCAGCTTGGGCTCGACCAAAGATGTCCGGCGGGGAACTACTGCCTCTGCTGCGAATGCAGAGCGGCACATCCTCCAGAAGACGCGCTTTCAATGCCCTAGCTTCCCTTTCCGCTATAGCTTCCTGATGCCCCCCTGGCCCCTGGGGCGCCACTTCGACAGGGGCCAGGCGGGGCCTCTGCACGGGCGGAGGCTCGGCAGAGTCTTCTCCTCGTCGCACGGCGGGCCGCTGCTCGGGAAACTCTGATTCTTCCTGCCCTCTCAAAATCCCCTCTTCCCCCGATCTGACGGATCCTGCCCCCGGCGACATGCTTCGCTGGAAACAGACAGAGGGTGAACAATGGAAGCCCGGGCTCCCGGAGGGGGCCCCGGAGCTGGTCCCCCGATCTCTTCTGGAATTGGCCGCTCGGGCTCGCAAGGCGGCGCTGCGCGGCACAGTGACCGGCCTATCTTCCCGGGCGGGTTCTTCTAAATCCTAAGCCCCGGGCGATGGGGGGGCCCTCGGCCTCGACGTCCACGGCCCCAACTCTGCGGCCATGAGGCCCACCTGATCATTTGAAAAGCCGAGATCTCATAGCGACCCAGACGGTCGTCCCTCGTTGAAAAACTCCGGCCCCAGGGCCCGTCCAACGGCCCCTCTGGCCCTCGCCCCCCCCCCCCCCCTTAGATGGCCAGTGGTGCTGGGGCCTAGTGGCGCTCTGGGGTGTCGCGAACCACATATCTGTCGCCACTTAGCTGTCGGCCTCATGGTAGGTCCAGCGGAGTCGGCTGCGCACTGCGCAACTGTCGCCACGTTAATGGGGTCCTGGAAGGTTCTGAAATGCGAGGAACTACATTGCTCCAGCTGGGAGCTCGCGGCGGATTCCGCAACTGTCGCCACTTGTGGGCTTCTGTGGGGCTAGCGGATTGGAAAAGAACGCATGTCCAATCAAGGCCTCACGGTTCCCGTGGGACTGGGAATCGACTGGAAGGGTGGGAGAGGAAGCAAGAGGGCGAGGGGACGGGACTGGGGAGGACGAAAGATGCACAACATAAGGAACAGAAATTCGGGGCGAGAGCGGGGAATCGAGGCGGAACAAAAACAAAAACAAAAAAAAACATAAAACAACAGGTTACAGCAAAAGCCGGATCGCCCTCCAGGCCAGGAAGGCCCTCAGCAAACCGCTCAGTTCGAGGCCGCACCAAGGCTACACCAGGTTACAGCGACGGTCGCACCGCCCTCTGGGCCAAATTTGCGGGGCTACACCAGGATACAATGAAGGCCGTCCCCCCTCTGGGCCACACAAGCGGGGCTACACCAGGTTACAACGAGGGCCGGCGCACCCTCCAGGCTAGACATAAGGGGCTACACCAAGCTACAATGTCGCATCGGCATTATCCCTGGTACCGAGGTATATACACGTGGCATCGATCGGCATCCAGGGATTTTTTTCCAGGGGGGGCAAATAGAAAATAGTTATTCGGATGCGAATTAATGGCAGTCGGGATTCGTGGGGGGGAGAGATGGGGGTCATCATGTCTTTAACTGGTTTGGACATTACAGGGCCACGGGCTGTGCTGTGCTGTGCTGTGCTGTGCTGAACTGACACGCGCCATGCCGCGTCGAAGTGCTGTGATCTATTGGATTGTGAATTAGATCGTCCGTGGCGACAGAATCCTGATCGACCTGATCTGGATCTTAAGGTCGAACTGCCTGGACGCATAACTCAAATATGACCGCAATCGAAACGCGCTGGGCGCTCGACCAGCTCAAGCTCAAGCTCCAATTCAGTTCGGGAGCGGGACGAACCGAGCTATGAATAGTTCTGTGCCCTATTGCGTCGTGGATCATATCTTCCCTGGCATCCGGATCCTGACAGAACTGAGCTGGGCCTCGCTCGAGCTGTCTGGGCGCATTGCTCGCCTAGAGCTGATTGCAATTCAACCCTTATGAAAGGATGATGTTCCAGAACATGGCGAAATGAGAAGGGTGAGTCCCAATCGAGGCGAAATACATCGAGAACGGGCGGGCCAAAGCGCTGACGACGACAACGACAGCAAACGGCGACGACAGCGACCGTGGTTACAGCTCGGGACCACGATGTTAGAGATCCACCAAGGTGGCCTGGACACGTGAAAACATTTGATTCCAGCTCGGGACCACCATGTTAGATACCCCAGTGGGAAGTCTGGAAAATCACCAGCCGAAGAGTGCAACAAATCTGGTGTCGACTTGTTGATTTTGCCTGGCTCCTGTGGGCTCCCACGCTTGGGGCGCCCAGACGATCACATGTTAGATACCCTCCATTGGGTGGCCCGCGCACGTAAAAACATATGGTTCCAGCTCGGGGCAATCATCTTAGATCTCCCTGGGTGGCCTGGACCCGTGGCAACACGTGCTTCCAGCTCGGTGCCACCATGTTAGACACCCCGCTGGGTGGCGGTGTCTGGTAAATTACACCATGTTCGTGCCCCCGAGGCCACGGTCCCTTGCAAATTGCAATAGATTCGGGTCCCCGAGGCCACGATCCTTCGAAATTGTGCCATGTTCGTGTCCCCGTGGCCGCGATCCCTTGCACATTGCACCGTATGAGCGGCCCCGAAGCCACGATCGCTTGTAAACCCCGAGGCCACGATCCCTCGTAACTTACGCCGTATTCGAATTTCTGAGGCCACGACCCCTCGTACATTACACATTGGTCGCATCCCAGAGGCTACGAAGCCTGGCACATTACACAATGTTTGCGGCCCCGAGCCCACGATCCTGGGTAAATTCTTCGTTTCGCCGGGGCCACGATTCTTGGCAACTTATGAGCCATTTGCGTCCCCGAAACCACGATCCCTCGTACATTAAACCGTGCAGCAAGAACATGAGATGCTTCGTTGGCAAAAAAGCAAAGAACATCCGAGGGTACCCTTCCCAGGGTGCACAAGAACATCCAGGAAACACGGAGAACATTAGAGTACCCTCCTCGAAACGACATCGATCTCACACCTCGGTCCGACTGTATTCGCTTCCCCGAGGCCACGATCCCCACTACATTCATTTATTCGCCTCCCAGAAGCCACGATCTCGGATACATGTCATAATTGTCGCGTCTTCGAGGCCTCGACGCATCATAAATTACGCAATGCTCGCGCCGAGAATGCGGCGACAACTCGCGAACCACGCTGTACTCGCGTCACCCGCGGGAACGATTGCGATTAAGTTGTGGAATTCTCGCGTTCCCGAAGCCACGGCTCCTTGCAAAAAGCGCCAAGGAACCCAAAACAAAAAACGTCGAAGTCGCGCGATGTTGCCCAACGTAGCCTCGAGCAGCCCAAAGTCGTTCCCAGAGGACCTCCAATACACAGCATGAGGGGAAGTCCGAAAAAGACAACACAGAGTTCAGCAATATCGTCTGAATCTCAATTCGTCCTGAAGATGACCAGTCGTCAGCGGCTTCTATGCTGCCTCACGACGGTGCCCACGAGTTCCAACATAGCCCTGCGTACTCCATTATGGTAAAAAGGGGGCCGGCGGCAGAGGGCGAAGCCCTGACGGATCATTTCACATTCCCCTCAAAAAAACAATGGTGTATGCCCGCTGGGGCCTTCGTAGGGCCCTCCTGGGCCGTCATGGGAGCCTCTTGGGTGATCTTGGATGGATTCTAGGCGGTCTGGGGTGCACTTGGGATGTCCCAGGACCATCTTGAATCTTAGTGGGAACCTCTCGGGACTTTCTTGGTTTGTCTGGGGCTTGACCTAGGCCCGAAAGCCAAAGCCCCTCTTGATGCCAAAGTGGTCCTTCCTTCAGCGCCTAGACTGCACACGAGAGGTCGCGGTGGCTCAGCACCCGAAGCCTGCGCGTCCGCACGCGGGCATGAGTACCGCACACGTAGCACGGGAGCGTTGGCCTCCCACCGTGGAGCGTCACCACTCTCCATTGCGTGGGCGGGCATTATTTCTTCCGTTGCGTTGGATTTTGATTGGGGGATGAGGAGGAGGAGGGGGACGACGATGAGGACGAGGATGAGGATGAGGAGGAGGAGGAGGAGGAGGGGGAGGAGGACGGGGAGGATCAGGATCAGGATCAGGCCCGTGGGAGTTCGTCTGCTGCTGCTTATCGCCTGCCAAGCTGACTGCCTAGCGGGGTGGGGCAGGGTGAACTCTGGGGGGCGAAACTTAATGCCGCCAAACCATCCAGCGCGGCCCGTGGCTCTCGACGGACGCCGCACCGCCCCTGTGGGCACCCCCGAATTCGGCACGCAGCCTAACGAGGGGCCCACTGATGGGGACCAATGAGAACTGCTACCGACCCTTGCCCTTTCCTTTGCCCTTCCCCTTCCTGCCTCTCCCTCTTCGCGTGCCTCCTTCCCTCTGAATGGTGGGGGTGGTCGCTATCTCGGGGTTATAGGCTGATGGGGCAGGGGTGGGGCTCGGGTCCAAAATATCTGCACTGGCACTGCCTCTTGCAATTAGTTCGACAAGCCTAACACTACCCCTCAGTTGCTGCAAGCTGCTCAAAAAGTTCGGTCGGGCGACCCTCGGACGGCCAGGAGCTTCCCCTTGGATGGCCCCGACGCTGCCAGGAGTTTCAAAAAACTCGACCTGACTAGGCCGCCCTGAGTTGCCACTGCTGCTAGGCTGAGAAGGCCTATCTAAACTCACACTCTGCTCGGTTCTCCGCTGCTCACTCCTACTTCTCACGACGACTCCTTCAGTTCTGCCAGCAACTTGCTTGCATCCCTCTCGAGCGGCCCGCGGGGGGCTGGTCCGATCTTCCTCTCCGCGCCGAGCCCCGCGAGCATCTTCTCGACGTAGTCTGCCAGGGCCAGGCCGGAGGGGCGGGAGGTGTCGATCGCGAAAATGATCCTCCCCATGTTGTTCTCGCCCTCGGACTGCTTGCCCCTGTTCCTCTTCCACTGCCAATGTAGTACCACTTCCCCAACTTCGGCCATCTTCATCTTGCTGATCTTGTCCGTCCACAGGAGCTTGAACTCCTTCGCCCACACTGGGGCGTCCTTCTTGTCCGCTTGCTGCGCCGCCCGCAGCATAGATGTCATAAATATCTGCACGAATGGTGGCCCCCTTGCTTTCCAGTTGACCTGATCGCCTTTTGCCGACTTTTCTTTGAGGCTTTTTGATGCGTCGTTGTACCCCTGTCCTGCTTCTTCCATTGCTGATGCCAAGCCCGTGCATGCGTCGAGGTCGAACGTTCTGTGCACTGTGGCCGTCAACTCGGCCAGCTGCCGACTGTCCGATAATACCAGTTTGGCGAGAATCATGATGAGCTGAGACAGCGTGGAGCCCGCGAGCTTGCCGAGGTCGCCCTTTCTGCCTGCGGTTCGACGGTGCTTGGCGGGTCCCCCTTCTGATGATGGGGCCAGCATCCACTCTGGAACGTCCAGCTTCTCCTCCCCCTCCACTGGCATCGTCGGCAACTCTTTGCTCGGGAGGGAGGTTAGCTTCAACCGTCCGTGGAAGATGACACTCAGCCAAATGGCTACAGAGATCATCGAGCCCACCAGCCTTGTACACACATATCTTACCATCGAAGCTTCCTGGGACTTGGACCTGTCGAAACGTCGAAGTACCACGAGCAGGACACCTCCCCGCCAAGACAGCCCGTTGTAGATGTTTGTACGCATTGCCCTGCGTCCCGAAGGCTCGACGGCATACAATACAGGTGTTTGTTGGTGTAATTGACAAACATAAGTTATGTTCTTGATGAACTCGACGCATATGGTTTAGCAGGCCCCGTTTAGTTTGGAAGCCCCGTTCGCATATGTGCCCCTCCTCCTCCTCCCAGTCGCACTTCCAAAGATGTTCAGGGAATTCAAGGGGGCCCTCAGCCTCGGGGCCCCTGTCGAGCGGAGCCTCTCCATCGGTCGGGGGAAACGTGACCGACAACTCCCTGGATCGGACCTCCGTGAAGTCTAGTCGAGCAAGAGCCGACACCGTTTCCTTACTGATGAGTTTTCCAGGGAATCGTGCAATGTGCGCGCAGATCTGCCCCTCGTCCATCCGCTCGGCGGCATGTTGAAAGTCTTCCTGTAGCCGAACGAGCCATGGGGACGCCTGAGACAGTAAAACTTGATTACCAGAGAGCGCTGCACCTCCTGGATCAAGTGGCATCGTGCCGAAGAGCAAGCACAACTCCTGCGTGTGAGACTCTGGGCGAAGGGCCCAGCTGCGATACCAGCCCAACCTGCGAACAAGAAGTTCTGTGGCAGAACTTGCTAGACGCCAATGCTGCATGACCTGTTTGTTTGTGAGCGTCCTCATCTTCCCATCCTCCTTGCTGATCACCGCCTTCCCCTGCATCGCCCTCCTCACATATCTAGCTATAAGTGCGTCCAATTCTCGATAATGTTTGGCGGTCAACAGCATTGGCTCCAGGCCCGTCAGCGCGGCATTCTGAACAAAACTGAGAAATAAAGTCCGCTTCCAGCGGAACGGTACTGATAAACTCCATACCTGGCCGAGCGAATAGTAGGCCCCCGCTGTGGCCTGGATCCGACGACGAACTTCTATAAATGCCGTTTGCTGCAGATTGATTCTAGGTCCCAAATAACGAACGCCCCCCTGAACTTCTCCCGAGATGCTCGAACGTCCCGTCCCCCGTACCCACTGCCGACATGTCACCGCCCCTGGTCCCTGGAAACATAGTTGCAGCTCCTGTTTCGAAACATTCTGGGCATGCCCGTACTCCTGCAACTCCTCCGAAAGCGCCTCATCCGCCTCCCTGAGGACCGAAAGAAACTCTCCCACCGTGGAAAAAATGGCTGCAACACGGGCTCTGAAAAGATCGTCGGCGTACACGCTCGTACCGACATCCGCCCTGAGCCCTTTCCAGCGCGCGATCAACTCCTTCGCGCGAGGGTCGATCTGACGGAGCCGCCAGAGCCACTTCATGATTGGCCTAGAGAACGTGCCTCTGAAAAGTGTAACTACGCACGGGCCCCCCATCGTGCCACCCTCGCCCGACTTCAAGTAGACCCCCCCTTCCAGAGACTCCAGTCGTACCACACTACTCTTAAAGCGCTGAATACATAAGTCTATGTTATCGGGGGCCGCGTGTAATTTTACCGTGTCAGCCAACTCCTCCCAGGACCCGCACGCAAACGCATTCGTCATGTCCTTATACGCGCATGCGAAACTATGCCCCGCTCGACGGAGCCGCCAACTGAGAAGCTGCACTACTAGAATTGCATCCTCTCTTCTACGGCCACGGCAAAACCCATGCTCGATCAACATCGGGGGCGCACACAGGAGATCCGAGTAGAAAGCCTTCCCGAACGTGGACAAAACGTGAACCGTTCTCCTTCCCGAGGGTCCTGGCTTCGCGTGTTTTTTTTTGTTTGTAATTGTGCCCCCGAACTACAGTGCCATCTCATCGGTGTCCTATTCGTTGTCCTGATCAAGCGAAGTCCCCCTTCCAAGATTTTCCCGAACAAGTTCATCTCTGGAAACTCATGCTGGAAGCCCAAACCCTGCCCCTCTGCGCTAATATTTGCCATCGGCCGTAGGCGAAGAAGCCATAGTTCAGCTGGTGTCGTGCCCGTCGGCACTGCCCGACGCTTCGTGGCCGAGCGAAAATACTTGGTAACCCGCTGCTTGTCTTCCTTTGCCAAGATACAATATTCTGCCGAAATATAAGGTATGGGACCTGCAGGAAAAGACTCCAACCATTCCTCATAATCTGGAATCACAGATGCTGACATTCCACCTTCACAACCTGCCTGCGACCAATGGTTGATCAAAACCTCTGAAGTAAGATGACCTCCACGGAGCAGCCTGCCGTCTCGACGCTTTGGACCATAACGACAATGAGCTGCTGCCCGTGATAGCCGCATCGCTTCGGCCATATGGCGTCGTCCCCAAGCCTCCTCGATCTCCTCAAGTAGGCCCTGCTGTCGGACTCGAGCAAAATGCTGCCGCCGACGTCGTAGTTTCTGACTTAGCTGCGCCAGTCTCGATTCACATTCTGCCAATGCTTCATCCTCCTCGTTCATACCCACTCGCGATCTACGAAGGCGAGCTCGCTCCCGAAGAAGTTCGGCCCGCTCCGAGGCCTCCTGCCGATGCAAAGGATCGCTGGACACGTGGTGACCGAAGTACTGCTGTCCCGCCTTCACGAGGGTGTCCTCCATGTGTTTGAAGATCTCGTCAGGTCGGCCCATGGACAGCATGGCCCTCCATGTGTCCTCGCTCTCATTCAACGACGCCTCTACCGCCGAAAGAAACTCGCCCCTACGATGTCCTTTTCGTAGGCACCTCATCATATCATCAAGATTCCAGCGCGTTCTCGTCTCCGTCGAGTTTGCTTCCGTTCCAGCGGCAGCATACCCTGCAACTCGACGTATAAGGGGACATGGTCCCGTGGTGGTGGCCCTCGATAGGCCTGTACTTCTGCACCCAATCCAAATAAAGGGGAACATCTTGAAACCATGTCAATCATTCCAGTCGGGAGGAAAAGATAATCTATACAACTGCTTACGCCCTTCGCGCCGTACCATGTGTGCTCCAACTTGTTCTTCAGCGTATTCATCGCGAACATGTGCTGTCGTTGGTTGATGAGCCTGAATACTTCACCAGCTCCTCCTCTGCGTTGTTCTCTGCACCTTCCCTCGCCCACCGCCGTTGACTCAATACTCGTCCACTTGCCCGATATTCGTGAGATCACCTGGCCATCATTGAGGTCTGCGTACACCAGCGGTATGCATCGACACGGTAGGCTCTGAAGTATGTTCAAGTTCACCGTGGCCATATACTGGGGCTGTTCCGCTGCATATTTCGGTTGGGGCGGTAGGTACATTGCCACTGCAGCTAAGTCCAACGGACCTCGACGAATACGAGCAGCGACCGCCCTCCCTCCCGCCTCTGGTGGACTAGTCCACACTTGTCTCACATGCTTCTCATTGAACTTGCTGCCTAATATGATCGCACATCCTGTGGACTTGTTAGAAAACTGCGATGTTGTCGCTTCAACTTCTAATATGAGCCGATGTTGTACTCGAGTGGTAAGCACCTCTTCTACTCTGCGATGACTCCTCTGGGTGCCTGCCAACAATACCAGATCCATGTTCGCGCAGCTCTGAACGATCTCCTGCATCCTGGTGCCCGTGGCGCACAGCGGGTTGAACCCGAGTACGCGCAGCGCCCACTGGCCCACGGGCCGCACCATTGCGCGCACTCTCGCCCGCCTGGTGCCCAGCGGGAGGCCTCGTGGCCTGCCTCCCCCTGCCGCCCGTCGCTCCTGTGTTCCAGAGCGGCGGCTGGGCGGGGAGGAGGAGGAGGAGGACGAGGAGGACGAGGAGGGGGACGCGACAGGCATTGGATTGGATTGTATTGCGCCAGATTTGTTGCACCCGTCGGACTCTGTGAATCGGTTCGGCCTCCGAAGAGTCCCTGTC
The DNA here is from genome assembly GCA_963575745.1 of Prorocentrum cordatum. NCBI lineage: Eukaryota > Dinophyceae > Prorocentrales > Prorocentraceae > Prorocentrum > Prorocentrum cordatum. The sequence goes on from CAUYUJ010014317.1 coordinate 132,550, forward strand.
GGGCACCGGGCCCGCCGTCGGAGGCCGATCTGATGTGGAAAAACAAACTGGAATGGACTGTTGAAGGGGTCCGGCGACCCCGACGGCGACGACCACGAAGGACACGACAACGACGACGATCACCAGAACGACCATGGCGCTGACGACCACGACCACGACGACGCCGACGCCCGACGACGACCGTGACGTCCACGACGTCGGCGACGCCACCGCGCAGACTCCGAACACAAGACCGAATCGCCATGTGGCCCGAGTTTCCAGGCGGCGGCGCCTACCGCGACGAGGCGCGATTAGAGTGGCACAGGCCACACTGACTAACTGACTGACTAACTGATTGACTGACTGACTGAAGCCGCGGATCCCTGGCGGACCGGTGGGAAAATTGAGTGAAACAAGATATAACGAAATGCAATCCAAATATCACAAAAGCGGGGGGTCAAACAATAGTTTGACAGTGCGTCTGGGACCCCTCCCAAGAGCGGTGCAACAACGGATCCAGCATCGGGGCCCGTTCGACTTCCCAGCAAAATAAGAGCCCCCTCCGTTAATATGAGATCCTGAGATCCCGTAGTACGATTTGCGCAAGTACAGGAAGAAGGAGAAGGAGAGGGGAGGGGGGGAGGAGCACAGGCCACAGACGGCCCGAACACCTTCGACCCTCGGCTCTCGAACCTCGCCCAACGCCTCGGTCCCGACCCGTGTCGAGCTGTGGCTGCAGCGCTGCAGCCATCGTGCCACAACAAGGACAGCCCAATAAGGAGCGAAGGAGCTCTTCGAGCCACGGCGAGCTTCGGCCACGAACAGGCTCCCCGACCGAAGCCCGAGGAACGGCCCGAGCATCAGAGCCCCTCCCGAGGGCAAAATGGTTGTGCTTGTGGGCGACAACCAAGATATCTGTAGCCGCGGACTCGCGGGCTGGGCCCCGGGACCGCGATCCCGCGGATGCGGGACGCTCTTTCGCGGATGCCGCGCGCGGAATCCATCTGTGCGAACGTGTATCCGCGGAATCGCGCTCCAGCATTTGAGCCGCGAGGGTGTGCCCTGGTGGTTGTCGGGTCACAACTCAGGCTACCAGCGGCAATGCGGGACGATCTAGGCACCCCCAGAACGCTCTCGGCGAGGCTCAGCTGCTGGAAGGCATCCTGAGGCTGGAGAGCCGCCGAGAACCGACGCAGGCGTCCGAAAACCTTGAACCTCGAATCTCGAAGCCTCGTCGATATGGATACGCTCGCCGCTCGTGGTGCACCCCACGGTTCGACTCGGCTCGCGGGGACAGCGCCGAGGGCAGCGTCCTCGTCATCGTCATCGTCGTCGTCGATGTCGGGCAGGCGCGGCGGGGCGGGGCGGCCTGCGGAGCGCGCGGCGGCGCCGTCTGTGGGGGCGTGGGGACCTTCGTGGGCCTCAGCGCCGCGCGCCGGCTCCCAAACGGGCGACGAACAGAAGGCCCCTCTCCGCAGACGAGACATTTGTGCGCCACCACCGTACCTGGCCAGATCCTCATCCTCCTCCTCTTTCCGCAGACGAGATATCTGTGCGCCACCACTGCTCCTCCTCCCCCTCCTCCTCCTCCTCCTCCTCCTCCTCCTCCTCCTCCTCCTCCTCCTCCTCCTCCTCCTCCTCCTCCTCCTCCTCCTTCTCTCAAGCCACTTGGGCCCAAGCCATTTTGGCAGGCGCCCAAGCCTCGACCCCGCCACGAGGGGGCTTGAGGGGCACGTCGTCTCGCGCCACAGTTCGGGATTTCCTGACAATTTGGCGTTCGATCGGCGTGGCAAAGTCGAGGGCTATGGCGAAGATGGCTTCACGTGCATGGAGCCACTGCGCAGGTTGCGGCACATTCGAATGGAACGACGTGCTCACCACTCGGCGGTGTGTCTGTAGCCGCTGTAACCGAACCGTCAAGCTCTACAAGCCCAAGGGGAAGAAAGATGCCGACGACTCCACCGACCAGGGCGCCAACCAGCTACAGCTCTCCCAGACCGACTCGGGCAAGGGGCAGGGCAAAGGCTATGGTGGCGGCAAGGGCTCAGGGGGAGACGCCTCGTCGGAAGTCAAGACACGGCTGCTGCGCATCATCAACTCCACCAAGGACATGGGGTTGAAGGCTCAGCTGCTCGCGGAGCTCGAGGCTGCTGATCGTCCTGGACCCGCTGTTCAGGAGCAGACGCCAGAGGAGACTCTGCGACGGGCAGCAGGTGAGTGGAATAACGCAAACATGAGGCACGACCAGGCAGTCGCGCGGGTGCTCAAGTGCAGGAGTGCCCTCGCGAAGGCAGAAGAGAAAGAGGCTCAGATGGCGAAGGAGCTTGCCGCCGCCGAGCTGACCAAGAAGGTCGCCGTCCGCGCACTTGCCGCGGCAGCAGGAGTCTCGCAGGAGGCTCAGCCTGGGGGAGCAGGGCCTGGCAAGGCCGGCGTCTCCTCGTGGACGCTCACGTGGGACGAAGGAGTTCTTCAGCAAGATCGAGGAGTACGAGTGCGAACCTCAGGAGCGTGAGGACCTTCGCAAACTCGAAGAGGAGTTGCGCTCGGCCAGGGAGTCCATCACGACGAACGGCTCGCAGGTCGAGGAGTGGAAGCAGAAGATGGCCGCGATGCAGCAGGCGATCACCATGCGGATGGCCAAGAAGGGGCGAGCCGAGCAGGGTGGTGCGGTTGCAGGCGGCGGCGACAGCACTCAGCCTGGCGGCGGCGCAGGAACTGGCAGCGGCACGGGCAGCGGGCACACGGGCGGGCGCGCGCCCGCTGAGGCGCCCAAGGCGGCGCCGACCGAGGGCGAGATCGCAAGGGAGGCGCAGCGGCTCTCGACGGCCAAGTTCGAGGCAGCCCAGCAGGCTGAAGGCGCCGTTGGCGCCAGGGGCGGCGCCGCCGCGCGAGCGGAGGCGGCGCAGCTCGCCCCTGCCGAGCTGCGCGAGGCCGCCGAGCAGCAGGGGGCAGCCGGCGCCGTTGGCGAGGTCGTCGGGGGCTTCGGCACGTGCGGCGGCGGCGGCGGCGCTGGTATGGCTGGAGCGCCCCATGGCCTCACTCACCCTCACCACCCAGGAGGTGCCCGAGCAGTCGGGGACCGTCTGAGGTGCAGGGTAGAAGAAGGGGGACGGCTCCAGCACACGACGGGGCTCATCAGCTTGGACTTCAAGCAGTAGGTCGCAGCCAGGCCTCAGCAGGCGAGAGTTCTCTTGGGGAGAGAGGTCGTGTCTCGGAGGCGTTTTCTCTGATTTTGTTCGGGAATGTCACCTGCCTAGGACCGCTTGCCTGGGACTACCTGGTTTCCTCGGGCGTCGCGTCGAGGTTTAACTTTTTCGCTCTTGCAGAGAGCCATGCGGCAGCCAGTAGGGAGGGTCACTGGGTCACCCAAGCTAAGAAAGTTCACTTGCGTCCTTCTTTTAAACTCAGCACGGCCCCGTGCGAAGTTGAGCCACTCTCGGGCTAACGAAGGGGGAGAGGTGTTTTTGGCGCAAGGCCATCTGCAGGTGCATCGGACAGGAGAGCCCAGCGACTTTCCTGCTCTATGCTCGGCGTCTGGGGACGCCTTTGATGGATTTCTGCCAGTTACGCTTCACTTCCGAGGGTACTCCATGGTACTGCTAGTATATTACGGAATCGCGTCGTTAGGATTTGTAGGAGAGAACGCTCAGAGGTTGGTTAGGCTTGGAACGTTCGTCTCTCTCCTACAATTGCCGTGGGTGATCGTTGGCGACTTTAACATGACCCCTGAGGATTTAGCTCGGAGGTGCTTTATCGATCAGGTGCCAGGCTACATATGGCAATCCAACGCCACTCACACTTGCGTCACAGGCACAGGACAGTCTCACATATATTATGTGCTGGCCAGTAGGGCCGCTTGCTCGTACATAGGACAAGTCGAAGCAGTCTCGGATGCGCCGCGGGGCACTCATTGCGGCATTTCGATCATCATCCGAAACGAGGGGCAGCAGCTAGTTACAAGGGCCTTGCACGTGGCCCATCCTCTGCCCCAGGTCCCCAGGCCCTCCACGCAGCCAAAGCCCAACAGCAAATCCCAGAGGGCCAAGCGTGAGCGACAGAGCGCGCGCGAAGCCTTGCTAGTAACTTTCAGGTTGCGTGTGAAGCTTTTTTTTCGGGGATCTGGCAGGGTCTGGTGGCTCTCAGAGTGGCAGCTCGGGCATTCAGGACGTCCCTGAAGCGGCCGTCGAGGGCCCTGAGGGCCCTGATGGCCCATTTAACTTTGGAGAGGCCGATGATTTTCCCGAAGAGGAGGATCCGTGCGCCCATGAGTCTAATTTCTGCCCTAGGGTTGGTAGAGAGAGTGTCTCTGCGGAAAAGGACCCCGAGCCCCCCTGCGTCAGCTCTGATGCCCCTGGGGCCGCCCAACATATTGCTCAGTCCACCTCGCCCCTTCCCTCCTCTGCTATCCCTGAAGAGCGCTGGCAATACCATCGGAGCCAAGTGGGGGACATCCAGCAGACCTGCGACGACGTATGGCCCGCTATTGCATCTTCTTTAGCTTTTCGTATGGGAAGGGATAAGGTGATGGCCGTCCGCAGCATGTTTGGGGCATGGGCACAGGCCGTTGAGCATACTATACTAGGACATCATGGCCAGCATTTTGGAGGTAGGTTTCGCAGTCAGGGGCCGCGTCTAGCAACGCAGGAGGTGCAGAGGCCTGAGCACGCGCGGTCTCAACCTCTTGCCGACAGTATTGCCAGTTGGTGGGCACGAGCCCATGTCGTTCTTCTGCGACTCCACCGTCATAGGGTTCGCGACAACGGTAGTCTTCAGGTGCAGCAACTTTGTGCTGTCGGCAAAGTTCTTGTGGGGGACCTTCCTGACGGAGCCCATGGTGTCATCCCTACTTCTCGGGGCGCTCCTGGGCGGGGCCTCTGGCTCCAGTATCTCGGGGGCATCGGGAAGTTAGAGGTTGGGGATCTCGGGCTTCTGAAGGACTTTGCCGGGACGGCCTCTAGGCGGGCCAGGGGGCGTGCGGCGCACGCGTCTTTGAAGCGTTTTCAGGATTGGATCATCGAGGAAAGTCCCCTGGGGATCGTTTTTAAATCTCTGCGCAAGGCCCCGCATGCTTCCGAGGAGTTTGTCGTTAAGGGCCAGGGGCTTTACAACCCTAAGGACATAATTGGTCACAAAGTCGAGCATTGGCAGCAGCTGTGGACCGCAGAGAGCCTCGATGTCGCAGGCTTGGACGACCTTTTTTTGCACGATCAGAGCCGCTGCGGATTATGATCCACCCCCCCCTCTTGGGGTCTCTGACGCCAGGGTAGCCTTGCGGAAGATGAAAGGGAAGGCGGGGAAGAGTATTGATCAGCTGTCCCCTCTCGATGTTGAACGGCTCCCTGATCTTGCGCTAGAAGAATTGTGCCGTCTCTTTCATGCGATAGAGGAGCGTCGCACTTGGCCGCGGCAGACTATGTTGGTGGTGGGGAAATTGCTAGCAAAGAAGTCAGGTGGGGACAGGGTGATCGGGCCCATTGCTATGCTGTGCCGAGTCTGGAGTCTCTGTCGCGAACCTTGCGCTCGTGATTGGTCTGCTTCTCTCACCTCAGACTGGGATGCCGCCATAGCAGGTAACAATGCGTTTCGGGAGGCATATCTTAAAGTTCTGGAATCCGAGGTTGCCGTCAAATTGGGGGCTACGGTAGGTCGGGCCATCCTAGATATTAAGAGCTTCTACGATCACATCCAATGGCCGCGTCTTATTCGTGCTGCTCTGCGTTTAGGCTATCCACCCGCGCTGCTTTTTCTGGAATTGCAGTCTTGCTTGCCGCCGAGGCTGGCCTCCCGGATAGGCGCGCACTCGATCGCCTTCCAGCCTACTAGGAGCGTGGTGCAGGGCCTTCGTAGTGGGACTCGGTTCGCACGGTGTGTAACCTACTTCGCGTGTCAGAAGCTGTGTACGACCCATGTTAGCATGAGTCACAGGTTGTGGATCGACGATCTCGACGATTCGGCGGTGGGCTCGGAGCAGTTTGTCAGAAAAGAGCTGCAGTCTAGCATGCAGGACGCTCATCTTTTTTTCGCGCTGAGGAGCTCACCTTGGCCACCAAGAGCGTCGTTCTTTGCCCTAAGCACAGCGTCGCCAAGGACGTCTCTGCACGGCTTCGGGAAATGGGCATCCAAGTACATCCTGTGCTTCAGGCTGCTTATCTAGGAGTTGATCAGGGTCTTGGGAAGCGGCTCGCTAGAACCACTAGGAGACAGAGAGTCGTCAAGGAGAACAACCAGAGCCACAAGTTGCGGGGCTTCGCCAGGGCCACTCGGAGGTACTTGGTGACTCAGAAGGTGGAGCTGGGAGGGCCGCAGGCGGCCTCTACTTACGGGATGCAGATCTACGGAACATTTGGGACCCAACTGCTTATCCTTCGGAGGCGTCTGGGAGCGGTCTCGGGGGCGGCCAAAAAGGGGCTGCGTTTAACCGCTCTGCTGGATCTGAGGACCCCTGGCTTTGACCCTGGGATTAGGCTACCCACATCATGCATTCGTGAATGGTTGAGGATTTGGATCCACGACCCTCAGGTGCGGCCAGGAGTTAGGAAGGTCTGGCCCATCATCTTGGATCAGTTTAGACAGCTCCAGCCAAGCGAGTACGCACGCCACATCCGAGGCCCAGACTCAGCCACCATTGCGCATCTGTTGCAAGTGGGGTGGGTTCCTCGGTCGGCTGACGTGTGGGAGGTTCCCAACGCGGGTGATGGCGTAACCAGTGAGTGGCAGTTCCACGATGATCAGCTCGTGGGCATGGACCAAGCCAGAGATATTTTGCTTGAGTTCGAGGCCGACCAGGCCGGCCTCCTGTGGCGTCAGGCCGCCGAGCATTTTTGCGGCGCTGGCTTGGAAGGAGGTGCTAGCAACGGTTCTTTGAGGCAACTTATCCAGCAGCTGCAGTCCGTGCCCAAGAGACGGCAGCTCGCCGAAGTCCTCGTCAATATCGCGGTGGGGGGATCCTGGACCCAGTCTCGGCGTAAGGATTTAGGGCTCGTTACTGATGACCTTTGTCCCAGATGTAGGAAGGCGCGTGAGGATCCCCTGCGCCGCTTTTGGCTTTGTGAGTGTAACACGGGGAATGAAATGTACACCGCTTCAGAGGCACTTGTGAGTCAGGCTGTGACTCAGGACGAGATGTCCGCCTGCCTCTGGATGCGGGGCTTGATCCCGTCGGGCTGGGTTAGTGTCGACCCCCCAGCTCTGTCTGAGAGTTGGAGCACCATAAGTTCGAACAGTTCGGAGCCCTTTGCAGGATGTCTTGGGGTCGGGAGCGAAGATAACCCTGCCATCGTTTTCGGGGATGCGTCTGGAGGTCCCGACACCAAGAGCGTCCTTTTCAGAAGAGTGGGCATTGGAGTTGCTAGTTTGCGAAGTTTCGACCCTCCTCAGATATCTGTGGGTTTATTCGGGCCCTTGGTCGGGCCTCATCAATCCGTTCCTCTCGGAGAGCTTGCTGGGCTAGAACTCACTATTCGGTATACCATTGGTCCTGTCGTCTATGTGTCGGACAGCGAGGCGGTGGTGGAAGGATGGTGGGCAAGGAGGTATCGGGAGCCTGGGGGGGAACTCGCTACCATGTGGAGGAGACGTGGGAAGGTCTTGGAGGAGCAGGAGCGCCCAGAGCACGAGGTCGTCGTCCTTTGGGTCCCATCACACTTGTCTGCTCGTGAAGCACTGGAGAGACAGCTCCCCGTTGGCAGTACGGTGGTAGACGAGTTGTCTGGCACTGCTGCCCGCGAGTGCAGGTTGCCCCAGAGTCAGAGAGCGAAGGTGTTGGAAGCTGAGAGTAAGGCTGCGTTGGTACGGAAAAGGCTAATGAGGGTCAACCTGGACGTGATGCGTATCATGAACAGCAAGCCTGATCAGCACTCCCCGTCGCCCAACGTCGTGCCTGCTGCTCCTTCCCCCCTCCACCTCGCCCTCCTCCTATGCCGCCGCCGCCTGCCCCCGCGGCCGTCGCCCTCTTCGCGTCGTCTCACAGGGTCGAACCGCAGGGACGGCGGTGCGTCAGGTGTTTCACCTGCTCGAGCAAGGCGGCCAGGACCGCTTGGTTAGGCTCCCCGTGCACGCCGCCCACCCATGTGCGCGGCGATCTTTATAGGGCGGCCCCAGGGTCAGGAGTACACATAGGGGGTGGGGTCACGCATTGCTCTCACACCATGTTGTGCAATGCGGTCAATCGTATGTGGTATTGTCGCAGATGTGTCAGATTTGGGTCTGAGCAGATTCGAGATCTTGCCAAGCCATGTGTCGAGGTTCGCTTGACCCCCAAGCGGCGTGAATACCTTGACAGGCTGACCCGAGGTTTGAATCCCAAGGCCTAGCGTGTGTTGTGACGCTTCGCGTCTGTTCCGGTTCCGATTCCGATTCCTCCTCCTCCTTCTCCTCTTCCTTCCTACTCCTCGCCTTCTTCATCCTCCTCCTACTCCTCCTCCTCCTCCTCCTCCTCCTCCTCCTCCCCCTCCTCCTCCTTCTCTTCCCCCTGTTCCTCCTCTCCCTCCCCCTCCTCTGTGCGCCACCACCATCTGTGATTCTATGATTTCCGCGTAACGGTCGTTCGCGGGGGGTGAGCTTGGGGCCCACGGTGACGCTAACGTTTTGGCGGGGTGCGGCACCTGAGCAAAACCTGCGAGCACCGGCAAGGCGCCCGAGGGCACCAGCAGGGCTGCTGCGAACACCGGCACGCCCCCGCCAAAACAAACGATCGTTCCTGTTACCCGAAGCGGGGTTGGCCCAGACAACCACTGTTACGCAACAAACAGCGCCTTGAAGAAGCGCAAACTCGCTCCAAGTGAAGCAAGTGTCCTGACCAAGTCAAGCAAACACGAGATCTAGTTGTCTAAAATCCACCGTCGCGGCCTCTGGCGGCAAAAGAACGGCCGTGGGGCGGGTTGCAACAGGTAGTGGCAGAAACAAGTGGCACAGACACGAGAACCTCAGATTTATAATTCAACGGTTGCACCCTCTGGCGGCCGAAGAATGACCGTGGGGCGTCGCACTCGGCACTCGCCATGTCTTGAAGCATCGGCAATCGCTGCTTTTTCGCTCGGGCCTGCTCTGCGGGAGCCAGATCCGCAAACCGCCAATGCGGTCGGCGAATGGGCCGCGGGTCATTGCAGACAACCTTGCAGGGCAAGAGGCACGCTCCTCGCTCTTCGTGGCGCACTGCGGGCTGGCTGGCTAAATTTACCGAGATGTCAGCGTTCGAAATCGATGCTGTCGGCACTGTAATATCCTGCTTGAGAAGGCGATTATAGGCCCTCTTGGGGTGTGGTGGGGCCGTCTTGGAGCCGTCTCTGGTTCCCTGGGCACTCTGGGGGGGATGCCTTGGGGCAGTTTGGCAGTATTGGGACGCTCTTGCGACACGCGTGGCTCTCTTTTGGCCTTCATGTGGCTCGTTTGGTCAGTATTTGCCTTTTTCTAGGCCCTCTCGGAGCCATCTGGAGGCGAGGGAAAAGACATTCCGATAACAGCCAAGATGCCAGCGTGACCCCAATCAAAGTAAACTTCCTAAATAGATACGTAAGCAAGGAAGGCATTGCGTTGCATCGCGCTGCTTGCTTGGCAGTGTTTTAAATCGCTTGGCACTGATTAGCATTGCTGCGCATTGCTTGGCACTGCTTTGCATTGCTTGTGTAGTGCAGGCACGACTTTGCATTGCTTTGCGTTGATGTGCTTGGCATTGCGTGGCGGTGCCTCCTGGCGATCCGTGGCAAAGCTTGCCATTGCGTGTCATGGCATTGCGTTGCGTTGCGCTGTTTGACATTGCAATGGTTGGCAATGCTTGGCGTTGCATTACATTGCATTGACTGGAAATGCATGGCGTTGGCTGGCACGTCCTGGCACTGCTTGGCATTGACTGGCGTTGGTTGGCATTGTTTTGAGCTTTGCATCGCTGAGCATTGCTTGGTATTGCTCTGCGTTGCTTCTCACGGTCTTACATTGCTGTGCGTTGCTTGGATTTGCTCGGATGTGTTTGAAGTGTTTGTCACTGCTTTGCTTTGCATTGCTTGGCGTTGTATGGCGTTACTTGGCATTGCAAGGTAGTTCTTGTCACCCTTTTTTTAAAACACAATGAGGACACAAGACCACGGAACCCTGGGAACCCGAGGAAGGCCTGTTCAAAAACAGTGGAGACAAAACACCGAGGAACCCATGGAATCCGACAAACGTCTCTTCAAAAAGAGTAGAGAAACACGACCAAGGAACCCAGGCAAGGCCCTGTGAGGAGACGACGCCGAAGACAAGGGAACCTGGCGCGATCGCGTCCAGCACTTATCGGTTGTCTCACAAACATGTCAGAACTCTGAGGCAAAGCCTAATTGGTGAAAAAGCCAACCTTAGTCATAAGTTGTGTGCCTGTGAGACTAAATAATTTGGGCTACGTGGGCTCCCGTTGGCCTTTGGGGCTATCTTGGTCCCTCCCGGAACCGATTGGGGGGCCCTCTGGGGACGTCTGGAGAGGCTACTTGGCCTGACGGAGAGAACCAAAGCCTATCTAGAGGTCTCAGACGGGGTTCCTCATGGGGGAACCCAGGACAGTGTGGCGCAGGCCTGGGTGGATATTGAGCATGAACTGGGCCGATTTGGAATCTAGGGCTAGGGCTTTCTTGAATGCCATCCTCTGCTGTATGGACGTTGTCGAGGGCTCCTCTCTGGAGACGCCCAGGAGGGCATCTTAGGAGATTCCTCGGGGCTTTGGGGGCACCATGGATGGGTTCACAAAAACTCTTGTGCCGTCCTGGCGCATCTTGGGGTTTGGGGGGGCCCTCTCGGGTCTGGGGCCGTCTTGGGGCTCTCTGGAGCCGTCTTGGAGCCCGCTGCAGCGCTTCCAATCTGAAGGGTAAAACAAATACATCAAAACATGGACAAACTTGGGCCTTCACCTATGCTGGACTCTCGAGACATCTCGTGGTGTCTTGGGGGCGTCTCGGGCCATCATGGGGCGTCTTGACAACGTCCTGAGCCTATTGAGGCCGAAAATCCAGCCGCTCGACCCTAGAACGACTCCAAAGCCCCCAGTGTCGAGAATGGGTACCTAGGAGGGGGGGAGCTCTGAGATAGTGGGCCGCCCCTGGGCCTGGGGGCCTGGTCGCTGGCTGTCTAAGACGAGTGATCTGACTCAGTGGGGGCGGAGCACCTCCCCCCATCCCAAGTATTTGGGCGGCTGGCGGCGGAATCTCGAGATCCGCCGTTGTACCCCCTGCGCATGCATCAAGACTGACCTGCGAAGCTCGACTGCAAACAGAGAACTGTACAACAACCGCACCGAGCGGCGCCAGCGGCAGCGCCAGGGGGGCCCAGCGCAAATCCAAAAAATCCGCGCGGACCGTCGAAAGATTGTGTTTATGCCGTTTTTTCTTCGACGAACCGTGTCAGAATTGCCCCAGGACCGCGCATCTGATGCGGACCACGTCTCCTGGCGGCACGTCGGCGGCTGGGCGGCGGCGGTCTTCTGCTCCCAATACGCCTCGGACCGGAGGCGCCTGAGCGGGACCGCCGGCATCGCATGTCCCCTCCAGGGCCAGGGGCACCAGCCCCGGTGGGGCACTGTCTCGAGGAGCGCCAGCTCGTGGCCACCCCTTTCCTCGTCTGCATCGGCGTGCTCGTCGCAGCAGAAGTCGCCCATGAGAATTGCGAAGGGGCCAAGCTGACGCCGTCTTGAAGAGAGCGCGTTTCACGGGCGCTCGCCTTGGGAACATTCGGCGGCGCGTTTCGAACCGGGGGGTTAGCCCCCCCAAAACTCGGCGCCGTCGATCAGAGCCAGGGGGACTCCCCTCCACCCCCCCCCTCCCCTTCTCGAACCCCCCCGTCCCAAAGGGGGGGGTTCAAACCCCCGCCACCCCCGGCGCCGGCGGCGCTGGCGGCCGCCAGCAGCAGCGCCGACTGCGGGGACGCAGCGATGATGACCAGATGCAGCCCACAGGGGGGGGGGTCCAAAACCCCCGCCCGCCCTGCGCCGGCAACAACGGGGACGCAGCGACGATTACCACCACTACCATCACCACGACCACCACTACCACAACCACCACCACCACCACCTCAACCCACCACCACCACCACCACCACCACCACAAACCCACTACACCACCACCACCACCACAGCCACCACCACCACCACAACCACCACAACTCACCACCACCGCCACCACCACAACAAAAACCCACCACCACTACCAGCACCACCACAATCTACCACACCGCCACCGCCACCGCCACCACCACCACCACCACTACCATCAGCACAACCCACCACCACCACCACCACCACCACCACAAACCACCACACCACCACCACCACCGCCACCGCCACCACCACCACCGTCACCATAAACCACCGCCACCAACACGAGCCACCACCACCACCACCACCACAAACCACCACCACAAACCACCACCACACAACCACCAAACCATCACCACTACCACCACCACCACCACCACCACCACCACCACCACCACCACCACCACCACCACCACCCCCACCACCCACCACCCACCACCCCACCACCACCCACCACCCACCACCCACCACCCACCACCCACCACCCACCACCACCACCCCCACCACCACCGCCACCACCACCACCACCACCACCACCACCACCACTACCACCACTACTACAAACCACCACCACACCACCACCAAGCCACCACCACCACCATCATCACCCACCACCACAACCACCACCACCACCACAAACCACCCCACCAACACCACAACCACTACCACCGCCACCACCAGCACCATCACCACCACCAATCGTCCTCGTCGACGCTCCCCGCCGCCGCCGCCCGACGCCGCAGGCGCCGGCGCCAGCCCCAAAAAGGAAATCGCCGTCCCCGCCGCCGCCGCCAGCCGCCGCCGACGCAGGCGCCGGCCCGAGGAGAGGGTGAGAGGAGAAGTAGGGGAGGAATGGGGTGGGGGGTCGAACGGCGTAGATGTTTTTTCGCCCGGGTTGGTTTTCGCCCGGTTCGTTTCGCCCAATTCGTTTTGCTCGGGTTTGCTTTCGCCAAGTTGGCTTTCGCCCAAATTGGCTTTCGCCAGGGTTGGCTTTCGCCGGGGTTGGCTTTCGCGCTTTCGCCCGGGTTGGCTTTCGCCCAATTGGCTTTCGCCCGAGTTGGCTTTCCCCCGGGTTGGCTTTGCCCTGGGTTGGCTTTCGCCCGGGCTGCCTTTCGCCAGGATTGGTCTCGTCCGGAATGATTCTCGCGCTCTGCCTCCCCTCCTCCTCCCACCCCCGTCCTTTAATGCTGCTGCTGCTCCTTTTCCTCCTCTCTTCCTCTGGCACCTCTTGCCCGCGGCCGGTTGGCTGGAGCTCCGTTGCATTCCCGCAGCAGCACTGGAAGTATAATACCCCGCCTTCTTCCCAGACGGCCTGACCTACACATCCACACCGCCCTTGCTCAGGCCACCCTGAGGCCCAGGGTCAGTCAGTGCTACGTGCCCCCCTGGCAAAGAGAGACGCGTGCCCACTCGAGCGTGCCCCACACGATAGTGTCCCGCCCGCCCGACCCAACCCGTCTGTCAGGGTTTGCCCGACCCGACCCGACCCGACCCGCCCGTTAGGGTCACCCCGCCCGACCCGACCCGCCTGTTAGGGCTCACGCGTGCTCGCTCCGGCATTCCCCGCACTGTAAAGCCCCGCCCGCCCGACCCAACCCGCCAATTAGGGTCCGCCCGACCCGACCCGACCCGTCCCGCCCGTTAGGGTCCACCCGACCGACCCGACCCGCCCGTTAGGGTTCACGCGTGCTCGCTCCGGCGCGCCCCACATTTTAGTGTCCCGCCCGCCCGACCCGTCCCGCCCGTTAGGGTCCGCCCGACCCGACCCGACCTGTCCTGCTCGTTAGGGTCCGCCCGCCCGACCCGACCCGCCCGTTAGGGTTCACGCGTGCTCGTTCCGGCGCGCCCCACACTTCGGTGCCCCGCCTGCCAGACCCGACCCGCCCGCTAGAGTCCGCCCGACCCGACCCGACCCGTCCCGCCCATTAGGGTCCGACTGCCCGACCCAACCCGCACGTTCGAATTCACGCGTGCTCCCTGCGGCGCGCCCCACACTTTCGTGTCCCGCCCGCCAGACACCACCCGTCCCGCCCGTTAGGGTCCGCCCGACCCGACCCGACCCGCCCGTTAAGGGTTCACGCGTGCTCGCTCCGGCGCACCCCACACTTTAATGTCCCGCCCGCCCGACCCGACCCACCCGTTAGGGTCCGCCCGACCCGACCCGACCCGTCCCGCCCGTTGGGACCCGCCCGCCCGACCCGACCACCCCGTTGGGGTTCACGCGTGCTCGCTCTGGCGCTCCCCACAATTTAGTGTCACGACCCGCCAACTAGGGTCCGCCCGACCCGACCCGACCTGTCTCGCCCGTTAGGGTCCGCCCGCCCGACCCAACCCGCCCGTTAGGGTTCACGCGTGCTCGCTCTGGTGCACCCCGCATTTTAGTGTCCCGCCTGCCCGACCCGACCCGCCCATTAGGGTCCCGCCCGACCCGACCCGACCCGACCCGCCCGTTAGGGTCCGCCCGCCCGACCCGACCCGCCCGTCAGAGTTCACGCGTTTTCGCTCCGGCGTGCCTCACACTTTAGTGTCCCGCCCGCCCGACCCGTCCCGCCCGTTAGGGTCCGCCCGACCCGACCCGACCCGTCCCGCCCGTTAGGGTCCTCCTGCCCGACCCCACCCGCCCGTTAGAACTCACGCGTGCTCGCTGCGGCGCGCCCCACGCTTTCGTGTCCCGACCGCCGGACCCCACCCGCCCGTTAGGGTCCGCCCGACCCGACCCGACCCGTCCCGCCCGTTAGGGTCCGCCCGACCCGACCCGACCCGTCCCGCCCGGGACCCGACCCGCCCGTCAGGGTTCACGCGTGCGCGCCTCGCACTTTAGTGCCCCGCCCGCCAGACCCGCCCCGCCCATTAGGGTCCGCCCGACCCGACCCGGTTCGTCCCGCCCATTGGGGTCCGCCTGCCCGACTCGACCCGCCCCTCAGGGTTTACGCGTGCTCACCCGAGCGCGCCTCACACTTTCGCGCCCCGCCCGCCCGACCTGACCCGCCATTAAGGTCCGCCCGACCCGACCAGACCCGTCCCTCCCATTAGTAGGGTCCGCCCGCCCGACCCGAAACGCCCGTTGGAGCCCGCGCCCATCCCCGGCGAAAGCCAATCCCCGTGAAAGCCAACCCCGGCGAAAGCCAACCCCGGCGAAAGCCAACCCCGGCAAAAGCCAACCCCGGCGAAAGCCAACCCCGGCGAAAGCAAGCCTGGCGAAACGAAGCCCGGCGAAAGCCAACCCCGGCGAAAAGCATCCGTGCCGGTCGAACCCCCCCCTCCGTCACGGGAAAGGAGGGGGAGAGGGGGGTTCGAACCCCCCCCCCTCCATCCAGGGGGGTGGGTCCGGTTCCCCTCCCCCCTCCAAGCGACCACAGAACGCGCTCTGTCCCATCTTGAAACATCGCGGGCTGGCTGAGCTTGCCAGTGGCGCGCTGGGGCTTATTGAAACGTCTTGAAGTGCCGTAGTCTTGTCGGCGTTTTGAAGCGTCCTGGAGTCCTCTGGGAGCATCTTGGCCCTCTCGAGGACCTCCTATGGTTATCTCGGGGTCGTGTTGGACCCCCCTGGGGCGTTTGCGGGCCATCTTGAAGGTCCCCGCGGGCCATCTCCAGGCCTAGTGCCTAGTGGAGCCCCTTGAGACCTCATTGAAGCCTCTGGGAGGCGTAGGCCTTCTGAGACTGACCCAAGCACCAATGAAGAATCCAGAACCTTGTGGCCATTCGAGGACACCATTGGGCGCTTGGGCAATTTTGGAAGGAATCTGGGGATCTTGGACGAGCACGGGGCGCAGCACTCTTCCAGCCATTTTACGCCGAAAAAGGGAATGCTTGAAATAAGAAGGGATCTCAAAACCTCGCGGGCTATCTTGGACTCGTCTGGGAATTCTACTTGGGCAACTTGGCGAACTCTTGGCCCGTCTCGGAGAGCATCAGGGCATGTCTGGCGAGGTCGAGAAGGGCAATGTGAGCCCCGAAGAGGGGGGGATGCGACAACGGCGACCCCGCCCCTGCTCTGGTCTAGAACACTGGACAGATCTATAAATACATACCTATGCGACCACCCTGCGGGTGATGAGGAGGTTGGGAGGGGAGGGGGCCAGCAGTGGGCAATAGTGGTGATTGTTGCTCTAACGATGCCGGCGGAGATCATTGCGTTGCTGGTCGCTCTTGGGAGCCTTGGTGTCGAGTTGTTTACGTCACCTTTTCGCCTCGGTGTGAAGAACCTCAATATCGATCTCACTATTGATCTGACAGTCAATCTCAATATCGACCATCCTATCGATTTCACTATCGTTCTGACTATCGGTATGATCGATCTATCGATCGATAGACGTATCGATATCACTACCGATCTCCGCACGTGAAACCACGGGGCACCGACGGGACACCGATGGGACACCGACGGGACACAATCGATCTCACTGTCGATATCACCATCCATCCCACTATCCATACCACGATCGATCTCGCTATCGATATCACTACCGATCTCGCCTTCGATCTCACTATTCATCTCACTATCGATTCAACTATCGATCTCGCTGTCGATCCCACTCGATCGATCTCACGACCGATATCACGATCGATAGCACGATCGATCTCTCACCATAGATCTCAAGATCGTTCTCACTATCGATCTCTCACTACAGACCTCACGATCGCTCTCACTATCGGTCTCATTATCGATCTTTCACTATCGATCTCACTGTAGATCTCACTGTCGCTCTCACTATCGGTCTCATGATCGATCTCACAATCGATCTCACTATCGATCTCACTGTTGATCCCACCACGGAGCACCACGGGACAACGACGGGACATGCACCGCCGGGACACCGGCGGGACACCAGCGGGACACCGGCGGGACACCGCGCGCCACTGGTTGCCGGGCGGGTAACCCTTTTGGGCCCAGCCACGACGGGGCACCGGCGGGACACCAGCGGGACACCAGCGGGACACCGGCGGGACACCGCGCGCCACCAGTTGCCGGGCGGAAAACGTTTTGGTCCAGCCGTGGCCCAGCCACAAGAGAATTCCCTCTCCCCCGTCCGCGCAGCTTCGCCCCGCCCGCACGCACGGCACGAACACGAAACCGAAATCGATTTCCCAGTAGGGGGGGTCTCCGTTCCACTTCGATCTCACCCCCCAACCTCCGATATATATATATATATATATATATATATATATATATACATACATACATACATCCATCCATACATACATACATACATACACACATAGATTGCTCCACAACCCTTCGGCACATTACTCGAAAGGGTGGAAGGCCGGCACGCTAGGTTAATGAAACGAGCACAGCGTCGGCCAGGGGTGTTCCTAACAGTAAAATATGACGCATGCTCGAAACAAAAAACCGTTTCGGTAGGGATCAGCACTCGCCGGAGTGCTGATCCCCACCAAAACTGCGAGAGGGAGATCGAGCTCACTTTTTTTCAGAACTAGAAAACGAGGCAGCGACAGCCTGCCAGCACGTTCTTTGAACACGGCAACCGTGGTCTCGAGACCCTCGAAAGCAAGGTCTGGCCGGCCGAAAGTCTCGAGTTGCACGCTCGAGCAGCGCAGTGTCAGTCGGCCAGCTCCCATGCCCCATATCTATGGTTCGGCGAGCGGGTGAAGCAGGGACTGGGCAGGGAAGGCGCGAGCCTCAGACGCGGAAAAGCTTCCTGAGCAAAGAAGTGGAGACTCATTTGTACTTTTGCAGCTGAGCGGGAGTCAGCTTGCCAATCTGTCGGATGGGACGGCCTTGCTTCATATAACGAAGGACGCTTTTCCTGGCCTTCCAGCGCCCGCGCGACTGGATCTGGTCTTCAGGACGAAGGCCGAGCGCGGCATCTGTGGATGGTCCGCCATGGCGCGCCACGCGCGGTGTGAGGCGGAGGGCGCCAAGACCGCAGGCCTCGAAGGCAGCCTTGCAGCGGCGCCCATGCCCCGCCGGGGTCAGGCCGAACAAAGGCACGGAGCTGCCTCCTTTCGCTGCCCTGAGCTCGGCGAGAAGGCCAGCCACCTGGTCGCGGCCGGCCTTCTTGGAGGCAGCACCCCCGAAGACCACGGTGTCGCCCTGCTCCCCGGCCCTGGTCGCGGGCCGCTGCGAAGCCCCACCGTCGTCGCCCTCCGAGCGCTGTGCTATCATGACGGTGGCACGGAGGTAGCCGGCGCCACGCAGGCACGAAGGGGCCACCTTGAGATCGTTCGCGGTGATCTGGCACACCTCGCCCGGTCGCAAGTACCCGTCGAACTGGGTCATCACCCACTCTCTCCACCATCCATGCCATCCACGCGGCCGGTGTGCATTTTAGCATTTTTCGCAGCGTATTTCATGTAATTCTTGTATTTACAATGGGTTTCGTTGAGTTATCCGAGATGTGCATCGTCATCGTCATCGTCGTGATCGCGACGCGTGTCCGTCACCATGCCATATGACGAAAGTCGCCGCGTTGGCAAATGGGGCCGCTCTTTACGGTTATAGATTGGATGCGTGGTAATTTGGAAACCCAGGACCGCGCGGGCCCGCGCCAGGATACATGTTAATTCGGAAATTTTATCGGTCGCCGCTAAAGGTTCACTTCAGTTGTTCGGTTATCATGGCTGCTCTTAAGAAAACAGGAACTCCCCGCGTGGCGCGCGCGCTCGTCGTTCGCCGCCCGCCGCCCGCCCTCCGCGCACCCTCAGAGAATACGTGCAGCAGGACCGACGTTAATTCGGAAATCGAATCGGTCGCCGATGGGTTCAATTTAGCTGCCAAGGCAACATGGCAGGGAAAACGCAATCCAGGACCCATGTGAATCTGGACATATAATCGTTCGCCGCTAAGGCATCTGAAGGTTCCTTAAGGCAACATGGCGGCTTCCTTATTTTAGACCAAAAAAACAAAACAGGAATTCCCCGCGGGCGGCCCACCGCTTGCCGCCCGCCTTCCGCGCGTCGTGTGGGGAAAATGTAAAGGGGCCCGTGTGAACCTGCAAATGCATCGGTCGCCGCTATAACGGCTCACTTCAATATCCGAGCCAACGCGGTTGCTTTTCTATTGCGGATGCTCGAGAATTCTCCACGCGGCGCGCGCGCGGCGGGCGGCGGGCGGCGCGCGCGCGCGCAGTTCGTCGACCGCGGCCCGTCGACCGCCGCCCATTTTCCGCGCGCCATCAAAAAAGACATGCGCCGCGGCATGCTAACTTGAACCTAATCGGTCGCCGCAATGGTTCCATGCTAGTTTCCAGGCCAACATGGCTGCTTTCGCACTGTGGACAAGCAGGAATTCCACGCGGCGCGCGCGCGCGCGCTCGCCGACCGCCGCTCGCCGCCGCGCGCCGTCCGAGAACGCGCGCACAATGACCTGCGCCACCAAAGGCATTGCTTTAGTTTCCAGGCCGACATCGCAGCTTTTTTTTGAGAGGGGGGGGCACTCGGGACTGCCCAACGCTGCGCGCGCAGCCGTCGGCGGGCGGCGGGCGGCGCGCGCGCGTCGCCCGCGGGCCGCCGCCCGACTGCAAATCTAGCATGGGGCGATGCAACGTCCCATGCTGCGGCCTAGAATGCAGATTTTACAAGTGGCCGTCGATGATTAGTTCTGGGCGTTGTGATGGATCAGGGCGATCGGTGCACCATGCGACGCGCTGGCGCGCGCGGCAGCGGGCGCCGCCGCGCGCGCGGCGGCGGCGCCCCGCCCGCGCGGCGTCTTGCAAAGCTAGCAGGTGGCGATATGTCACACCACGTTGTGGCGCAGGGCGCACGTGTAACATTTTCTGTTGTAAGAACTTCGGTCTGGGCGTCAAGATGGCCAGTGGCCGCCAGTTTTCCGCGCGCGGCGCATGCGCGCGCGGCCGCCGACGCCGCCGCGCGCGCGTCGGCGTCGACGCGCCTGCGCGTTGCATAGCAAGATACGCAAGTGGCAGTACGTCACGTCATGTTGTGGCCCAGGACGCAACCCTTTTTCATGCGATTTGCAAAGGCCTAGCGCCGCGCGCCCAGATGGCCCAGAACTATGGGTTCCCAATGCGGCGCCCTGGCGCGCGCACGGCAGTTGGCGCCGCCCCGCGCGCGGCGGCGCCGCCGCGCCGGCGCGGCGCGCTGCAAATCTAGCACGCGGCCTCGGATCGCCCCACATTGTGGCCAAGGGCGCATTTTGTTACAATCGGTTGTCGCAATTTGGTTCTGGGCGTTCAGATGGCCCAGGGCCACTTACCCCCTAGAGCTATCGTCCCATGGCGTGCGCATGGCGGAAGTGTTAACGCATGTTTCCAACAATGACTCCTGTGCGCTCAGATTGCCGATGGCTCTCGGTTCGCCATGCGTCGCGCTGGCGCGCCCATTGCAGCTGGCGCCGCCGCGCGCGGCGGCGCCGCCGCGCCCGCGCGGCGCGTTGCGCGCCTGGCAGGTGGCAGTGGATCACCGCATGTTGCGCTCGAGGGCGTCAATGGCACGCGTGGGTTGAAAAGCTTTTCTGGGTGTTCAGATGGCTAATGGCCGCGTGTTCCCCATGCGTCGCGCTGGCGCATGCGTCGCGGCGGCGCGCTCGCGGCAGCTGGCGCCGCCGCGAGCGCGGCGGCGCCGCCGCGGCCGCGCGGTGCATTGCGCGTTTCGCAGGTGGCGATAGGCCACCATGCGCCCTAGCGTAACATGCATTTGTGCACGCAGGTCAATGCGTAACCTTGCGGCCCTTTCACGCGCGCGGGCGCGCGGATATGCGCGCACGTCGGGTTCTGTTTTCACCGAGCGCAGCCCCCGTAGCGGCGACCGATTGGATCTCCAATGTAGCGCGCTGTTTCATGTGAGTCACCGCGGGGTCTTGCGGCTCTTCCCCGCGCGTTCGGGCGCGGGCGCCATGCGTTTGCTATGTTTTGTGTTCCCGAACATATGGGTCGCCATATGGCCGCCTAGCAGTGAAAGCCGCCATTTGGCGGTGGCTGGTTATACCTTTCCAACTTAACCAGCTGTTGTATACGTACGTCAATCTGGATGTTCGCAGGACCGCCTCGCGCGCATCCGCGCGCGTTTTCGCGCGCGCTGGGTCGGGTGCATTCCAGAGCGCAAGATAACGGCGTTGGCTCTGGAAAGGGAGTCGCCTCGCAACGGCGGCCGATTGGAGTTCCACTTGAACGCGCAGCGCTGAATGTGAGTCAACGAAGAACGGCTGGTTGTCTTCTCAGGCGCGTTGAAGCGCGAGCGCGCGCGTTCTCGCGCGTGGTGGGCATAGTAGTCACAATATTAGAAAAGGCGCCATGTTGGCCTGGCAACAAAGGTCGCCCCTTATCGGCGGCCGCTTGGACCCCCAACCCAACGCACAACCCCACGAGTAGGTCAACGCAGAAACTTGCGGTGTTTTCTCATGCGCGCTTTGGGCATTGTATTCTCCGCAATGAAAGAGACCGTTATGTCGGCCTAGAAAGTCAAGTCGCCCCTTAGCGGTGGCCGATCGGATGTCCCAGTTAACATGTTTTTTCGCATGTCAAAATTGAACATTGCTGAAAGGGGGGCGCACGTGCGTGTCTGCGCGGACGCGCGCGTCGCGGGTTCGGCATGCCACATATTCGCATGCTAGCAGTGGCCTAGAAGCCGAAGTCGCCCTTTCACGGTGGCCGATCGGAATCCAAATTTAACATGCGGCTCCTAATGCGCAGTCGTATAACCTTGCTGGGCCGTCTCACGCGACGGCGCGCGGGCGCGCGCGTCCAGGCGCGTTTTGGGTCTTGTATTTCCAAGATTAGAAAGGTCACCATGGTGGCCTCGAAGTCGGCCCGTCGCGGCGAACGAGCGCATGTCGAACTTAACACGCTGCTTCACGTAAGTCGACATGCGACCTTGCGGGGCCGTCTCACGCGCGAGGACGCGCGGACGCGCGCGCGTCCGCGCGGGCACGCACCCCCTCGGGCGTGTTGGGTTTTGTATTTCCCAGCTGCAAAATATTATGAAATTTGTCTAGGAACTAGATGACAGCGGACCCCCAGCGGTAGCCGATCTTATTTCCAAGTGAACATGCTCCTCCACGCGTAGGTCGACATGGGACCTTGCGGAAGCGTCTCGCGCGCGCGGGCGCGCGGACTCGCGCGCGCCCGCGCAGACACGCGCGCCCTGGGCGTTGTATTTCCCAGCTGCAGAAGGTTGCGAGGTTGGTCTAGAAACTAAAGGTGACCCCAGCGGTGACAGATCTCATACCCAAGTTAACATGCTACTTCCCACGTAAAACGACATGGGACCTTGCGGACGCGTCTCGCGCGCGCGGGCGCGAGGACGCGCGCGCGCCCGCGCGAACACGCGCGATCTCGCGCGTGTTGGGTGTTGGATTTCCCAAGTTAAAAAAGGGTTCTGATGTTGGTCTAGAAACTAGGCGGGCCCCAGCGGTGACCGATCACTTTCCAATGTAACATGTTCCTTCACGTAAATCGACATGGGACCTTGCGGAAACGTCTCGCGCGCGCGTCCGCGCGAACACGCACGTCCTCGCGCGTGATGGGTCTTGTATTTCCTGAATCCAAAAGCTTGCCATGTTGGCCTGGGAGCGACAACCGCCCCTTAGCGATGACCGATCGGTTTTCCAGCTTAACATGCTGTTTTGCATTTAAGCATTTTTTGATTATTGCGAAACCGCCCCATGCGCGCGGACGCGCTGAGCCGTTTCGCCTGAGATTTCCGCAATCCATTCAGGAACCATGCTCTCGCCCCAACGCAGTCCACCACAGGGGGGGCGGGACACCCGAGCAGTCAGGGAGTTGTTTATCGTGAGACTTCCTCTTTCCCCATGTGTTCCAGAGTCGTGCTCTCGCCTCAGTGCCGGAACGCGTGCTCGCGCGGGCTGGGTTTGGTATATCTTATTGTGGAAGACCGATATCTCGATATATTGGTCTAGAACAAACGTCGCCCCGAAACGCTGACCGATTGGATTTCCATCTCAATAGGCGGTTGTACTTGCACGTATGTCGACATAGAACTTTACGGGGCCTGCTCAAGCACTACCTTTAAAGTTCTATGGGGCCATGGCGGTTCATATACGACTTCCCCGTTACAGGACGAGGAGTGGAACGTGGATGGGAGGGCGGATGCAGGGAGGGACGGCCCAGACACCCTGGTATCCTCGCCCCTGGTTCAGGTGGTGTTTAGGCCCCTCCTTGTCCTTTGTTATGTCGCCTCCCTTTCCTGTTCCCCCGTGCCCCAGTTTCGCCCCCTCCCCGCTGCGCCCAGGGCTCGGTAAAGGATGCCCCTTTCTCCCAGACTTAGTTTTGCAAGGGCTGGGGGCCCCGCATGGGGCCCGCGCCAAAATCCGCGACCCCGCTCGCGGGCCACCCAGCTTGCTGCGCGAACCGCAGGCAGGCAGGTGGAACCTTCCCCCGTCGTTGGCGTCGTCGCCGCCGTCGGCGTCGCGGTCGTTCCTCCTCCTTCCCTTCCTCTCCCTCCCCGAGGAGCCCCATAGAGGGCTCCGCCGAAGGCCCCAGTGGCAGGGTTCGCATGGCGCCACCGCGTTCATTTCGGCACACCCGTCACCCTCCTCAGTTCTCCCCCCTCCTGCTCCTCATCCTGCTCCTCCTCCTCCTTTTTTTTTCTCCTCCTCCTCCTCCTCCTCCTCCTCCTCCTCTTCCTCCCTCTTCTTCTCCTCCTCCTCATCCTCTTCCTCCCCCCCTCCTCGTCATCATCAGCATTATCAGCATCCCCACAATGGTCATCATCATCAACACCACCAGGATCACCACCATCATCATCATCAGCATCATCAGAATCATCAGCAGCATCATCATCATCTGCATCATCATCATCCTCATCATCATCATCATCATCATCACCATCCTCATCATCATCATCATCAGCATCATCATCACCACCATCCTCACCATCATCATCATCATCATCACCATCCGCCTCCGCCTCCGCCTCCGCCTCCTCCTCCTCCTCCTCGCCCTCGTCTTCGTCCTCCTCCTGCTCCTCCTCCTCCTCCTCGTCCTCTCCGTGCTCCTCCTCGTCCTCGGCGGGAAGTGCAGGTTACGCAGCCTGCCATGGAACCCGAGCCGCGGGGTTCCTCCCGCCGCCGTTGCCCTTCTCCCCCCTCATATTTTCCCAATTCGGGGTGGAGGTTCCCTGGTGCACGGCTAGGCGGTCTCCGTGGGCCCCTGGCGACCGCTGCGCAGGAGAAGCCAGTGGCAGCATAGGGCACGGGGGCTGCCTGGGACGCCAGCAACCCCGACCGACGCCCGTTCCCACCCCCTCTCCCCGCAGCGTGGAAGGGGGCACACCCTGGGCGCAACGCCGTCCAGGGAGGCTTTTGCGCCATGCGAGCGTCCTCTGAGGGCGTCGCCGCCCCTCAGTTGTATCGTGGCTGCACTGTGGATGTTAAAAATCGTCCTCCCCGTCCTCCTCGTCCTCATCGTTCTCCTCCTCCCTCCCTCCCTGCCTCCTTCCCCTCCTTCCCTCCCTCCTCTTCCTCCTCCTCCTCCTCCTCCTTTTCCTCCTCTTCCTCCTCCCCCACCCCCTCCTCTTCCTCCTCCTCCCCCTTCGGCTCTTCCTCCTCCTCCTCCCCCCTCATCCCCATCAGTTTTCTCCATTGCGTGCGAACGCAAAGCGTTTGGAATACGGAGCCGTGGCATCGAACGCGAAGCGTTTAGATAACGGATTCGTGTTTGTCTTCTTTGTTGCGCTCATGGGCACTCGTTCGACCACTGTTATTCGCGAGCAGCGGCTCGCGCAAGTGAAACCATGTGAAACTATCGATGGAGGCCAACCATACATGTGAAACGTGTGAAACTAACGATACATATGCAACCATGTGAACATATGGAGGCAATTGTTGCGTGTGAAACTATCGATACAAATGACGCCATGCGAAACTAAAGTGTCAACATGAATTCATACATCCACTTCGTCAACCACGTCTCCGTGAATTTAGGGCGGAACAGCCCAGACGCCCTAACCTTGCTACAATAATTCTCCGATTCGTCGGTGAAATTGGCCGTGCAACCTGGGTTCCCGCTCCATTCCGCTTGCTGGCGCATGTGGCATCCGAACGCGTGCCACTTCATGGCTACTGGATGCCCGTTTTCGACCCACTTGCGAAAGCACGTGTCCGTCAGCTGACCAAGCTTGGCCAGCGCAGCTGGCGACATCTGTCGGGGCTCTGACCTGCAAAGGTTGATGCACCCAACCATTGATTTACCACACTCCAGCAGCGCTGAGCCTGCTCCAGCGCTTGAACGGTTGATGAGGGCGGCCCCGCCCTTGACTTCCAACAGGTGGACGAAGACGGGCAACAAATACCTCGTCCTGGCAGCTTTCAAAGCGATCTTTGGGTTGTCACTTGTCACGTCAACCTGTGCCGTTGAAATGCTGGTCACGCGAACATCGGTTTGTGTTCTGTGCTGCTCATCATATAGATCAAGGGCTTGCTGCAACTCAATGCCCGCACTGTCTGGCTCCAACTCGCTCCAATATCAGAAGAATCCCACCTTTAACAGCTCGATCAATACACGGGTGATGAAATACTGGGCGATTCCTAATTCCACCAAGCGCATGGAATCGTAAATGACATGTTGGGCAGTCAGCCCTTTGATCCCAATCTGGCCTGGGATGTCCATGAGCCTGTTCACGAACAGAACGCCATTCTGAGGACGACGATAGAACCAACACCGTCGCTTCGCTGGCGGAAAATCGCACAAGCGCTCTCCATGCACAAAGTCGGGCTCGCCGGTGAAGGTCGGTTCCAAGCGGTCTCCCCGTTGGGCGTCTGGCAAGCCGCCAAGCTTCCGCTTTAGCACAAGGCCGCCCTTCCCGCGCCGCCGATCCAGATTCCTCAAAAGGACGGGCACCTGCACCTCGGTGAGTGGCACATCGAACAAGCAAGTCCTTGCGATGTCGCAAAACCACTGGTGAGGCCGAGGTGCAGCTGGTTGGTCCAATTGGTTGAGGCCGCCCTTGTGCGCGAAACACCGTAGGCACCCGCGCCTGGCACGACGATGGGGCATGCCGAGTGTTTCCGGAAACTCGCCGAGGTCCGCGCACACCTCGACGCAGACAGCTCTTATCAATTCTCCAGCGTCGGCCCTGTCGAACAGAGGCGCGTTTGCAACGAGAGCCCTTCTTGACCCAGCGGGCCAGGCTCTGCCGTTCACGTCCGTGGATGGGAACAAACCGCTCGCAGACACGTTAAACACCCATGATATCGTTTCAAGCAACTTCTGAATAGTGTGGGCCCCTCTGCAGCCGCATTTGCACATGGGGCCCCCTGGGTGGGATCCAAGTGGCATCCGTTGCTTTTGGCCAAAACCAGACGCAGAAAAAAACGCGCGCCAATGTGGCGACCTTGCGCGCCCAGCGTCACATTCTGCCCCTCTTCATCCTCATCATGTTCCCCCTCCTTTGCTTTCTTGTTTACGCTAGACCGATCTTCGCTGCGAGATGCGGCGTTGTAATTCCTTAGCTGCATCTTCCTTGTCCTCCTCCCCCCCCCTTCCCCCTCCTCATCATCCCCCGCCTCCTCATCATCCTGTTCCTCTTCCTCCTCCTCCCCCCTCCTCCTCCTCTTCCGTCTCCTTCCCCCGCATTCTCTTCCTCATCCTCCTCCGCCTCCTCCTCCTCCGCCCCCCCTTCATCCTCCTCCTCCTCCTCCTTCTCCTCCTCCACCTCCTTCTCCTCCTCCTCCTCCCCCTCCTAATCCCCCTCCCCCTTGAATTTGGGATCGGCGGCAGGGGCCATCGAGCACTTATATATTCAGTGCAGAAGCATGCCCGTCGATTCGGGCGTAATCGAGAAACAACCTGAGAGGGATGATGTTTGTCCCACCGCATGTGCGAGCGAGTTCGTTGTCCCAGAAACTCTTGCAAAGGATCCGAGGGTTGGATCGGTGACTGAGAAACTCATAGCCTTTCTTTGGAAACAAGAGTGCGAGGACCTCATACACAGGCAAAAACGGCAATGGTCTCAGAGCTGTTTTTTTCTGCTTCCTGACATGAACGGGTGCCTGAATCCACATCAAGCTCTCTTTGGCCACGACGTCAAATCCCAAAGCTGTCTTCAACGCTCGAGTTGAATTCCTGCTATGCACCAGGTCACGGCCGATGTCTGCAACGCCTTGCCCACCAGCTTTACTAATCAAATGCGATAAATGAACAACCATGGCTGCCGTCAACCGCCCCGAGAGGTACAGCCCCAACAACGTACCCCTCAGAACCGCACCATGGTCAGTATTGTCGGGCTGCGCCTCGAGCAGACTAGATGCTTTCCTCCTGGCGTCGGCCACGCCGCCCGACACCGAAGGCGAAGACAAGATCTGCCGCGCCCTGGTTCTCAGCTCAGCGCGGAGCTTGCTCTTCGGGCTGGGTGGCTTCGAGGAGGGGCCATTCGCAGCGGCCCGACTCGCTGTCGGGCGGGCCATGCTCCAGAATGGAATTCCCACGGGACTTGACCAAAATGGCTACGGATGGACGTCGTGCCCCGATATGGTGGCAAGCGTTGGCTCCAGATCCGCACTACGTTGGCTTTTCTTCCAACTTAAAATTGCGTCGAAAATCCACCTATAAGAGGCCGAACAAGTAGGGCGGACACTTCTGCACCCAACGTAACGTAGGGCGGAAATCCACAGAAGTAGGGCGGAAACAGCAGCAGAAAAGTAGAGCGGAAATTGACATCAGCGGGGCTTGAACAGCAAGGCGGAAATTGCAAGCCTTGCCCACGAACTTCCCCAAAGCAGGGCGGATCTGGAGTCAGGGAGGTGCCGCGGCGCACCTGTCAGCCAAAGTGCCAGCGCACACCCTTAAGCCAAGTGGGCACGTCTTCGAGCCACGGGAAACGGGTGGTCAACCACGGCACAACGTCTTGCGAACGGCACATGCAGGGAGAGCAGTTTGTGCGCGTTTGTCGCGGACCTTTTGCGGATACCCCAAGGGAGATGGTGTTTGTGTTGTCGTGCTTGTTGTGGTGTTTTTTTTTTTGCGCTCATGGGCCTCGGCTGTTGATGCCTGCTTTTTGTTATTGTGTTGTTTGGTGATTGCTTTGTGCGTGCTGTCTGCTTGCTGTGTTGGTGCCTGCTGCGTTGGTGCCTGCTTTGTTGGTGCATGCTGCTTGTGCCTGCTGTATTGGTGCCTGCTTTGAGAAAGCGTGGCACTGAGGAATGCGACTCGCGTGTGTGTGTGTGTGTTTGTTGATGCCCGTTGCTGGTGTGTACCTTTCTTTTTCCCGTGTCGCCCTGCCCCAGTTCCAGCACCTCCACTTCGTGCTCCTCCTCATCTTCCCCCTCCACCTCCAGATCCACCACCTCCTGCACCTCCTTCTCCTGCCCCGCTCTTCTCTTTGATCAGCTTGCAGAGGCCAGACACCACGTGAGTTGCATGCAGAAGCGTGCCCGTCGACCCTTGCGCAACCGAGAACTCAGAGAAGTATGGTTTTTGATCCACGCTGAACTGTTTTGCTTCACCACCTGCACGGGGGCCTCAATCCACATCGAGGGCTCTCTAGCGACGACGTCGGACATTAAAGGTGTCAAGAGCCCGAGGTGCGCTCTGTCGCGCACCAGATCACGGCCGATACATGACATGCATTTTCCCACACTTTTTGGCAACCGTGGAAAGGGGGAGCTGAACGTTTCCGCCAACCTCCCCGAGAGGTTAAGCCCTGACCACGCCTGGCGCTCGGGCGCCCATGGTCCGAAATAAATGCTACGCGCAGCTCGGCCTAACTGGCTGCGCACGGCTGCGATAGACGTCGCGCCTCGATCCGCGGGCAAGGAACCATGGCGCACTGCTGGGAAGGCAGGTGGTTGGGCACGTGTGGAAGCCACGGGAAACCCACTTGCAAATGGCACTTGCAGGGATAACAGCTTGCGTATGTTTGTTGTGGATGTGTTGTGGGCATGTGCTCAATCGTTTCTTTTTTCTGAGCCCTAAACGGTGTATAGATACAGTTAGTAGACGTAGGGCGAGAGGGGAATCTGACCGATGTGTGTTATGTTCGCGTCCCGCAATGACGCTCGTGCGTGTTATGGTTATACTATGTCTGCGTGTGGTGATGTGTTATTGCTTTATGTGTCTGAATGTGGTGTCCAAGCTACAAGAAGAAACTTGAGTGGAAACGCTCGCTCACGGCGAGTCTAGCGCAAATCGCCGCGGCCAGAGTGGCCTCCGATACAGGGCAGGCAAACATCAGCGCATGGGGCCTGTCGCTCCAGCCCGATGGGGCACTCTTGAAAACCAGGCTCACACAGGCCTGCCGTCTCCTTGCCCTCCACTTCCTTATCCTCCTCCCCTTCCCCCTCCGCCCTCCCGAGTCCTCCTCTTCTTCCCCCTCCTCCTCCCTCCTCCTCCTCGACCGTCCTCCTCCGCCTCCTCCCCCGCCCCTCCGCCCCCCTCCCCTCCGCTTCCGCCCTCCTGGTTCACCGCCTCATCAGTTCCCCCCCCCCAGGATCGATCGTGATCCCCATTCGCCCCATGCACCCTCGTCCTCGTCATTGCCGATCTTCTCAATGTTAGCTCCACCTTCTCGTCGTCCTCCTCTTGATCCTCCTCCTCCTATTCCTCTTTCTCCTCCTCCTCCTCCTCCTCCCCCTCCTCCCCCCGAGTCACTGATCGGTGGCTCAGCCCGAGTCACTGCTGGAACCGCTGCTGCTGCTCTTGTGCTTGGGCTTGCCGACGGCCTTCGGCTTCGGCGCGATCTTCGGCTTCGGCTTCGGCTTGGGCAGTGCCTTGATGATGACCTTGGGGTTCTTCGGCGGCGGCTGCGCGGGCTCCGACTCGCTCGAACTCGAACTGCGTTTCTTCTTGCTCTTTTTCTTAGAGTCCTTGCCCTTTTTCTTGCTGCTAGTTTTGGAAGACTTGTCCCTGTCCTTGCCATGTTTTTTGTCGTCATTGCTGTTCTTTTTGGAGTCATTGTCCCTAACATTGCCCTTATCCTTGCCGTCCTTGTCGTTCTTCTCGTCCTTGTCGTTCTTGCCGTCCTTGTCGTTCTTGCTCTTTTTCTTGTCGTGCTTGCCCTTGCTGTTTTTTTTGTCGTGCTTGCCCTTTGCGTCCGAGGAGGTGCTCGAAGCTCTGGTCTTGCGTTTTTTCTTGTGGTGGCTCTTCTTCTTGGCCTTCTCGGGCGCGCTGGAGCTGGGCGAATCCCCGCCGGTGCTCTCGGAACCCAGCTCGGGCTCCTGCTCTTCCTCGCCCTCGTGGGCGTCCTCCTCAGCGCCAGGCACCTTCTCCTCGATTACCATCTCGGACGCCTTCCTCGGTTGCCAGAAGAGGGGCGAGGAGGTTCGGAGGACGAGGAGGAGGCCCCAGTGCGAAGAGGGCGGCGTTGAAGGCAAGTGGGGGGGGGGGGGGGGACGGGGCCTGGGAAACATCTGACAGTCGGCCGAAGTGCACACCCTGTGCAAAGCATTCTCGAGTGTAAATCCAGAGCTAAGCACTATCGGCTGACAGTCAATCGTCGGTAGAAAAGTCTAAGATCTGGCGTCTAGGTTGTGGGCAAGCGCATTCGCCAGAGCTCCGGTGCACTTATGCGTGCATATGCGAACCAGAGCAGACGCATGGTTCTGCAGAGACTCATACTTTACCAACAATGAGCATCGAACGTGCATGCATAGTCGTTCATGCACGCATCTCCATCTACACATGCACGTTTACATTCATATACACATAGATGCATACATTTCGTTCTATACAGGCTCACATGTTTGGATATGTATATAATGTGCATACACTTGGAGGGATACATCTGTGATCGTCCTACCTGTCTCCTCATTAGTTTGAATGTCGGTGTCCTGCTGCCGAACCTCTGGAACTTGCGCTCGAAATAGCACACGCGGCAGTTACGTTTCTCGCATGTCTTGAGAAGGCCCTGCCTAGTAGCCCACCGTACATAGTTCTCACCATGCTCATTGCTCTTGAAAATGTCGATCAGCTCCTCCTGGCTGTAGAAGGATCCCTCGCTCTCTGTCTCTGACCTCGCGGAGGTGATCACTAGTTCGGAAAACTGACGGGCAGGGTAGGCAGGGGGAGTGGCGTATAAGGATTGAGGGCAAGGAGGGGGGTGATGATAATCATGATGATGTTGAGGATTATGACGACGATGATGATTATGTTGATGATGCTGATGCTGATGATTCTGATTCTGCTGCTGATGATGATGAT
The DNA here is from genome assembly GCA_963575745.1 of Prorocentrum cordatum. Taxonomy (NCBI): domain Eukaryota; class Dinophyceae; order Prorocentrales; family Prorocentraceae; genus Prorocentrum; species Prorocentrum cordatum. Next base: position 163,657 of record CAUYUJ010014317.1, read on the forward strand.
GCTGATGGTGGTGCTGATGATTGGTGGTGATTCTGATGATGATGATTATCATGATAGTCTTGGTGATGATGGGTATACTGACGATGATGATGATGACGACGATGCTGCTGATGATGATTATGCTGATGATGATGGTGATGATGGTGATGACGATGATGGCACAGCTCATCATGATGGTTATACTGCTGACGGTGGTGATGATGAAGATGCTGCTGATGATGATGACGATGCTGCTGCTGATACGGATGGGGATGATGATGACGATGATGCGGATGAGCATGATGAGTATGATGGTACTGATGATGATGACGATGATGGTGATGATGGTGATGACGATGATGACGATGATGATGCTGGTGATGGTTATGGCGAAAGCGAGGATGGTGCTGATGACGATGATGGTGCTGAGGCCGATGATGGCGATGCTGATGATAGTGATGCTGATGATGATGATGCTGATGACGAGGAGGAGAAGGAGGATGAGAAGGAGGAGGAGGAGGAGGAAGGGCGGGAGGAGGATGAGGAGGAGGTGGAGGAGGAAGAGGAGGAGGGGGATGAGGCGGAGGAGGAGGAGCAGGAGGAAGAGGAGGAGGAAGAGGAGATGAGGACGAGGGGGGGGAGGGGCAGGGAGAGGAAGAGGAGGAGGAGGAGGAGGAGGAGGAGGATAAGGAGGACGAGGGGGAGGAGGAAGACAAGACAATACAAGGGCACTTACGAGCCAATTGGCCACTGTCTTGCTGGGGGGAAACACCTGAAAGGCTTGAAATCAGTTCGGCTGAGAATATGAAGATGGCTCTGTGGGCGCTGTGTGCGAGCGCCTACCAGGGGCCCTGGGGGGGGGGATTCCATTGGCATACAGAGGGGCCAGACGGGGGCAAGCAGCCCCTCAGAGGCCCTCCAGAGGCACCTTATCCCCTGAGAGCTCTAGGTGCGAAAAAAGAGGTCGCAATCCTACAATATATTATCCTTCCGGCGCGGCCTGTGCGGGGAGGAAGAGGATGAGGATGAAGACCCCCCCTCCCTCCAGCAACTCTGGCCCGAGTCGAAGCGGGGGGGTTTACTGGGTGGTCCTTGCATCAGACGCCCTCCTTGTCACATTTTGTGCGTTTCTACTTGGCCAGTCCTCGCCGCCTCGTGGTGATTGCGTGGTGCTTGGGGGGCGACTCGCAGGGGGGGGTGCTTCGGTGGTCTGGCCCTTTTAAGGGTCGGCACGGCCAGGAGGGTTCCTTGCGCGGGGGCCCCTGGTGACGCCCCACACCCTGGTCTGGACAGGCGCAGACCATCGGCGTTATGGATCCTAATCCCTTGGAGTACTGGGAGGCATCAGACGTCGACACCAGTGTACTGGAACAGCATCATGCTCAATCCCTGCGGGAACTAGGGGTCAGCGTGCGAGAACGGGATTTACTTCACCTTTTTGGGTCAACCCTTGCCGTGGTGCCGTCTGTGGTTGTAGTATCCTGCATCTGTCCGCCGCTCTCGTTTCGCGATGACCTCGATAATCTCTTGCGTCGGTACCTTGGTCAGAGGCAGATCGACGCTGCGACCCGCAGGCTTCTCTACGACCAGCTCATATATGAGGCCCTCCACGGCAAGCTTCCGAACGCCACGATCATAGAGATTTCACGGCGCACGGACTGCATGCGGATCGCCGCGGTGCCCAGTTTCACGGCTTCATTACGCCCGATCCCGAATTACAGACCCATGGAAGGAGTTACGCACAGTGACCCAACGGCGGCCTTGCGCCCGCTCGTCCACGGGAGTGATTTGGTCATGCGGGGCACTCATGATGGGCCGTTTCAGCTTCACAACCATTTAGAACGAGACGGCAGTTTCAATTTAGAAGCACTGGTTTATCAAGCCACTGCATGGCGCTGGCATGTTGCTTTCACAGCTCAATGGGACGGGTCCATGTGCCACTCCTGCGCAGTTGCTGTCTGCAGGGCTATGGGAGCCGCTGCCATTCCGAGGGAGCCAGCGCCTTTCCTTTTACGCAATCACGAGTTTCGTCGCATGAGTCGTTGGTCAGGACCTTACGCCTCATACTGGGATCATGCCGTGGATCATCAGATGCAGCGAGTTTTGGACGAGCAGCTCGCAGCAGTCAGCGCGGACACGGTCGTCATCAATAGTGCCGGCGAGCTTGCGAGACGCATCCATCCGAGGGCCAAACTCAATGCCGCTATCATGTGGATGTTTCCGGAGCGCTGCACATTCTCTGCTACAGAGCCGACATCGGGTGCTGAGACGGAGGCTCTATAAATTTGGGCTCACGTTGTCGTTACCTTTTGTTCGGGTATGGTGCTCTTGCAGTTCGGCTGGCTACAATAATTTGGGTCATCTGCGCTACTCCCACAGCCGCCTGGGGATGGTATTTCAATTCAAGTTTAGATTGGTCCCAGTGGGTGAGATCATTGGAGCCTATTGCTGTTGCTTGTGGAATTTGAGGTTGCCCTTTTGGGCCGAATCGAGTTGATCCGTTCTCAGTTTTGTTGGTTTGCTCACTGTGCGTTGAGGAACTTGATCAGGTTGTCTCGGTTCTGTTATGTGGATTGCTTGTCGTTGCAGACGGGAGAACACATTTGCAGGGCGTTGGCATTTTCTGATACTAAGCGAAAGCTGTGTTGTGCATCGCGATTATCCAGCTCTTTTGCTTACTTTGTGGAGGGACACGAAATAAGGTGAACACACTGTTGCATAAGAGTTATGTCGCTTGCCTTGCCTCTTGTGTGTGCGTGTGCGTGCGCGCGTGCCGTGCGTGCTCACCTATAAGAGGCTTGCTTGCTTCGCGCCGCGATGGAGCCCATTCAGCATCAGCATTATCAGCATCCCCATCATGGTCATCATCATCAACATCACCATGATCACCACCATCATCATCACCAACAGCATCATCAGCATCATCAGCATCATCATCATCATCTGCATCATCATCAGCACCATCCTCATCATCACCATCAGCATCAGCATTATCACCATTCTCACCATCATGACCACCAGCATCGTCCTCATCATCATCGTCATCATCATCATCGTCATCATCATCAGATTCACCAGTATCAGCAGCAGTAGCATCAGCATCGTCATCATCAACAACATCCTCAGCAGCAGCATCATCACCCTTTGTCCCCGTCCGTCGTACAGGCCTCGGGAAAATAGCGAACACTCATGACACAGTCATCTGTGAACGCCTCCCCCTCCCCCCAATGTTCAAAGTTGGCGGTGGGTCTGATAAGTTGCACCTCGACCGCAGTCTCTCCCGCGCGTGCCAACCTTGAGTTTGGGGGGCAGGGGGGGGTGTTCACTAATTGTTCTCCTCTACCGTATCCACTCCCCCTGCCTACCTTGCCCGTCAGTTTTCCGAACTCGTGACCACATCTCTTTCCTGGCCTTCAGGACGGCCCCCGCTTGGTCGAAGCTGCACTGCGCCCGCTCCCACGTGTCCCTCAGGCTCTTGAGCACCTTCACAGGGCGCAGTAGGAAAGCTGGCGAGGACGCGGGTGGGAGCGGAACGTTTGTGAATATGGTTACGTCCATGCATGCGTTTATGCGTGTGCATGTACATGTATACGTACATGTACATGAATAGGTGTGTGCATATCCCTATGCGCATGTGCATGTATATACATGCACGTGTGGGCTCGTGTGTTGACGTGTGCGTACACATGGATACGACATGGCGTATGTATGCTGGTATGCGCATACGTATGGACAGCGGCAACTGTCGGTGCCATGTACACGTGAATGGGTATGTGCACGTGTATGCACACGCATGCGCACACGTAAGTTTCAATGCAATTGCAAGTGTATGTTCATATGTATGTGCGTGTGTGTTTGTGTATATATACACGCTTGGGTGCTCACGAATGTATACGCGTGTGCCTAAAACTGTGTACGCATACAACTACACATGCGAGTGCATGCGTACGTAGATTCCTCCCTGCGCCTTTATCCGCGTCCTTTTTACCTCCGCCTCCCTGTCCCTCTCCTACCCTGGTAGGTCGGCGTATCTTCTTCTCGCCGCCCACCTCCTGCTCCTTAGCTTGTTCCTCCGCATCCTCCATGTCCGCCCCTCTTCCTCCTCTCCATCAAATTTGTTTGACCGCGTCGCCTTGCGAGTGTGTCCCGAGCGGTACCGTTCGATGAACAGCTTTCCCTCATCGGTCACCTCGCGGCGGTTCCCCTCCACATCCTCCAAGTGGCGCAGGAACATCCTGTCCCGAGCCCGTTCCGCCTTCATGTCGGCCCTCGACTTGGGCCCGCGCTTCTTCTTCCTCGGGGCCTCGTCGCCAACCATCTGCGAAAGCATCCTGGCCACCGACGGGAATGCCCGCCGCGGAGAATCTCACAGGGAACGGCAGCAGCGGGGCCGCCGAGAAGGCCTGGAGAGGCCGCCCGCCTTGAGCCAAAACGGCTCGAACGGTGCCCAGCGACCACCAAATGAGGCATAGCGGGCCAAACAATTGTGAGCGTACCACACGACAACCCAATAAAACGCCGTGGGCTCAAATTACGGGGGGGGGGGGGCGACCGCGCGCCTCTGGGGCGTGCACATCTCCGAGCTACGTGATGTGCAGTTCCTAGCGGCACTTGTTGGGACGGCAGTTGGTTTTTGTGGCTGGGCGGGCGCATCTTCGAGCCACGGGACATGTACTTCCGAGCGGCGCTTGTCGGGGCAGCTTCGTGCGATTGCGTCTGATTGGGCATTGGGCCAAAGAGCGCCCAATCGTCAAGGGGGCCACGCGTGCCAGCGGGAGCCCGGACCACCCTAAGGGCACGCACACACCCCGCAAGAGGGGGCCCTTGGGCCCCCGCTAGCACTGAAGGCCCCATTATCAATGGGGCGACCCCTTGGGCATGCCTTCGGGCAGCATGAGAACTTCCAAGTGAGCCCCTGAACGATAGGACATACAAGTGGGACGGGGAACTGAGGAGTAGGACGTGGACATGGCGTATGACTTAGAAGTAGGATGCTGTTTGTCTGTGTCTGTCTTTCCGCGCTATGTAGCCCATAGTATCCGACCGTTTGCGTTTGTCGATGTTCGTCTGCATTGTCGCCATGTGTCTGCGCACGTCCGCATCTGTCGTCGTGCGTCTGCGTATGTCGTTCTTTGCTTGCGCGCGTCTGCATGTGTCGTCGCGCGTCTGTGCCTGTCATTGGTTGTCTGCGCGCATCTGATGATCTCGTTGTTTGTCGGTGTATGTTGTTGCGCGCCTGTGTATGTCGGCCTTCGTATCCGTGCGTCTGCTTATGTTTGGGTTTGCTTGCGTTGTCGCCGCTCGTATGCGCGCGTCTGCATCTGTCTTCGTGAGTCTGCGTATGTCGTTGTGTGTCTTCGTGCGTCTGCATATGTCTCTGTGTGCTTGTGTATGTCGTTGTCTGTCTGCGCGCGTCTGTTGATGTCGTGCTTTGTCGGTGTATGTCGCTGCGCGTCTGCGCATGTCGGCCTTCGTCTCCTTGCGTCTGCTTATGTCTTCGCATGCCTGCTTTATCGCCGCATGTCTGTGCGCGTCTGCATCTGTCGTCGTGCGTCTGCGTATGTCGGTGTTTGTTTGCTTACGTATGCATATGTCTCCTTGTGTCTGCGCATGTCGTTGTTTGTCTGCGCGCGTCTGCTGATGTCGTTGTTTGTCGGTGTATGTCGCTGCGCGTCTGCGTAGGTCGGACTTCGTCTCGCTGCGTCTGTTTATGTCTGTGTTTGTCTGCTTTGTCGCCGTGCGTCTGCTTATGCTTGTGTTTGTCTGCGTATGTCGTTGTTTGTCCACGTACGTCTGCATCTGTCTTCGTGTGTCTGCTTTTGTCGTTGTGAGTCTGCGCGCGTCTGTTGGTGTCGTTGTTTGTCGGTGTATGTCGCTGTGCGTCTGCGTATGTCGGCCTTCGTCTCATTGCGTCTGCTGATGTCTGGGTTTGTCTGCTTTGTCGCCGCATGTCTGCGCGCGTCTGCATCTGTCGTCGCGTGTCTGCGTATGTCGTTGTGTGTCTCCGTGTGTCTGTGTATGTCGTTGTGTGTCTGCGCGCGTCTGCGTTTGTCTGCGTGTGTCTGTGTTTGTCGTTGTTTGTCTGCGCGCGTCTGGTGATGTCGTTGTGTGTCTGCGTATGTCGGTGTTTGTCTGCTTATGTCGCTGTTTGTCTGATTATGTCGCTGTCTGTCGGCGTATGTCGCCGTTTGTCTGTTTGCGTCGGCCAGCGCCCTGTTGCTTCAGAATGGCACTCCACGGGCGGTACCCAGAATGGCACTTCATGCGCCAGAACACGACTCCAAGGGCATTCCGTTGGCGGGGAACGTTTCCCGCCCATGGAATGCCCTTGCGAATTGTTTTCCGCCCGTGGAGTGCCATTCGGGAAACCGCGCACGGAATTCTTGTGAGAGGTTTGTCTCGCCCATGGACTGTTTTTTTGAATGCAATGCAAGCCCAACCCCTCCCGCCGACCACCCACCCCCCCCCCACCCCCCTCCCGAGTTCCTTGCGGGCTGGGCGTGCGACGCAATAATGTTTCGGCGCTTCGACGCCGCAGCCTCCTCCCCGCATTCCCCCCCGCCCCCTCCCCGCTTCCAGCATCGCCAGCATGCCTGACGGGGGAGGAGGGAGGGGGGGGGGGGGCGTGTGGCAGTATGCATGCGTCTGGTGTGCAACTGTTAGGTGTCTGCCTACGTGTGTGTATATATATATATATGTATGTGCGCTGTCTATGTATGCATGTTATTTATATATGTGCTTGGTATGTGTTTATAGGTCTATGTAAGTGTAACTATACGTATGTGTCCAGCCGTCTGTTTTGTCACCGCACGCCTGAGCGCGTCCGCATGTCTTCGAACGTCTGCTGCTGTAGCTGTGCGCCTTCGGGCGTCTGCATATTTCGTAGCGTGTCTGTGTGTGTCGTTGTTTGTCTGCGTATGTCTGCGTTTGTCGGCTTATGTCGTTGTGTCTCTGCGTATGTCGGTGCTGGTTTGCGTTGTCGCGGTTTGTCTGTTTGCGTCGGCCCGCGTCCATGTCTTTTGTATATGTACGTGGATTCGTGAGTGCATGGTTGTGCCAGAAGTTCATGCTGCTGGGTGTGCAGACTACGTCCGCGGAGCTCCATGTGTATATGTGCGTGCACGGGCAAATGTGTATGCATGTGCGCTTGCCAGTGCAGCCCTAGGCATATGTGCATGCCATTGACAGGCACTGGCCGAAACAGGTTGGACAACCCGAGCTTGTGAAACAGAGAACAACAATGCCGAAACACGCGCAAACCAAGCTTGCACACCACGCAGGATCAACCCCCAACACGTGCAACATCAAGTGAAGATACGGGCGGAACATGCGAGAACGGAACCACACGCGCCGACACCAACACACAAGAAACGCAGACAACCGCAAGCAACCGTAAACAGATGCAGACATCGAACGCAAACACGCGCTGACAACCGTTAGCAGCCGCAAACGCGAAGCACACACATTCAACCGCACAGACAAACGCAGGAACGACACGCAGACGCGACACGCTGACAAAAACAGACACGACACGCAAACCAACGCACACACACACACACACGGAGACAAAGAAACACGCACGGAACGCTGACAAACGCAGACACGAAACGCAGACAAACGCAGACATTTGCAGACACGAAACGCAGACAAACGCAGACATTTGCCGACGCGAAACGCAGACAAACGCAGACAAACGCAGACAAACGCAGACACGAAACGCAGACACACGCAAACATTTGCAGACACGAAACGCAGACACACGCAGACAAACACCGACAAACGCAGACATTTGCAGACACGAAACGCAGACAAACGCAGACAAACGCAGACACACGCCGACAAACGCAGACATCTGCAGACACATAACGCAGACAAACGCAGACAAACGCAGACAAACGCCGACAAACGCAGACAAACGCAGACATTTCGTGTCTGCAAATGTCTGCGTGTGTCTCATTTTGTCTCATTGTGTCTCATTGTGTATCATTTTGTCTGCGTTTGTCAGCGCTCCGTGTCTGCAAATGTCTGCGTTTGTCTGCGGGTGTCTGCGTTTGTCTGCGTTTGTCTGTGTTTCGTGTCTGCAAATGTCTGCGTTTGTCTGTGTTTCTCTGCGTTTCGTGTCTGCAAATGTCTGCGTTTGTCGGCGTTTAGTGCCTGCGTTTGTCTGCGTTTCGTGTCTGCGTTCGTCTGCGTTTGTCTGCGTTTGTCTGCGTTTCGTGTCTGCAAATGTCTGCGGTTGTGTGTGTTTGTCTGCGTTTCGTGTTTGCGCGTTGTCTTCGTGGGTGCGTGCGTTTCTCTGCGTTTGTGTAGGTTTTGTGTCTGCGCTTGTATGCTTTTGCATCCTCTCGTCCGCGGTTCGCCCCTGCGCTTCGTTGCGGTTGGGTGTGCAGCTTTTGTCTGGTTTCTGTGATTCGGCTTCTGTTTCGCGCTGGCGTTTGTGCGCGTTGTCGCCCGAATCTGCCCCGACGAGCAGGAAGCGCCCCCGTCGCGCGCGCCGCGCAATCTGGCGTTCGCGCCCGCGCGAGAATGCGCGCTGGAAGATGAGCCGACATTGCGCGCGAGAGTGGGGCGCCCGAGTTGCCGAGCCAGCGCGGCTGGTATTCGGACCACCTCCGCGCATTCAGGAATTCTGCGCGCGCCGCGCCTCGCGCGGTACTGCTACGCACCGCCAGGCTAACACCCCCACCACCGACTTCCGAGATGGCGAGCAGCCCCCCCCGCTCCGCGCGCGCGGATGCGTTCGCGCAGACACAAACAAACAAACAAGAAGATCCATGCACTTTCTCCGTCATGTTGCGCTGGTCGCTGGGTTCACTCATAGCCGAGCATGATTCGGCAGCGCCTGCAGCAGTTTACATTGCATTGCGCGCACCTGGGAAAACTGATCACATGTGGCTGCTTCATTGCGCCACCATGCAATCGCGCGGTTAAAACTGTGGACCCATGTGTAAGAACTTCCGCGCGTAGAACGCAGTGCAGCGCCCTGTTCTAGGTCGCGTTCGCGGCGCAGGCATTCCCGCGCACCCGCGCGCCGCGGGCGGCCCAGACGACGCTGGCAACCCGAGTTTCGGGCGGCGCGCGGGGGGCGCCCGCTCTCATTCCGAACGCGCCGCTCATCGGCCCATGGCGCGCGCGCCCCCCGCGTTGGGTCGGATCCAGGACGGGCGGAACGCGCGCGTCGGAATCGGCGCGCGCGCCCCTTAAGGATTCGAATTCGGCCGCCCCGCCCTAGACGGTCAACGTTCGACTCTGGCCTCTGAGCCCCTCCCCTCCACCCGCCCCCCCCCCCCCCCCCCCGCTGCGCAAGCCCCCCCGCCCCTCCCCGCGCCGCAGCGCGCGCGCGCGCCCCGCCCCTCTCGCGCGCGCGCGCGCGCGCGCCATGCAAACGCGCTCGCGCACACACACACACACACGCACACACACACAACACACACACACACACACACACACACACACACACACACACACACACACACACACACACGCAAACGCACGCACACTCATGCGCACGAGCGCCACGCGCGCGCACGCGCTCGCGCGCGCGCAGAGGCCCAGCAAGCCCCCGCGGGGCGCGGCCCGCTAAGCTTTCAAGTGGATCGCCGCTGCGCCGCGTGACTTAGATAATATTGCAAAACAGCGAGAACCTAATCATAACTTGTGTTAACTTGGCACAATGTGTGCTTACTTGTGAAAACACGCCAGAATGTGCGAACATTTTTCGTAATTGGCAACAACCTGGCAGAACCTGTGCAAACTCGCAATAACTTATCGAATCTCCCAACAACTTGGCATAACTAGTGACAACTGGTAAGAATGCGTAACAGCGTATAGAAGCTTGGTACTACCTGCAATAACTTGGCGTTTATTGTGGTAGCTGGCAACAACTTGGCATACGTCTGGAAACCCCTGGAAACCCGCAACAACTTGGCACATCTTTGGGTAATTCGGAGGAGTGTGTGTTAATTTGATCAAACTTAGTAATATTTGTACAGCGTTGGCATATCCTGTGGCAACTTGCAGCTACTTGGCATAACCCCTGGAAGCTTGCCACAACTTCGGGTAACTTTCAGAAATTTGGTACAACGTATGACAACGTGGGCCAAATTGTGCCACCATGTAGAATATTTGCGCTACTTGCAATAGTTTGGCTTATCTTGTGGCAACCCGCAGGAACTTGGCATAACTCCTGGAAGCTTGCCACAACTTCGAAAAACGTGCAACAATTGGTATAACTTATGGTAACGTGGCATAACTTACGCTTGCTCGCACCCAGCAATACTTGCCATGTGCGTGCCTAGTTGCGGCAATGTGCGGTAACTTGCGGTATCGTCTGAAAGCGTGCAGCATCTTCCAATAACTTGCGGTGTATTTACCGAATATGCGACAGCTCGGAATAATGTGTAGTGGCGCTTGGAATATTGGCAGATCTTCAACTAATTTGGTAAGCTCAGTGGCAACTTGCAACAACTTGGCAAACTGTGCGTACCTGAAATATGTTGCAGATGATTGTTGTAACGTGCAGCGGCTTCACATACTGTGAAGCATCGCGTCGTCATTTGTCGCGGCACGCAGAGAATGCGGGGTAGCCAGAGCAAGCTTGCAACGGCTTGGAAGGACAGGGTGTAATGTGTGATGGTGCACACCCGCCCACGGCCACCTTGCATTGCCTTGCAGCGCTTGGCGCTGCCAACGACATAGCGCAACGCGTTGTGCGAATTTGCTGTGGTGTGAACTAGCGCGCAGTATCGTGTCAGGCCATACAGCCACCCTGCACTGCCCTGCAAGACTTGGCAGGCGCGCGCTAACCGCCGAAAGCTTGCAACACCGCGGAATCAGTTACAGCGCGCCCGCCTTGTCTCATTGTGCTTGAATTTGCGTGCGACAACTTAAGGGCGAGTTACATTCAGAGGTTGCAGCGAGCTCACGCTGCCCTGCAGTGCCTGGGGTGATTTGATTAACCTATGGCACATTGTGTCGACTTGGGGCAACCTCCGACCAACGCGGGTTCGCTTGCGGACGCGCGCTGGGCTTCGTGTTCCACCGCTCAGAGAGACCAGCATGCTGGGCTCGACGCTAAAGCCGCCCCTTAACGGGACGGGCCGGGTTGCCATCTTAACTTGCGGTGCGCGCGCGCGCGGGCGCGAGCGCGCCCGCGCGCCCTCGAGCGCTCTGGGTTTGATAGATGCCTGAATAGAACGGCAGCGGTGTCATTTTAATGCGGTTGAGCACCATGCAAGTCCATATAGAACCTTCGGGGGGGGGGGGGTCCCAAGCGCGCTTCCGCGCAGATGCGCGCGCGGACGCGCGCGCGCGCTTCCTCGCGCGCGCCATGCGGTGCATCGCCCAAAAGGCAGCCACGTTGGCCTAGAATCCAACATCGCCCCTTAGCTGTGACCGATTGGCATTCCACCTTAACGTGCGTTTGTACATGTCGGCCAATGCAGAACATTGCGGGGCATTCTCGCGCGCGCGGACGCGGTGGTCCTCGCGCGCGTTGGGTTTGTGTTTCCCAGATTGGAGAAATCGCCATGTTGGCTTGGAAATTCAAGTATCCACTTAGCGGCGACCGATTGGATTTCCAACTCAACCTGCGTTTGCACATGTAAGTCAAATGTAGGACCTTGCGGAACCGCGTCAATCGCGCGAGCGCGCGCGTTGTCTTGCGCGTTGGGTTTGGTGTACCCCACAGCAGAATAATACGATGCTGACCTGGAAATCAAAGTTCGCACCGCAGCGGCGGCCGATTAGCCTTCCACCTCGGACTGCGGCTGTGCACGCGAGCCAATCACTGCCCTTGCTGGTCCTCCTCAAGCGCTTGTCCGCGCGGGCGCGCGCGCCCCCGCGCGCCTCGGGTAGTGTGCTTCGCAGATAGGGGGGTCGCCGCATTGGCCTCGAACCCAAGTCGCCTTTTGGCGGTGGCCACCTGGACCTCTCTCTTAACATGCGCTTCCTCTCGTGGGTCATGGTGGAACCTCGCGGGCTTCTCGCACGGGCTAGCGGGCGAGCGCCCGAACCCACGGACGCGTGCGTGATCGCGCGTTCTCGGTTTCGTATTCGCCAGAATAGATAGGCCGCCATGCTGACATAGAAAATAAAGGCGTGACCCTGCAGAGCCGTCGCACGCGCGCGTCCTCGCACACGTTGGGTCCCAGATGATGCAGCCGCCTTGTTTGGCGTAGAGATTTACGCCGCCCCGTAGCGGCGACCGATCGCACGTCAAATCTAACGCGCGGGTCAATGAAGACCTGCATGCAGCTTGGCGGGGGGGCGTCTCACGCGCGCGGGCCCGCGCGCGTCCGCGCGGGCGCGCGCCCCCCCCCCCCCCCCGCGCGCGCGCCGTGTTCTCGTTGCCCCCAGGACAGAAAGATCGAGAGTTTGGCCTGGGAACAAACACCAACCCCTAGCGGTGACCGATCGGGTTTCCAAGTTAACATGCAGTTTCGCATGCAGCTCGAAGTGGTGCCCTGCGGTGGCGTCTCCCTCGCGCGGGGGCGCGTGGGCGCGCCCGCCTTCGCGCGCGCCGGGCACGGCGCATCCCAGAACGGAAAGGTGGCGATGTTAGCCTTGAAACACGCGGCCCTCTTTAGCGGTGGCCGATTAGACCCCCGCTTCCACATTCGGTTGCCAATGCAATACAATTCAGCACACTATTGTGCCTTCTGAAACGGGGGCTTCACGCGAGTATCCTCGCGCGCGCTGGGTTCTGCACATCCCAGATTAGATATGCCGCCTTGCTGGCCTAGGTACGAAAGCGGCCCCCTAGCAATAACTGGTGAGATTCCCAATATAACATGCGGCTGCACGTGTAGGCGAACCTGTAAATCCAAAGCTTTCCTGAACTGTCCCAGGCGCGCGGACGCGCGGACGCGCGCGCGAGGTCGCCATCTTAACACAGAAACTATGGCGCCCCTGGGTTGCGACCAATCGTGCGTTCAACCTGGCACGCAGTCTCACATTCAAGTCAGTATGGTGCCTTAATTAAGGATTGCCTCACGCCCGCGGTCTCGCGCGTTCTGGGCTTGTTGAGCATCAGAACAGGAAGTGCGCTGTGGTGGCGTAGAGGCGAACGTCGCCCCGCAGCAGTGACAGACGGTGTTTGCACTTCAACGTTCAGTTGGTTTCGTGCACCAGAAACGAACATTGCCGCACCTACCCCAGCGCAAGTCCTCGCGCGTGCTGGGCTGTGCATTTCCCACTTAGGCAGGCCAGCTCGAAGCATGCGTAACTTTCCCACGTGCGCGTCCCCGCGCTTGCTGGGCATTGCGTTTCACTGATGAGGAGGGTCGCCATGTTGGCCTGCAAACTAGAGGCGCCCCCCTCCGCGGCGACCGACCTGTTTTCAAATGAACGCGCTGCTCCCTGCGTAAGTCTATATAACACTTTTCGGAAACGTCGTGCGCGCGCGTGCTGGGCTTGGTTTACCACATGGTGGAAAGGTCGCGGTGGTGACTTAGATGTAAAGCCTGTCCGCGGCGGTGGCCGATTGGACCTCCCTCATTAACGCGCAGCCGTACACGAAGGTCAGTGCAATGCCCTGTGGCAAGAGACCGCCAGCGCGGGCGCGCGCGCGTACGCGCGCGTCCTCGCGCGAGCTGGGGCTTCGTATTTCACAGATTAGAGGCGTCGCCATGTTGGCCTAGTACATGAAGTCGCCATGAACGGTGGCCGATACGATTTCGCATTTAATATGCGGCTTCCCTTGTGGGTCAATACAGAAGGTCGTTGCGCTTCCCGAGCGCGCAGACGCGGGGGCGCGCGCGCGCCCACGCGGCCGCGAGCGTCCTCGAGCGCGTTGGGTTCTGTATTCTCCCGAATGGAAAGGGCGCCGCGTTGGCCCGACACGCACAGTCGCCCCGAGGCGGTGACCGATCTGATTTCCACTTGGACGTGCAGTTTCGCATGGAAGTCCGCATGGGGGCTTGCGAAAGCGCACTGCACGCGCGGACGCTCGGACGCGCCCCCGCGCAGTTGCACGTGTCATCGCGCGTGTTGGGTTGGTAGAATCCAGAATACACGTTCGACTTTAGCCAAGCAGCTAAAATCGGCCCGCAGCGGTGGCCGACGGAGTGGACGCGGGCGCGGACGCGCGCGCCCCGCGCGTGCTGGGGTCTGTAGACCCCAAGTGAGAAGGGTCACCATGTTGGCCTGGGCACTAGAGCCGCCTGGCATATTCGACTTTTAAGGCACCATGCGGTTCCGCATGTTGGTCCGCCTGGGAAACTCCTTGGGCGTTCCCGCGCGCGCGGGCGTGCTGGCTGGCGCGCGCGCGTCCGCACGGACGCGCGCATTCTCGGGCGCGTTGGGTTCTGTATTCCCAAAAATAGAAAGGTCGCCGTGTTGGCGTGGGAACTTAATTTGTTCCTCGGCGGTGGCCGATTGGATATCCAACCCAGCATGTGGTTTCGCATGCAGGTCAATCTGGAATTTGGCGGGGCCGCCCCACACGCGCGGACGCGAGCGCGTCCCTGCGGACGCGCGCGCCTTTGCGCGCGTTGGATATTTGGCCAGACGGGGGTCCAGGAACGAGCTCACTTGGACATTTTTAGAAATGCACCTTTCTTGCCCGCCTGCCCCCTGGAAGGGCCCCATGGTGTATTATGGTAGGGCTGTTGCATACAATGGGCCCTTCTTGCGGGCGCGAACAGGTGCGGTTTGTGCACGCCGCCCTCGTATATTTCAGGGCGTCGTGATTTGCGAGCTTGCAATCGTGCCTAAAAGCTTGGGCATACCTGCGTTATCTTACAATATTTGACGCTAAATGGGCCAACGTGGGGCGCGTTGCACGAACATAGAATCCCGTAGATCTCTGCGCGCAGTGTTTGGGACCTGCAGCGGCCTTGCAGTAGTTTGGTGTAATATGTGACAGCTGGCGCCTGTATTGGTCGACCTTCGCCTCCCCACGGTATGTTGCCAAATCTGTATGTAACGTGTAGTTGGTTGCAGCTCTCTTGGGCTTTATTGTATATCGTGTTAACGTGGTTTTCAGTTATCGGTTTTGCATTCGTATGCGTATTCGTACTCGTCTCTGTCTTAGGCTTAGGCGTTCGTTTGGGTCGTCCGTTCTCGTTTTGCTCATGCGTTTTCCGTTCGCGCAGCTATGATGTTGATGGTGCTTTCAGTCGGTCGTGGCGGTGCGTGCTCCTTGTCCATCGCGTCGGCGCTGTTTTGCGGGGTGCTCGCCGCGCCGCGAAGCGGTGCAGTGGGCAACATACTTCCGCGCATATACAAGCGCGCGTGGCCCGACACCTAGGATCGCTATGCCACGCGTTGTTGGAACCACAGCGGAATTGCAGGTCCTCCTCGTTGAATGTTCAGTTTTCTCTCACGTTATGTTTCTTCATCTCGTTCTATTGTTCTACGTCCCTCTCTATCGCTCTCCCCCTTCTCTCCGTGCGTATGTTTATGTGCATGTGCATGTGCATGTTTCTTAGCATAGTCCTTCTCGCCGCCCCCCCCCCCCCCCCCCCCCTTCCTCCTCGCTATCCGAGGCTCTCCAGAACACCCGAGGTTTTGATGTTTTGTCATGCGCGTTTCCTGGTAGTCTCGGCCCTCTCCCTAGAGCCGTTTGTTTGTTTGGGGCTGTTTCTTGAGGTTCTGGGGCCAGCTGGGGGCACTCGCGTCTGCGCCGCGCGCTCCGACCGCAAGCCTAGGCGCAGAAGGCCGTCGGCCCCGCCGCGCCCGAATTGCACGGGAGCGCCTGCGAGGAGGAGGAGGATGAGGAGAAGGAGGGGGGGGAGGAGGAGGAGGAGGAGGAGGAGGAGGAGGAGGAGGAGGAGGAGGAGGGGGGGGATGAGGAGGGGGAGGGAGGAGGAGGAGGAGGAGGAACCTGCACAGAAGGTGGACAAGGAAGAAGAGGAGGGCGAGGATGGGGAACGGCTAAGGAGGAGGATGTGGAGGAGGAGGGCAATGCCGAGGAGAAGGATGAGGAGGGCACGGTGAAGAGGAAGAGCGGGAGGATGGGGGGAAGTTGGAGGAGGGGGATGCAGGTGCGGAGGAGGGGCCGCATGGCGACGAGGAGAACCAGGAAGAGAAGGGACGACCACTATAGGTGACGAACCCATCCGCCATCCCAGCGGCCACGGTTCTCACTCCTGAGGGCTACCCCTTGAGGTCGTCGCTCTTCGTCTGCATCGCGTCGAGCTCCTAGGGCGGGCCCCCGTGTCTGCCCGCGTCGTGGTCGTCATCGTATCCCTCGTCGTACCCCTCTCATTGTCGTCGTCCACGTATCGTGCTCCTCGTTTTGATCCCCGTCGCGTGCTCCTTATATCGTCGTCGTTATCTCATCGTCATCGTCATTCTACCGTCGCCTGCTGCTGCTGCCCCTACTCGCCGCCACCATCCTCCTCCTCACCACCACCATCCTGC
>CAUYUJ010014317.1:187500-245000 GCA_963575745.1 Prorocentrum cordatum
TCTTCCTCCTCCTCCGCCTGCCCCTCATCCTCCTCCTCCTCCCCCCCCGTCGTCCTCGCCCTCCTCCTCCTCGCCCTCCTCTTCCTCCTCCTCCTCGCGACGGCGACGGCGACGACGCCGAGGGGGCGGCTGACGAGGGCGAGGAGGAGAGCGAGGAGGGGAGGGTGAGAAGAGGGGGATGCGGAGGAGGAGAATGAGGAGGAGGAGCAGCAACATGGCGAGGCAGGAAATGGATGCCTCAGAGAAGACGGGACTGGCGAGGAGGAGCGGGGCAACGCCCACGGAGGATGAGAACGACGAGGACGAGGATTCGGAGGGACCATCACACCTTGTAGTCGCCAGCCTTCTCGCACAAGCTGCGGCACTCGACGATCTTCTGCTTGTCCGCCTCGATGCCGTCGACCGCGCCGTCGTCGCCGTCGGCCTTGGCCGCGACGCCCTTGCCCGTGTCGCCGTCCTTCCCCGTGGAGCCCTTGCCGTGGCAGGACTTGTCGCCGTCGTTCACCATCTTGGAGCTCTTGCCCTTGACAGCCTTGCCCTTGGCCTTCTTGCCCTTGCCCTTCGCCTTGCCGGCGGGCGTCGGCTCCTTCCCCTTGGAGCTCTTCGAGCCGCTGCCGCCGCCCGCGGACTTCATCGCGCGCTTTGGAGTCTTGAAGTCGGGGAAGGCCATGGGCGGCGACGGACGCCACCTGTCAACATCTTCCCACGTCCAGCACGCGGCCCCGTCCTTCATCGGGATGACGTCGTCGGCCTTGGCGCCGTCTACGACGCGGGCCGCCCGCGCAGAGCCCTCGAACACCTTCGCCATGAAGGATGCCCCATCCTGCTCCTTGGCGATGAGCGTCTCGGCGATCGACTGCTGCTTCTTGGCGATGGGCGTCTCGGCGATCGACTGCTGCATCTTGGCTTTGCGCTTCATGGCGATCGACTGCTGCTTCTTGGCGATGCGCTTCTCACCGATCGACTGCTGCTTCTTGTCGCTGCGCTTCTCATCGATCGGCTGCTGCTTCTTGTCGCTGCGCTTCTCGGCGATCGACTGCTGCTTCTTGTCGCTGTTCGTCTCGTCGATCGACTGCTGCTTCTCGTCGCTGCGCTTCTTGGCGACGAGCTCACCCTCGGACTCGTCCTCGCTGTCCTCCTCGCACTCGTCGGACTCGTCGTCCTCGAGGTCGAAACTGTTCAAGTCGCCCTCGTCGCCGCCCACGTCCTCGGCGTCCTCGCTCTCCGCGCGGGCGCCGTCGCCAGCCTTGCTGACGGCCTCTTCGCGGAGGGGGGCGAGGATGAACGAAACGGCGACGATGGGGGGTAAAGGGCGGAGGAGGAGGTCGATAAGGAAGAGGAGGAGGAGGAGGAGGGGGAAGGGGAGGAGGGGGAGATGATGATGATGATGCTGGTGATGATGATGGCGATGAAGAGGAGGAGGAGGAGGGGAAAAGGCGGCGAGGGCGAGGCTGAGGAGGGGAGGGGATGAGGCATGCGGAGGAGGAGGGGGCAACAGTCACACGATGAGGAGTGCGAGGGGGGAGGGGGGGGGGGGGGGGGGGGGGGGGGGGGGGCGCGGCGAGGAGAGGAGGATGAGGGGCGGGATGGGAGGGGAGTTCGATGAAGGGGGGCAGAAGGACTCTGAGGTTGAGGAAGAGGGGGGGCGAGGCTTACTGATGAGGAGGTAGAGGACGAGGTGGACGAGGTGAACGATTACCAGGCGCGCTATAGGCTTAAAGGGCACCTAAACCCACATTTAAGGATGAGGCGGCCACGTCCTCAAAGTTGGAGGCACCGCCGAAAGCTATCGGCCACCTGCTGAAACCAAGGGGGCCAAAAACCCCCTATAGCGTTCGGCCGTGCCTCGGGATAGGGCGCCTATCCGTAGGAGATGGAGGGGGGGGCGGGGGGGGGGGGGGGGGGGGGGGATGAGGACGAGGATGAGGAGGGAGAGGAGGAGGAGGAGGAGGAAGCCTGGAGCGCCACCGCCTCGGTCTTGCCCCTCTTGGCAGGGCGCATCTTCGATCTGCTCGTGCCACCTCGGGCGGGCAGTCGGGATGACGAGGACGGCGAGGACGAGCACTAGAAGGATGGGACGGGGTATGGGGATGACAACCGCGAGGATAAGGAGGGCGTGGGTGGGGGATGCAGCGAGACGGAGGATGATGACGAGGAAGAGCGAGGGGAGCGGGGGGGGGGACCGAACGAGGAGGAACGTGGATGCGGGCTGGGCAGGGGAGCGGAGAGGGGGGGAGCAGACGACAATGAAGCTACAGTACGTGCTAGGAGGAGAGGTTGAAAAAACGGAGGGGGAGGACGAGGAGGAGGAGGAGGAGGAGGAGGAGGAGGAGAAGGAGGAGGAGGAGGAGGAGGAGGAGGAAGATGACGACGACGACGAGTAGGACAATTTACCCCGCCGACCGCCATCGCTCGATACTTCGGCGAGGCTGTCTGCGTCGCTGTCGCCGTCGTTGAACATCATGACCTGGACAATCGCCCTCCCCGTCTTCGTCGGCTTCTGGGGCTTGGCTACGAAGGGGGCGTCCATCAGACGCTGCAGCTCGGGGCCCAGGTCCCAATTGTTCCTGGGGTGGTGCATCCTCCTCCCCCCCCTCTCTTCCTCCCCCCACTGCTCCTAGTCATCCTTGTCCTCCTCATCATACTCGCCCTCATGCTCTCCTTCTCATCTTTCGTGGTCCTCGCTCCTCCTGCCCCTCTTCTTCCTCGTTATCCTCGTCGTACCTCCTCCTCCCCTTCACTCTCCTCAGCCTTCTCCTCCTCCTCCACCTCCTCCTCGCCGTTGACTCTGGCTTCGCCTTCCTCGAGCACGTCGACCTCCTCATCACCGCCGAGGCGATAGCGATGCGGAGGCTGACGACGACGATGCCATCATCATCATCATCATCATCAGCATCATCATCATCATCACCAACATCATCATCATCATCACCAGCATCATCATCATCAGCCTTATCATCATCCTTATAGCCTCCCAATGTTCTAAAATCTGCTCCCCCTGTTCCTCCATCATCGTCCTCCTCATCATCACCCTCTTCTCCCCTCTCTTCCCCTCCTCCTCCTCCTCCTCCTCCCCTCCTCCTCCTCCTCCTCCCCCCCCCCCCCCCCCCCCCCCCCCCCCCCCCCCCCCCCCCCCCCCCCCCCTCCTAATCCTCATCCTCATCCTCCGATCGATCCTCATCCTCATCATCATCATCCTCCTCATCCTCCTCATCCCCCTCCTAATCCTCATCCTCCTCATCCTCGTCCTCGCACTCGTCCTCATATCCTGGTTCCCTAGTCGGTCCTCAGGGCCCTCCTGTGTCCAGCGAACAGGTCGAGGGTCTTTTTCGCCACGCAGCAGACAACCGTCGCATCGGTGCCCTTCTGCAGCGCCGAAGAAGGGATGAGGAGAGGACGGGCAACACGAGAGGCGGAGGAGGGGGAGGATGGGGCAAGATGACGAGGAGGAGGAGGAGGCGGAGGAGGGAGAGGAGGATGGGGGCGTCGAGGCCGGATGAGGAGAGGGCCACGAAGGATGAGAAGGAGGAGGAGGAAGAGGAAGATGAGGAGGAGGGCGGGGAGCAGGGCGGGGAGTTGGAGGAGGAGCAAGGGGGAGGAGTCGGACGAGGATAAAAAAGGATGGGGATGAGGAGGTGAATGAGGGGGTGGAGGAGGAGGCGGTTGAGGAGAGCACGATGACGGAGGAGGAGGAGGAGGAGGAGGCGGAAGAGCAGGAGGATGGGAAAGATAGGGCACCATGGAGAACGCCACTTCCCAGTCGATCAATTCGAACGTCAGCGTCTGGCTGATCTGGTTGGAACGCATACGTAGAAATATTAGAACGAGCAGTAAATAGTAGCAGTAGCACTAGCAGTACCAGTAGTAGCAGTAGCATCAGCAGTAGCAATAGCAGTAGCAATGACAGTATCAGTAGCAGTAACAGTATACATAGTAGTAGTAGCAGTAGCAGTAGTAGTAGTAGTAGTAGTAGTAGTAGTGGTAGTGGTAGTGGTAGTGGTAGTGGTAGTGGTAGTAGTAGTGGTAGTAGTAGTAGTCGTAGTAGTAGTAGTACTACTAGTAGTAGTAGTACTGCGACCTCGTAGGCCGCTCTCAGCACGCGCCACCAACCACTGGTGAGCAGGAAATTGCCGATGCCCGAGACGGCCTCTGGGGGGGAATGGGGCGGAGCAGGAAGGAGAGGAGGAACAGGAGCAGGTAAAATGGCCTTGCGGCCGTGCTGGTTCCAGCCGCACAGGGGAGGGCCATGTTCTAATACGGCGTCTGGCAGCTCGCGAAGAGCATTCGCCAGCTGGAGGCGCACGGCGTGGCTCATCGCCGGACCGTCTGTCGGTCAACCCGATGCTTGGGCCAGAACACTGATCCAAAAATCAACATCGATAAAAGGACGCACGATCAGGATGCAAGGGCTTCGGGCGGCAAGATAAGGATGCAGTGGTGCATGGCTGCGCGGATGCAAGTGGGCAAGGATGCAAGGGCCTTGGGCGGCGTGATAAGGATGCACGGGCCTTGGGCGGCCTTGGGTGCAAGGGTGCAAGGATGATACAGACGTTCGCATATATATGTGTGTATATATACATATGTAAATGTAGATGTATAGGGACAAGCAGAGGAGGATGAGGGTGATGATGCTACTGTAGGAAAAAGAAGCATGATGACCATAAGCCTCTAGCACTCAACCCAACTCGGACATTACTTAATTCATATGTTACAATTCCCCCCATCTGCTTCCTCATCCCGCTCCTCCGATAATGTTGACGGGGGCGACGACAGTGATGATGTCGATGGACGCAATGGTGGTGGTGAAGCTGATCATACGTGTGATGTCGTTGATGGTGATGACGATGATGGTGCAGGTGTTGTTGATGATGACGCTGATGGTGTTGATGGTGTTGATGATGATGATGACGATGATGGTGATGCGGGTTATGATGACGACGATTATTAGATGATTGTGATAACGCAAAACAAGACAAACGCAGACAAAGCAGACAAACACAGACAAACGCAGACAAACCAGACGCGAAAAAACGCCGACACCAGCCACATGGATGGCATGGATGGTGGAGAGAGTGGGCAGGGCCTGCGCGGCACTGAGGTCGGCCTTGTCGCCGGCGTCGCAGAGCCTGTCGCAGGCAAGAGACAGAGCTTCCTGTGGCATGGGGTCTCGGGAAACGCCCCCCCGCGCATGTCTGCCAGCCGCGCAATGCGGCGCGGGCGAGCTGCAGCACGGTCGGGCCTTTCGGGTTGCTGCGCTGCACGTGCGCGGCCACGCGCGCGGCGACCCGAGCGTCGTAGATGCCCCTGCCGTCGAACCACATGTGATCCAGGTAGACCTCCAGGCTGCCGTCGACTGCGGCCCCTGCCAGGACGCTGAGACCGTGCTCTGGCGAAGCCCTTGAACTTCTCGCAGGCGTCCTGATAGCGAGTCTAGGTCGTCGGCGGCGCCGATTGCGCTCGCAGGTGTCCTGCGGGGCGCGGGCCGTCTCCGACAGCCTGTCGCCGCAGCTTGGCGATGGTGGGCCGCGGCAGACGTCTGCGCTGGCTCCGCAAACCTGGGGAAAACCACGGCCCCTCGCCTGCGCCCCACTGCTAGGCGTTGGCTGGCCACTCTGGCGGCGAGCCAGGCGGGCGCGAGACGTCGGCGGCCCTGAGTGGCTGCTGGGGGTCGCGCTGGCAGGCGCGCGCCAGCTCCACTTCCCAGCGACTGGACAGCGCGCCGAGGCCATGCTGGGCGGATGCCCCGCGAAGAGCCACTGAGGCAACGGTCAGAGCCCAGTGGCGGCAAAGTGACGGAGGATACTTCCCAGCCAATGTGGTCTTCCATACTGCGGTCCCTGGGGCATGTGATGCGATGCTCGATGGCGCCGCTGAGCACGACGGGATGACGATTTTACCATGAAGGTTATCATGGTGATGGCCACCCGCGCAGCGACGTGACAGCAGCAACAAATCGTCGATGTCGGCAACGATATGTTGGTTGGTTTGACGTAAGTACATCCATACGCACAGCAATCGTAGCGGACGGTCGCATGATGCTGTTGGGGAAGACAGTGTTGTAGAGGACCCCACTTCCAGATCCGAGAGCAGGCGGGGTTCTCCAGCGACCGACGTACATTATGGCGACTACACAAGGCGCAACATAGATACTGTCCGGGTAGCGCACAGCTGACCGGTTCGAGAGTGCTTCTCCCGAGAAGTGCTAGTAGCCTGGCTCCTGTATGTACAAAGGAGTACCGACACTATTGTACAACATCTTCCTGCGGGTAATCCATCTTTTCAACGCGGAGAAGACACGGTCATCCAAGACGTCCATGTGAGGCCCTCGGTTTGTCAACTGGAGCGGCGACATGCAACCCTGCGCTGAGGCTGACCGCGGACAGCCGGCCGCAGCTAGCGAACACCCCTAGCATGGCCCGCTGCAGTGCTGGGCGAGGCTGAGGAGGAGCAGGGCTGGGACATGGACTGCGGAGGCCTTCGTGTGATTGGGAGACAGGAGGGGCATCGCGGCTTATGTCGCGCGGCGGGCTGCGCGCCCAACGCGCGCCGGCCTCATCTGGAACTGCTGGCGGGTCAGGCTGGAAGTTCGCCCCTGGGGCGGCGCCAAGCTGCGCCGACGTTGCCGCGGGCGCCCGAGCTCAGCTGCCTCGAGGACGCAGGCGGGCGTCGCTGCTGAAGAGGCTGCAGGGGGGGCGGCCAACACCTGGTTGCCCTCCCAGATCTTCTCGATGTCGCGGGCATGCCCGCGTCGACCAGCGCCCGGCCGAAGCGGGCCGGCGTCGGCCAGGCGGCTGCCCGCGTCGGCGGGGTTGCGGGCCGACTCTGCATAGCGCTGCCGCCAGGAGATCTCGCGCGCGAGGTGGTACGAGGCTGCGACTCGGCAGTTCCGCCTCAAGGCCCACGACTTGGCGCGACCCTTCTCAAAGCTGAGCACGGCCCCCATGTTGCCCCCCATCGACGGAACCTTCCTGCCTGCCGTAGACGGCAGCGTCACGGCCGGCGAAGCGCAGCCCGAGAAGCTGGACGCCAGTCCCCTTCTCATGATGGCGGCGTCGGGCGCCGCAGAGGACCCCGCGCCACCTGCCGGCGGCGAGGAGCTCGTCCTCCAGCGGGGGGGTGGCGCCAGGCGCGCGGCCCAGGCAGACCCGGGCAGCCGACTGCCTCCAGGGCGCGACGCCCCTGTTGTGCTTGAGTGGCGGGGCCTCGTCCAGGTCGTCGGCGAGACGACGCGCCGTTGGGGGCCGGTCGGCGGAGGTCATGGGGACCTCGGTGTCATTGCGATGACCGTGGCTGATGTCGACCTCGCCGAACCTCCTGCGCTGCTCGTAGCGGGCGGCGCGGACGACCTCGTCGGGCTCGACAGCCGCGAGGTGCAGCGCGTAGCCCAGCATAGCGGAGTCCGACGCGAAGGCCACCCGGCTCCACAGCGCGCCGAGGCCGGCCTGACATAGGAAGACGAGCCCCTTGATGGTGCGGAGCTCGGTCGTCAGGGCAGCTGAGAATCGGCCAGTCCTCGCCCCAAAATCCATGATGAAGCCGTAGACGTGATCCAGCGCAGCCAGGGCGCAACGGGCCAGCATGAAGCGGTTCACCACGTGCCCGGCGACGCGCCGCGATGCGTGGCCAGAAGCCACCCCGCGCCTGATGAGATACTCCAGCGCCAGGTAGAGGCGCCAGGCCCGCTGAGAGCGAAGGCGGATGACGCGCTGGCCGTGACTGTGGTCTCCCGACGGCTCCAGCGACGTCGGTAGGCTCGACCACTTCGTGGTAGGTGAGGTGGCGACCCCGACGAGCATCCAGCGCCGCGGCCGATCAGGGTGTCGCTGTCGATACATGGGGCAACGGGCGGGTGGTCAAGGGCCAGCGTCGGCTGCGGGCGTCCCTCGCGAAGCAGGCGTGGACCAGCATCGGGTCCGACCGCGTCGTCCCAGGCGCTGCTGAGCACTTGCTGGCAGAAGTGCCAGCTCCTGGACCAACCAATGGGCAAACCGCAGAACACGGGGTACACGCGCGAGTCGCCGCTCACGGCTCGAAGGACTGCGAGGCTTCGTCGCGGGCGCGAGCGCAGCCGTGCCAGCTCGCCTCCTCAGGGAAGCCGAAGCCGAAGTTGGAAGCTAGGTCCTGGCCCACGACATGGTAGAACCCATCCTTCAGGTCCACTCCACTGATCGAGGGGGCGACCGACGAGGGGTCGACGCCATCAGCGGCCACGGCGTCGTCGGACAGGTCGAGGAAGCTGAGAGCACCAGCGGAGTCAAGCTCCACGCGAAGTGGCCGCTGGTGGAAGGCGTCGGGCTCGCGGCCGTCGATCGCGAGGCGGACGTCGCCATTCTTCTTGGCAAAGAAGAAGCTGCCGACGCGGTGGGCGATGCGGCGTCGGAAAGAGACGAGCCCGAGTCGGTGCCGCGCCCGAATGAAGCCCCGCCTCGCGGTCGAGCTGAAGCGCAGGCTGGCGCCCCAGTAAGGGCGGATCTGCGGAATCTCACCAGCGTCCACCAGCCGGTCGACGTCCGCGGCAGCCCCGTAGATGGCACGCCTCTTGTGGCCCAGCAACTTGCGAGCCTCGGGCGGAAGACTAGGCCGCAGAGGGCGAGGCTCAACCGAGCCGCAAAGCACCGCGAGCTTCGAAGAGTCGTAAGGCACCATGTTGGCACTCTCGGAGGAGTACAAGTCCTTGCACTTGATCAGGTCGAGATAGGCCTACTGAGCGGCGGCGGGCGGCCGCGAGCCGCGCCGAGCCACCCAGCGATGAAACCGCTGAAGAATGTCACGCTGGGGCCCAGAGGCCACGACCTCTGGGCGCGAATGACCCCCGAAGGGGCCTTGGAAGAGCCGTTGGGCGCGTTCAAGGCATGCGAGCACACATTGACCATCCTCGCCACCGAGGCAGAGGCCCGCCCGCGGCGGGAACCCGCCTTGCCAGCAGTAGGCAAGAGGAAGGGATCGCGCTGTCGATGCCCTGGCCGACGCACACCGCGCCGAGGACGAGCACGACGTCGCCTGCCAAGGCCGCGGGGGCCACGACGTCGCCTGCGCCAAAGCGACGTCTGGCGCGGGCGGGCTCTCCACGCGGCCCGCCCCCAGGAGGGGGCTAGCCGCCGTCGCCGCCGGCGGGGCCGTCCGCCCCCCGGCCTGGGCCGCCGCCGCGGCCGCGACCTCGCCCGTCGCCGCCGCGGCCTCGTCCCCCGCCAGGGGGGCCGTCGCCGCTGGCAGAGCCAGGGCCGCGGCCTCGGCTGGCGGCGTGGTCCTGCTCCTCGGCGCACAGGCGTTCCTGCTTCATGGTCTGCGCGCGGTCGCGCTGCGCGGTGCTGACCCAGTGCTGGTACTTGGTCGTGATGATGCCGCCGTTCTCGTCTATGCCTGAGGACGGGGGCATGTCCATGCCGCTCATGTCTGGGTTCTTCGGGTTCTTCCGAACGGCGCTCTCGATCTGGTGGGGGAACCTAGTCAAGAGCTCGGCCGACGCCACGTTGTAGACATTAAGCTGGTCGAAGCACAGCGCGCGGGCCGTCGCCTCGACGATGCGGCGTCGGGCGCGGGCCATGCCCGACTCACGCCCGATGCCACTCTTGCTCACGAAGTCCAGGTGGCGCGACATCCACTCGCACCCTGCGCCGCGCAGCGAGGCAACGAACTCGGGTACAACTCGCTCTCCCTGGAAAGGCCAACCTGGCACCGACTCGACCGAAGACGCGGAGACGGCGTCGATCATGGACATGAAGCGCGCCCCGTTTACCCGCACGCGCCCCGCCAGTCGGGAGTCGCGGCCAGCCCCAGCTCGCTTCTGACGTAGCCAGTCGTCGTGGCTGTCGGGGGCGACCGAGGCGACCGCGACCCACTCGTCGTCGATCAGTGCCATGGCCATCGTGCCGTCGGGCGACTAGATGCATGGCAGGAGTCGCGGTCGGCGGTGATGGCCGTCGGCAGCTCGTCGTTGAAGCCAGCGTGAGCAGGGTCTGCCACTCCCCACGTGGCCTGAACAGGCAGGGCGGCGCCAGCGATGGTGATCCCGAGGATGTCCAGCAAGGCGACAGCCCGTGCACGTATTTGCTCCAGTTCGGCAGGCTGCAAGGGGTCGAACACATAGCTTGCCGAGCATACTGAGCGGGAGTGGCCATGTCCCTTTCCTAAGAGATGATCCGATGAGCGTCGAGGTCGGTCACCTGCACACTCAGGTCGGGAGCGCAGGTGATCCAACGGCCAGGCACAGGCGCGGGCTTCAGCAGCACGCGGCGATGCCAGTGGAAACCATTTTCGTATTCGGAAAGGTATATGGGACACTGTCGCTCTGCAGTGTCGAGAGATCGTACTCCAGCAGCCGTCATCTTAGCTTCTCAGAGCTCGAAGGGAAGCGGGCGTGTGAGGGCCTGGGCCCCGAGGCACAGCTGCTGGCTGTGCGGTATCTGAAGTAATCTCCTTCGGACCGGGAAGGGCTAGAGGTTTTACCTCATGCAGGCGGCTCCACGTGGCACCGATGAGCACACCGAGGGTGACGCACAAGAGGCCGAACACGAAGACGGACGCGTAGCTGAAACCTGTGGCAGGAGGGAAGACGCAGTTGCAGCCTGCTGGGTCAGCCGATCGGGGCCGCACCTGTCGTGCTGGCTCTGCAAGACAGCCAACACCTTCTCGTCAGCTGTTGGGGCCTCGAAAGAGCACACACAGGTGTGGACTGGCGCAGGGGCCAGGCGAGAGACCAAGGCGAACGCTCCGGCGTTGGCCACTCCAGTCAGCCTTCGTGCGAGCCAGTCCATGCACTGTCGCGGTGCGCGGCGGGGCTGGCAAGCGGGCACTCTTGAATCAAGAGCGCTACTTACAGAGGCACTTGTTGAGAACCAAAGGCGCCTTTCCTCTGCAAGCTGAACAAAAAGAGCACACACGAAATATATGTAGCTGCATTTGTCTATGTATGTATCTAGATACTAGAACCATATCACGCGTGCTTCGCGCGCGCTCAGGTCCTAGCGCAGGCGGGGAGGTCGTTGGCCGAAGCGCGTGACATCACCGTAGCCATCCTCACACACCTCCTGATTTCACAACTAATCTTATACGCCTCAACATCCTGCCCGTCATCATCGTACATAGCATCGTGGTCATACCCATCATTTCCTTCATCAACAATAACATCCTAGAAAACATTTTGACCCAGTGCTGATGGCCATGCCGCTACGTCAAGCTCGCGTACCATCATGATCGCCATAATCATTTCATCCTCGTCCAGCATATCATCATCGGTCCCCGAACCTGCCTGTGGTCAGAAACTTTTGCTTAGCGTGTCGCGGCGGCGACCCCTGCGACACGCCATGCCCAGCAAGCGGACAGAATGCCAATCCGCTTCGGCGGGCTGGAGGGCTGGAAAATGCCCGGGACATTGACGCTCTGGGACCGGGGCGTGGTCAGCGTGTCGCGCCGAAGCGCGGCGGGCCAGAAACCAGCGGAGCGACAGACTCAGCCAACTTCACTGACCGCATACGGCCAAGAGACAGCGTGGAAAAGCAAGGCAGAAAGGGGGAGGGCGACGGCCACGACGAGGGAGGGACGGAGAGAAGAAGATCTCGAGACCGCACAGCAGGGCGCAGACGTGCTCCTCACTCGGGGGGCGTCCAAAGATGGGGGGGGGCGTGGAAGAACGGGTGGACGAGGGGGGACGAGGGAACGCCTTGAAAGGAGAAGGGGGGGCCATGAAATCTGGGAGATATCATGCTCAGGCCATGATATCCATTCTCCCCTTAGTCATCACTCCCCTCCTTCGACGCCTCGTAATTCTCAGACCATCACTTGGGCCTCCGGCGGCCTCTCGGGGCGACGCGGACACCCTTGGAGAAGCTCACGACGAGGCGCATGTGCTCGAAAGCAGCCCGAGGCCAAGAGATTTTCGGAAGTGGCGCGCGCGCGGCGCCCTTGAGTCCTCTGCGGCTGGCACCGGGCGCTCTCCGGCAGGCGCTCGTCGCCGTCGCCGTTGTCTACTTGCCGTTGAACTTCGGACGACCCTGTCTCCTGTGAACATTGTCATGGATTCCAGCCCCCCAGCACCCCCCTGGCTCTGTCGGGAAGATTCGGAACGATTCAAAAAAGGTAGTGTTTCCGAAGTTGTAGATGCTGCAGGGTTCCTGGCCAGGAGGAATCTGGGGAGCTCTTGGGAGCCTCTTGGAGGCCTCCGAGGCCCATCTCGAGCTGTCCTGGGCCGTCTGTCGGCCATTTGGGCTGTCTTGGCGACCTCGAGGGCCGCCTCCAGGCCGTCTGGGGCCGTGTCGGGACAATCTTGAAGCGGTCTGTGGGCTCCAGTGGACTGTTTCGGGGTTCTCTGGGGCTCCTCCGAGGAAAACTGTGGCCCATCCTGATGCCTCAGACGACCTGCGGAGGCGAAATGGCAAGATACTTGAACATCGAAGATATCCTCAATATCGTGAAGGAACCGTCGCGTGGCTTCGCTCGAGCTGAAGTTCTTAGTGCAAGCCGTGGGACGGTGCTAAAAGCGAGTGCGGCCGTCAGATGGAGGAGCAGAAGGAGTCTGAATCCTCATCATTGTCATGATCATGATCGTCACCACTATCGTCCCGTCGTCATTATCATCAGCACAATCCTCATCGCAACACCATGTTCAACGTCGTCGTCGTCCTCGGCATCAGCATCATCATCACCACCATCATCATCAAATGTCATCATCACCACCTCGGCACCAGCATGGACACCATAACTGTCATCATCACCACCATCATCATCAAAGCCATCGTCATCATCATCATCATCATCAGCATCATCATCATCATCATCATCATCATCATCAGCATCATCATCATCATTGTCATCATCAGAATCATGATCAGCAGCATCATCAGGAGCAGCATCATGATCATCATCCCCCTCATCATCACCACCATCACCATCACAATAATAATGATAATACTTATCATCATCATCATGATCAACAGTATGGTCATCACTACCATCATGCGCAACATCATCAGCATCGTCATCGCCATCGTCGTCGTCATTGTCGGCATCATCACCGACAGCGCCATCAACATCAACATTGTCATCGACATGGCACGACCTATCCTCCGAAGCGTCGGAATACGCATCAACGGTATCACACGCATCTTCATAATCACAATCAGCAGCATCATCATCGCCATCACCACCATCATCGCCATCATTTTCGTCGCCATCATCATCATCATCATCATCACTATCATCATCATCATCATCATCATCATCATCATCATCATCATCATCATCCTCGTCAACATCATCTTCAGATTGTAGTGCGTCATCATGGTCATCATCATCATCAGCAGTAGCATCATCAGCAGCATCGTCGTCATTATCATCATCCTCATCATCATCATCATCAACAGCATCAGCATCATCATCTTAATCATCAGGGTCGTCGTCGTGATCATCAGCTCTAGCATCATCACCCTTATCAGCAACATCAGTTGCATCATAACAATCATACTCATCCTACTCACAAGCATCATCATCATCAACAACATCATCATCATCAGCATCATCATCACCATCACCATCACCATCACCATCACCATCATCATCATCATCATCATCATCATCATCATCATCATCATCATCATCATTACCATCATCATCGGCATCACTCCTCCTCATCATCATGCCAGTCAACTCCGCTGCGCTAATCGTGCACGTCGTTGCCACCATCGTCTTACCCGTCATCACCCGCATCATCAAAATAACGAACATCAACATCGCATTGTCGTCGGCGGCGGCGGCGGCCAGATGTTCCTGAAGAGGCCTGCGGGAACATCTGGCTCCCTGCGAGCCTCGGGAGGCCTCTTGGAGGCGTTCAGGGGGGTCGGGGGCGAGAGCTCCTGGAAGATAAGTGAAAATCATGTCGGGCTCATTGGAGCCTGCGGGGCAAGACGTGCAATTCTGGGCAGTCTTGACCTCTTGCGGCTTTCTCGACCCTGGAGCCTGCTGGGCCAGCTACGCAATGGTGGACCATCCCCTGCGGAAACAGAAGCAGCAGGGTCGGAGGAGGAGGAGAAGCAGCAGGGTCGGAGGAGGAGGAGAGGGATCAGGAGGGATGGAGGAGTCCAACCTTGAATGGCTTCACGGCGGTCTCTGGGGGGCACTGAAAGGCATGATTCAAGTGGCGTGGGCGTCTCGGAGGGCCACGCGGAACGCCTTCTTGGGGTGTCTTGGCGAGGTATGAGGGACAGATGGGGGAGAAGATGTTCCCAGAAGCCTCTCGGGGGAACATCTGGATGACAACGACGGCACTGTTTGGATGAGGCGCCCCAGAATTTCGCCACGAATGTGTGGCTTCCTGGCGGTCTCTGCGGAGCCTCGCAAGGGCATGTACGGGGTGTATTGGGGGTCTCGTGGAGCCTCCCAAGGGGGCCTGCTGGGGATATCTCAGGGCCTCTAGGAGCCTCTCGGGTGCCTTCTTCGGGGCGTCTCTGGGAGTCCATGGACTTTCTTGAAGCTCTCCTGCGAAAGCCCGAGAAGAAGCAGAACAACAAAAGACTCATAATCAGAAGGATTACAAAAAAAGAGGAGGAGAAGCAGAAGGGGAGGAGGAGGAGGAGGAGGAGGAGGAGGAGAAGCAAAAGGAGGAGGAGGAGGCGAGGGAGATGAGGAGGAGGACGAGAGGAGGAGGAGGAGGAGGAGGGGAAGGAAAAGGAGGAGGAGAGGAGGAGGAGGAGGAGGAGGAGGAGAGGAGGAGGTGATGGGGGAGTCCATATTCGAATGGCTTCTCGGCAGTCGCTTGGGAGCCTCGGCGTGGAAGTTTTTGAAGGCAACGCGGGGGGCATGGGAAGGTCGGAGAGCTTCGGTGAACATCTGGATGACGACGACGGCGGCAAGCAATGTACGTAATCATGAAAAGCACTAATCGGATGATGCGCCCCAGAATTTCTTCACGAGTGTGTGGCTTCCTGGCGGTCTCTGGGGAGCCTCGCAAGGGCATCCGGGGGTCGTCTTGGGGTCTCGTGGAAACTCCCGGGGGGGCCTCGTGGGGATATCTTAGGGCCTCTTGGAGCATCTTGCGAGCTTTCTTTGGAGCGTATCCAAGACTCCATGGGTTTTCTCGGGGGGGGGCGGAGACTGCCGAGCTGAATACGCAATGGTGGACCATCCCCTGCGGAAGCAAGAGGAGGAAAAACAACAGGGGAGGAGGTGGAGGAGGAGGAGGAGGAGGAGGACCTTCGCACCTCTCCTTAGATGGGACCCCTGCGTGCAAACTCAGCCCCACCAGCCACGTCACTCGCCAGGGAATGTCATGCCATACTTAGGCGGGGTCCTTTACTCATTCTAATCAGTTTCTGCCTCCCTGTGGCAGATCATCTCGGGAGGGCAGGGTTTGGCAAGGTTCACAGGACGCTGTGCACAAACACACTCGGATGGAATGGGTCGGGTGCGTCGTGGCCAGCAAGGGGATGTTCAGACACGGCCTCCCCAGGAAGGCTCCCAGCAGAGCTGTCCGCGGCGACGGGCCCAACCTGCACAACGGTACCCAACGCGGCGGACCCAGGACAATGGGGAGGCCGAGTGTGCTCTAACTTGCCTATGAGGCAGGGAACCCACAAACACCTCTGGCACTTCAGCTGAGATCCTACTTGCAAGATGTCATGTCCCTGCGCCACCAATCGGAGTTTGCGCTGGTTCAGGGACGCGAATACATTCTTGACTCGGTGCTGCCATCGGCCAAGGCGATCGCCCCTCGACCTCACACACGGCAACACAGCATGACGACTCATCGCTAAGAGCCTTCGGAACACTAGAAGACTCCGGAGCTACTCCTTCTCTTAATCACTTATACACGTGGCATCTAAGGCCCCCCGGCCCGCAGCATGTTCTGCAAAAGTGTCTGCCACAACATTCACTGCAAGGCTGCGGGCGTCAAGGCGGTTCTCTCTAAGATAGCGCTCGGCGGGGTGGCTCTTGAACCAGTGGGCTGACACGCTGCCGCCTCTGGCGCTGAGCTGATCCCACACCTACTGCCATACATCAAGCAGCACCGACGTGTCGACAGGGGGCGGGGGTCCTCTTTTGGAAGCATCCGTCGACCATTGGCTTTCAGTCTGTTCAGGGTGCGACGTGGCCAACAGTTAGCCTCAACAGGAAAAAGGGCAGCAGCAAACTCGGCACGGGGAGAACTCGGATGAGGGCCTGCCAGGGTACCACACGAAACGCCTTCCACTTCCGAGGACCGAGGTCGAAGGTGAACGACGCACCACCCACACCTCCTCGTCCTCCAGTCCTCGGCACATTCTGCTGACCCATCGGAACCGAAAATGCCATCAACGATCGGCCCATTGTCATTCATGATGTCCAAGGACGATCCCCATGCCCAAACTTTCGGAGCTGCTTTGGGGATGGGGGTCCAGGGACCAACCGAAGGGAACAAGCCCACGGAGCCAGAAAACACGGGGCGCTGGTGGCCCCTTGGCTGGCTTCAGGAGCCATGCCTTAACTTGGACAATATGGGGATCGCACGGCTCTCTCTCAGTTGCAAATGCATTCTTAAAATCGGTGCGCAGGCGTCTCGGCTTGGAGTCCACATTTGGGACAACTACCGCTCGAGTCGTATCCTCCGTCTTTAGGCGCTGCTCAGGCCACTGCGTCCAGTCATGAGGTCGAGGAGAATGTCCCCGCCCTCGGTGACCCCGTCTCCGTGCAACTGCTTGCGGGGCCGACGGCGCATGGTTACATCGTCAGCTCCATGCACCTCCGCAAGAAATGCCAGAACTCAGTGCCGCTGATGATCGGAAACGCTAGCTAGCAAGGACAACGTGCCAGAGGAATAAACTGAAAGCTCCGCGATCGACTCGCACGACGCCTTCAGGGGGGGCCCGACGGACAGGGCTCTCGGGGGCACCTTTCAAGCCCAAGATGGTAGCGATAACGGCGCGCGCGGGCCTCCTTGGCCAGGCGCCGCGCATTCTCGGGCACAGCTTCCCGCATTGTCCGCGCGAGGGGGTCTCATATCCTCTGCGCGTGCACGTTGAGCTTGTCGTCGGGTTGTGGCCGCGGGCGCCCCCGCTCCAGGAGATGCTCGTGCCTGAACATGTACCCAGGGCAGCCGCGGGCAGCTCCCCCCGGCGCCAAAAGGGCAGCGGCGCGCGCTGCTGGACTGCGCCCACCCGCGGCCTTAGCGGCATGCGCTCGGAGAGGCTGCGCACTGGATGGGGGCGCGCCGCGCGCTTGGTGGGGCCGCGTCCCGACGGCGATGTCAACTGGATTGAACGACCTGCGAGCCTCCGCATTGAGGGCGGACAGAAGGCTCAGCTGCTTGGATATCCTCATAGCTTCTTCCGATCGTTCATTTCCCATGCGGCGCGCCCGCGCCCAGCGGCGGTGCCAACTCCAATGTCGGAAGCAGCATCCACGAATTTGAAGGGATGCCCGCGCCTGGAACAGACAGCCTGCAGGGGCCGCTCAAGACCTCCACCCGCAGAAACCACGGCCGACTTTTTCAAATGGTACAACTGCGAGCACGGAATCCATAGCAATGGGCGGCCGCTGCAGGCGAGAGGTGCTGGCGCGCGAAGGCCGCCGTGCCCGGCGCAGACTGCGTCGCGCCATCCGCGGCGCCATCCGCGTGCGAAGAACAGGGGCACGGGGGAAATGCGCATGCATGTGTTCAAGGGTAACATAAACAAAAACATATGATCCTGGGCAGCGGCTGCGAGCGCCCAGCCAGAATAAAGAACCCACTGGGCACCGAGGAGGACGCCATGTTGGACGCATTAAGCACCCTGGGGGCTGCGCGCATCATGGGGCCAAGGCGCAGGGGAAAGGGGAGAGTTGTTCACGTTCAGCGCCAGCCCGATCAGCTGGACAGAGTCGATATTGCCGAAAAGCTTCCCCACGCCCCAGTCGGCGGAGGCTGACGCCCCCCCCCCCCCCCCCTGACTCTCGAGCGACCTCGCGCGCCAGTTCCGTTCTCTCGGCAGCCCTCAAGGCCGACGAATGCTTGACAGCGGAACCCCAAACAAAAAGCAATGCGGGTGGGTGTCGGTCCAATCCTAGATTTTGTCTCCCTGGAGCTTGGTGTGGACCCTATAATGGGTCGGACATTTGGCGATGGGTCGTCCGGGTGTCTCATTCTCGGGCAGCACCGCGACAAGGTTCAAACATACCTGCCGAGGATGCGCGAGCGCCCGCTCGAAACCCTTGGCAAATGCACGCGGGAGACGCAGGCGCCCGGACGGGAAGCTCCAAAAAATCTCCGGGGGGCCAACCATCGACCTCAAGACCAGTGTCCGCGAGAGACCACCTAGACGCTCTGAGCAGGCCCTGGGGCCCCATGGGCTCCATCCCGAGAGCTTCCTTCTCAGCCAATGGCCGCGGGAGGCCCATGGCAGACTCCAAATCGGCCCTGGGCGACGGTGGGCGCAAACAGTTTCCTGCGGAAGCCCTCTCGATGAGTCTTCATCTCGCCCGGCGTCCCGGCAATCCCGCACTTGCTGACGCGATGGTGGACTTCTTGCTTAGAACCATTCTAAGCCGCCGGGTCTCCTAGGCTCCGCATTTCAGCCCAGAGAATACCCAACCCTGCAAGGGGCGCCGGCCATAGTTCCGAGCCCGCGCCCACGCGCGACGCCGGATGGGCGCGCTGGCCCCTGTCATCTGCTCGACGTTCTCGGTGCCAAACGCGCCGCGCGTGAGAATTGGGCCCGCGCGCGCGCACGTTGCGGCTCTCCCGACGGGCCAAGGCGATGGCTACCTTCAGCTGTTCGCACAGCCAACGCGGCCCCGGCGGCGCCGAGGCGATCGGCGCCACCTCGCGTCAGGGAGTAAGCGAGATCATGAGGCTCAGCGCAGACAAACGACCAAACGGAGGGGTCCAGGCGCGCATCCCATGCCACCTCGTTCGGGGAGGGGCCCATGCCGAAACTTAACTCCTGAGCCCCTGGCCCCTCGGGGCGGGCCCCGATCGCCCCCAGACCTGGAGCGAAGAAGGGTTTCGGCCGCCGCGGACCAATCCGAACGCATGTTGCCCAAGTGCCCTGAACGAACTTGCGCGTGATGCGCAAGAAATGCCCCCCTCGCTGCTCGTGGCACTTGGCGGCCCTGGCCCGTGCCAGTCCCGACATCCTGCGCGTCGTGGTCTCGCTGTCGGTCAGGCTCCAAGCAGCTGGCGAACGGTGCTCGCCTGCCTCGCATGCAAACTTCAGACTGCGTGACTGCGAAGGGCAGTGCATCGTTCAGCGGCGCGCGTGTCTTCTAGGATGTTCCCATATCAGCTTCGGTATGACCATATGGTCTACAATGATGTGATGCAGCAACATAGTCAAGCACATGCCAGTGCTCAATGACTCCACCCTTCACAAGCTCGCAGGAACCACATGGATGCAACAATATGTTCAACAGTAAAGCCACCACTGGGGGGGCCCGCGGCATATCGATCATCAATGCGAAATCGGCGCTGTGCTGGACGCGTTTTACAGTGGCGGCGCCCATTCCAACTCCTGACAAAAGATAAACCACTTCAGCTGCCAACGAACTACCCTTCGTCTTGACTTCCAGGAATGACCGGGATTCACCAACCCCGAT
Source organism: Prorocentrum cordatum (assembly GCA_963575745.1). Lineage (NCBI taxonomy): Eukaryota > Dinophyceae > Prorocentrales > Prorocentraceae > Prorocentrum > Prorocentrum cordatum. The sequence goes on from CAUYUJ010014317.1 coordinate 207,040, forward strand.
AACACGCGCACCCTGGGACCCCTCCAAGACACCGTTTCACGCAGATAACTTCCTGAGCCGCCGCCCCGACGCCTTCCTGCGCCCTCCTGGAAGCCGCACCTCGGCGATGCTGCGTCGACCTGGGAACGAGGCCTCCAGCCCATTTGAGCACGCTCTCGCATGGCGGCTTTCAGCAGACCCTCGTCGCCCACGTGCTGTTCGCAGGAAAAAATATACGCATCAGCGTCGGGCACCGTTCTGGAAATGCGATCTTTCGCCAGCGGTGACCAACTCGTGACGTTCGCAAAGTTGGAAACTCACTCTCGGCCGTGCTTGCTGCTAAATCTGCCGCGGAACGCGCCGGGGGTGCCGCGCTGCGTGCAAACGTGAAAACCAATAGATCATTGGCAGAGGCCGAGACCTCGATGCGCTCGGCCGCCTCGGCCTCGAATTTCTCGGTGAGGGGTGCCCCCAGCCGCTCCAGATCGGTCGGGTCGAGGGTCTCGGACGAGCGCTTCTGCCTTAGCGCATCGAGCTCCTTGGACTCGCCCTCTCTGAGCAAGTCTGCATCATCCCCATCTCCAACTGGTCGCCCTGGGTCTCCGAGTCCTCCATCACCGCCAATGGCCTGCCCCACTCCAACACCTGCTGCGCGAGGTAGGCTCCGCGCTGCCAGTTGGGCATCGCGGAGAGCATGCCATTCAACGAGTGAGGTTTTAGCAACGTCAACGATGCGCCGGAGGTCGTCGCCACTGCACTCACGGAGCCGGCGTAGTAGATCAGTTTGGAGGGCAACAATAGCAGCGGCGTTGATCTAGGGCGGAGCGCCCCCTGCAGCCGCTTGGCCAGGGGCGTCGGCCGCCTGGCTGGCGGGGCCTGCCCTCCGCAACGGCCTGCTGCTCACGCCTGTGCTCTCCTCATCGAACAGGGACTGGGCGGCCTTCGCATCATCATGAAGCGCACGACCAATCTCCAAGTCGCTGGTAGCTCGTTGATATGCTGCTGCCGCTTGGGCAACCTTCGCACGAGCTTTAGCCAACACCTCCTGCATGGCCGACTGGTACTGCCACGCATCCTCTCCGACATGGCCGCCTGCCCAACATCGTTCGCGAGCTGGGTCCTCTTCGCTGCAACCAACGAGTCCAAACTAGTGGCTGCCAGCGGCTGAGGAGGGGCTCTGGTCGGCAGGAGCGCTTGGAGATGCTGCGGAAGGTCTGGGGACGCTTCGATAGCTGCTTGAGGTTGCTGGGCTGGGGCGTCGGCAGGCACATCAGCACTTCCAGGGCTGGAAGCTGCTGCCGCTGATTATGATGTAGTCGGGCGATATGGGCACGCGCGCTTGAAACAAGATGTGCGACCCCAGTACGTGAACTCCCCGTGACTGCACTTGATGTTGCCACAGGCGCTGCAGAGGTAACTCTGGTCCTCGGTTCGCCGCTGCCGAAGCCGACGTACACCACCTCCAGCACGAGAATGGCCAGCTTGAACTGACTGGCTTTGCCGTACCCCAAACGCGCGCACCCGTTGCTGGCCATACGCGCCCATTGCATACACTGGGAAAGATCGCTCCTGAAGGAGCTCACAGAACTCAGCCACCAGAGAGCTGTGCGGGTTTCTCTATGGTGACAATCTCGCTCTGCAAATGGGATCTCCGGCCTGCCGCGCAGCTGCGGACAAGCGGGAAACCTCGCGGCAAGGTTTCAAACTTGAGCCAAAATGGGTACGGAGGATGAGGAAAAAGAGGCAGAGGAGAGGGAGAAGGAGGAGGAGGAGGAGGAGGAGCAGGAGTGGAGAGAGGCAGAGGAGGTGAAGGAGGAGGAGGAGGAGGCGGACGAGTGGCTTCTCGGCGGTCTCTGGAGATCCTCCAAAAGGCATGATTCAGGCGGCGTCGGAGTCGGAGGGCCCCGCGGGAGGCCTTCTCTGGGCCTTTTGTGAAGGCAAGCGAGAAGGATGGGGGAGAAGATGTTCCCAGTAGCTTCTCGGGAAACGTGTTGTTGACGACGACGGCGACCAGCACTGTAATGATGAAGAGCACTGTTCGGAAGGCACCCCTGAATGGCGTCACGAATGTGTGGCTTACTGGCGGCCTTTGTGAAGCCTGCAGAAGGCACGTAAAATGTAGGGGGCGCCTTGGGGGCCTCATGGGGGTATCTTGGGGCCTCTTGGGGACCTCTTTGGAGCGCCTCCGGGAGTCCACGGGCGGTCTCAAGGGGCCCCTGGAGCCTGCGGGACAGATACTCCCATGGTGGACGACTCCCCGCGAAAGTAGGATGATACTAATAATAAGGAGAAGAAACACAATAACAAAACAAGAGAAGAGAAAGAAGAAGAAGAAGAAGGAGAAGACACAGCAGGGGAGAAGCAGGACAAGGAGTAGGAGGAGGACGAGAAGGAGGATGGGGAGGAGAGGAGAGGAGGAGGAGGAGGAGGAGAAAGAGGAGGAGGAGCGAGGAGGAGGGGAGGAGAAGGGAGAACTAAGCAGGAAGGGAGAGGAGGAGGAGGAGGAGGAGGAGGAGGAGGAGGAGGAGGAGGGAGGAGGAGGTGGAGGAGGAGAGGAGGAGGAGGAGGAGGAGGAGGAGAAGAGGAGGAGGAGGAGGAGGAGGAGGGGGAGGAGGAGGGGATGGGGGAGTCCATCTTCGTCTTGACCTCTTGTAGTTTTCTCGGGGGAGCCCTGCAACCTGATGGGAGATACGCAATGGTGGGCCATCCCCTGCAGCAGCAGGAGGAGGAGGAGAAGCAGCAGGGGAGAAGGAGGAGGATGAGGAGGATAAGGAGGAGGAGGAGGAGGGAGAAGGAGGAGGAGACGGAGGAGGGGAGGAGGGAGGAGGAGGAGGAGGAGGAGGAGGAGGAGGAGGAGGAGGAGATGGGGGAGTCCATCTTCGTCTTGACCTCTTGTAGTTTTCTCGGGGGACCCCTGGAGCCTGATGGGAGATACGCAATAGTGGGCCATCCCCTGCAGCAGCAGGAGGACAAGCAGCAGGGGAAGAGGAGGAGGAGGAAGAGGAGGAGAGGGAGAGGGGGAGGAGGAGGATGAGGTGAAGGAGGGGGAGGAGGAGGAGGCCGAAGAGGAGGAGGGAAAGGGGAGCTCATCTTCGAGTGGCTTCTCGGCGGTCGCTGGGGAGCCTCTGACGGCCCGGAAGCCTCTCCAGGAACATCTGGATGACGACGACGGCGACAAGCAGTGTAAGGATCAAGGGCACTATTCGGATGATACGCTTCAAGAGAGTCATCACGAATGCGTGGCTTCCTGGCGGTCTCTGGGGAGCCTCGCAAGGACATGTAGAGGGCGTCTTGGGGGTCTCGTGGAGACTCTGTGGGGGCCTGATTAGTGGGGGTATCTTGGGGCCTCTTGGGGGCCTCTTCGGATCGTCTCCATGACTCCATGGGCTTTCTCGGTTGGGCCCTGGAGCCTGCTGAGCCAGATACGCAATGGTGGACCATGCCCTGCGGAAGCAGGAGGAGGAGAAGCAGCAGAGGAGAAGGAGGAGGAGGAGGAGGATAATAATAAGGAGGAGGAGGAGGAGGAGGAGGAGGAGGGAGAAGGAGAAGGAGGAGGAGGAGGAGGATCAGGAGGAGGAAGAGAGGGAGAGGGCCTGATGCAGGCGGCGTGGGAGTCTCGGAAGGCCCCACATGAGGCCTTCTTCGGGTCTCCTGGGAAGGTAAAGAGGAAAAGATGGGGAAGAAGATGTTCCTGGAAGCCTCTCCGTGAACATCTGAATGACGACGACGGCGACAAGAAGCGTAAGGATGACGAACACTATTCGGATGGTGCGCCCCACCTCACGCACCTCACGCACGACACAAACCGAAATTAATTTCCTGGTTGGGCGACTTCGTTCCACTTCGATTTCACCCTCCAACCCCCGACACCGACCCTGGGCTGAATCGGTACGCACTCCTGCGCAAGCCAGAAGGGTGTATATACATCAAGGCGAGGCTAAAATGGATGCTGAATGCAACAAACTAGTCAAAACGCAACCGTCGCACGAACCCCGTGTCGGGGCCCGCTGACAGACAAGACCTCCGCTTGCGCAGACAGCCAGTGGAGTGCGAGAGCGATTCGCTGGGCGCAATGGCATAGGGAGCTGGCTGCAAGAACGCAAGGCGGCAGCGCAAACGCTGGGCCGACGCCTGACAAGGAGATAGTGTTTGCTCAAGGCCCGGCGCAAGGCCGTTGGCTTTAGTGCATGTATGGCACATCTGTCGACCGTAAATGTAGATTTATATTTATATATGTATATATACATATGTATACATCGATCTCTTTCTCTCACTCTCCTGTCGGGGGCGCTCGCCTCATGAGATGACTTGAGTACGCATCGAGACGGGGGAATCTGTTCGGTATTGCCTAGGAAGGGCCCCAAACACCCGTTCCCGCTCCTCCACTTTGCATCTCTGCCCTCCCTTCCTTTCTTTCATCCCTTCCTCCCTCTCCTCCGTCTTCTCCCCCTTCCCGCCCGCCTGCCCCTTCCTCTCCTCCTCCATCCCTCCCCTGGTATCTGGCATCCTTCCTCTCCCCTCTTTTTCCCCAGACCCCCTACCACTCCATCTCGAGTCGTCCTCGTCGTCCGCGGCGCCATCGCCGCCTTCACGCGCCGCCGACGCCACCGTTGTTAGCCGTTGTTGCCCCCACACGTGCAACGTCGGGACATTTTCCACGACGCGGGGCCCCGCATCCCAGTGACCCCAAACGCTTTCCGCCGAGGATCGTCCTTCGGTGGCCCTTCGGGCGCCGCAGCCGCACTCGCCGTCGTCACCGTCGTACTCTCGCCGCCGGCGCACTCGCCTTCTTCGTCGTCGCCGCCGTCCTCGCCCTCGCCGCTGTCGCCGCTGTCGCCGCCGCCGTGCTTGCCGCCGCCGTCGTCCGACAGGGTGCCGGCGGCGCTGGGCCGCGGGCGCGTCTGGCGACGGGGCCCGCGCCCGGCCCGGAGGGTAGGAGCCCCCCGGGCCGCGCGGCTGTCTCCAGCCGGTGCCCGTGTAGGACGCCCAGGCCTCGGGGCGCGGCGGGGTCAGCGATCGCGTATCGAGGATGTCTTCCAGCAGCGGGCTCTTGCACAGGTCGCCGTCGTAGTCGTCGTGGCCGGCGTCGCCGTGGCCGTGGTCCTCGTCGTCGTCGACGTCGTCTTCGCCTTGGGCGTTGTCGCCGCCACGGTCGCCGCGGCCGCTGCCGTCTGCGGCACGCTCTGGACTTCTCGTCGTCGCCGTCGCTGAATGAGTCAATGAGCCCAAGGGTGGCTGTCGGTGTGAAATCATTATAAAAAAAAGGCAAACCAATTCCGCCGACCCTGACGGCGTGTGGACGAGGCTGTTCCGTTTGACTCGTCTTCGTCGACGTCGACGACGTCGTCGTTGCCGTCGCCGTCGCCGCTCGCTCTCTATCCCTGGGCCCGTCGCCGCCCTCCCCTTTTCCTGGGCCCTCCTCCTCAAGCGCACCAGCCAAAGCGACATTGAGCAACGACGTCGTAATGGAGTCGAAGGGAAGCCCCTTCCCTTTGATCTCTTCCCCGCCAGAGGGGATGGGGGGATCCCAGGGGAAGTCCCGGGGTGGTCCCGTGGGGATCGCGGGGGGGGGGTCCGGAACAGAATACAACCCCCCCCTGGGGGGGCGCGGGGCCCGAAAAAGTCTGAAGACGAGCCAAAAGTGCCTCAAGAGGCCCCCAAGACGGTCCAAGAGGACCCCGAATCGCCGAACCTAAGACTTCTCACGGCCTCCAGACACCCCAAAAGGCCGGAAGACGCACCAAGAGGCCTCGAAGAGCACTCCCAAGAGAGCCCCAAGAGGCCACATTCATTGAGTTTCCTAAGGTCTTTCAAGGATTTGGGCATTCTCGCCTTTTCAGCTTCCCGACGCTCCAGAACGGCTCAAGATGCTCCAACGATCGCTCCAAGAGGTCTCCAAGAGAGTCCCGAAACGGGCGAAAGAGGGCCCGAAGACGGCCCAAGACGCCTACAAGACGGCCCAAGAAGCCCCCAAGAGGGTTCCAAGAGAGTACCCAGACAGGGGAACCAAACTGACATTTCGAGTCCTCCGCCCCGACACGCTACCAGGCGGCCCCAAGAGGCCCCCAAGAGGCCCCCAAAAGGCTCCAGGGGGCCTCCAAGAGGCCCCCACACCCAACATGCTCCCAATGGGCTCCCAAAACTGCCCCCCAGAGGACTCCGAGAGCGCTAGGAAGAGACCCCAAACAGAATCCCTGAGGACTCTGACCCACGTCGGCGTCGTCGTCGTCGTCGTCGTCCAACTTCAGGGTCGGCGGCACCGGCCGTAAAGCATTCGCAGTGCCATGGCGCAGGCACCACTACAAGAACGCAGAGCCGCCGATCAAGGATCGAGACTGCAGAATTCTCAACGCTTGTTTTCGGTTTGAACCTCTGGAAGCCTCCTGCGGCCTTCGATGGCCTCCCTGTTCCTGCCCGCGGCGAGCCTGGGGCGTGACGAAGTCTTCGCTGGACGGCACTGAAATCCGGCTCCGACGAGAGAAGGAAGCTTGGAGACTTTCCCATTGCGGGCTGCTTCGCGGGGTCCCGGGGCCCGCGAAAAAACCCAACACCCCGAGAATTGCAAGGGAGGTCTGTGGCCCCCCGTCATGCTGCCTAGGGCCATGTGGCGTTCAACGTTGGCCGCCGGCGGTGGCGTCTGGGCGGCTCGAACCTGCCTTTTTCGATGTCTGCCGGGTCGTTTCGTTGTTACCGGACGGAAATGAAGCAACCACACCGATGCTGGCCACGCCTGTACGCGGGCCCGCGATTGGGACATCGTGCCCAATCCTGGCCTGCTCGCACGGGTCCTGAGCCCAACCTCGGCCTGGCCGGGGCCGGCCACATCCGACGCGACGCAACCTTCGCACAGACAGCCTGTTGTGGCGGCCCGCGGCCCGTGGCTACGAGCGCACACGCCGAAGAAGGGGCGCACGCTTGGCAATGCCAGCGAAGGGCCCCAAGACGGCCCGTGACGGCGCTCGCCCGCTGCTTCTGGGAGCGCACGGAAGAAAGGGCGTGTTCGGGAGGTCTCTGGGGTTCCCGGATGCTTTCGGGGCGCAGGGGGAGGTTCGAGAAGAGAGGGGGGGATAAGGGAGAAAGGAACACAGGGAAGGGAGAGAAGGCATCGACCCGAGTTCGTCGAATAGGAGAACGGCGAAAGTTCAGATCACAACGAAGGTTTCGGGCCAGATGGAACGGTAGGTAATTCAAACGATGCACGCCTGATGGGCTGTTCGTGGCAACTGAAGCACGACCGTTGCCTTGAAACGACGGCGAACGGCAGGGCAGGGGGGGCATCAAACAAATCGATCCCCATCGAGACGTGGAGTGTCGAGCGATCTCAAGCGATCTGCCGGCGCCCGCTTGCCGGGGGTGCAACCAAGGCGTTCTAGCTCCTGCGCGTGACCTCCTGCTACGCGCTCTTTTCTTCGCTGGCGCAGCATATCGCACGCGCGGTCACGCCACGGCCCCCCACGAGCTGCGCCGGAGGGAGAAAACAGGTGGGAGGGCAGGACAAACGGCACCCCCTGTGACCCAAGCGGCCGCGGAGAGAACGAGAGGAGCAGAGCAGAGAACGAGAAGGACACATGCGAATACGAAGGGCGGGGGCAGAGAGACTATCTACGCTTCGGTTTTGGTAATCCGCGCTAGCTCCTGCACCTGACCTCCTCTTGCGCGCTCTTTTCTTCATTGGCCCAACCGCAAGCTCGTCGCTCGACGCGCGTGGTCGCGCGGACGCGTCAGAACGCCAGCCGCCACGGGAAAGTATGGCTTCGACTCGGGAGACAGGTCGTTCGCAGCTCCGCGCCGGACATCGTGTCCAAACCAAACTTCGGGGCTAGCGACCCCGATGGCTTGCAAGTGGCGCCGAAATTCTGCCGCCCACGTCGCAGGCACGTGCCCGCCGAACGGAAGGCCCCCAGCTGCAATCGCATGGTCTCACGCAAGAAGCCACATGCGAAAACAGATGCCTTCATCTGTGCCGCACAGGCAGAAAACACAAAGGGAACACTGATCCACCCGCTGCTTTCGCCGCATGGGGCCATAGAACAGACGCCATCCAGCGACATGCGCAAGAACGCGCTTGCACTGCGCGACGCAACTCAGAGGACATGCGCAGCAGAAAGTTGCACGCCGAGACTGCGATGGCGCGCCACCACTGTCGCTGGCACGCTATCTATAGCGCATGGAGCAAGCGCCGCAAATGCTGGCGATCCACATTTTGCCAAGGCGATCTGGGCGTTCGGCACTTCGCGGCGCCGAGCCGGACGCCTCTATGATCTCTTGGCCGCCCTGCCACGGCGCGCCATCTATCTGGCGCGGCAGAGCCCACGCCCTCAATCAACCGCGCTGTGTAGACGCGCGCGCGCGCACGCCGCCGCGACGCGGCGAACGCGCTGCACAATGGACCCCTGCGGGGCCTCACCCAGGAGCTCGGAAGCCCATGCAACCACCCGCAAATGCGACGCGCATGAAACTAAATTCGACGGTGCCGTTTTACACGGAAACCGGATCTCCACTACTGCGTCGGCCAGCCGGGGCAGGTCCGCAACTCGAGCGCGAGCTTCGCTCATGCCACGTAGCGCCTCGCGGGGTGGGGCGCCATTTGGGCGCCTGATGGAGCGCCACCTGCCCCGGCTCAGCGCCGTCATCATGTCGACGTTCTGCCCAGAGGCAACACTGCGCAAACTGCCCAGCACGCGCCAGCACATCAACCGAGCCTCAACGGGGCCAGACTCACGCGGAGCACCACCGACAGCGGCCTGGACCCCGCGGGGGTTTGCGGCAGCGCGTGGGCAGCCGGGCGTGCTGCCACTGCCGCTGGGCACTGCGGCACAAGACTTCCCAGCGGGATCCCCCCTGGCGCAGCCCGAGGCCTCGGGGGGCCCGTGGGCGACCAGCAAAACAACCCGCGCGGTTGAAGGGGCGAGGCCCGACGGCGCCTGGAGCGCTGCCACGGCGGCGGCGGCGCGAGGCGCGGGCGCCTGACGGGCCGGCCCCAGGCGGCCCTGGGTGTTGCATCTGCCGCGAAGGACCCGCGGTGGGGGGCGCGCCAGCGCGCGCCGATGCAAGCGCGGAGCCACGCGCCCTGCGGGGCGCTCGGGCCGGGGGGGAGGACGACGGCCGGCAAGTCGAGCTTGAGCCTGGGAGCGCGGGCGTCGTCGCCCGCCCAGTCGTTCCCCCCGCCTGGTCCGAAGGTGGGGAGGCGGAGGCGCGAGCCTGCTGAATCAAGTCGAGCGGTTACCAAAAAAAGCGACGCAGGGTGTCGAGCGATCTCAAGCGACCTTCTCCCCTCGCTGTCCCCATCGTGCATGCTCCTCCTCCTCCTCCTCCTCCTCCTCCTCCTCCTCCTCCTCCTCCTCCCTCGTCCCCTTCGCCCCTGGTCTATGCACGCTGCCTCCCCCAGTCCCTTCTCGCCTGCCCGCCAACCTGCCTTGTCCCGCTGGCCCTGGCCTCCCGCCTGCGCATTCGTCGTCCTTCCTCCTCTCCCCCTCTGTGGCTTGGGCGTTGCTCGTTGCCCCATGGGGCGCGAGAGCTGTGAGGGGAGAAACGTGCACCCTTCGTGCCCAGGTGGCCCTGTCAGGGCACCCGAGGTGCACACGAAGTGCGCCTTTCTTCACACCCTTCCCAGGATCGCCCCCTCGGGAGCGGCCAAGAGGGGGGTGTCCACGAGGGGGGGTGCAAATCATGACCAGCGGCACGTGCGCGGCCCAGCGGGGGGCCCAGGGACGTAATGAAGCAAGAGGAGGCGCCATAAGATCTGGGGAAATATCATGGCCCCCGCCATGATATCCGCCCCCCACACCAGTCATCACCCCCCTCTTTGCCGCCCCCGACCCCCCCCCCACTGCGCAATGCCCGAAGTGGCCGGGCAGCACAGGCTGCCGGCAGCGTGCGCCACGTGCAGCGACGAGCCGCTGCAGGGTGCGCTGCGCCCGCGGGCCCTTGCCGTCAATCTGCCGGGAGGCGTTCCCCAACGGCTGAGGGCGCTGCGTCGACGGGCATCTCGACCTCCCCGCTGCGGCGGAGGTACGCGCCTGCCGTGGCACAGGGCGGCGTGGGGGGAATCCAGAAGCAAAGATGGAACAGGTGGGAACGCGCCTGGGGATCAGTGAAATCCAAAGCCTCGAACATCACGCGTGCATACCGTTGGGAGGAGGTTGGCAGAGATGTGAAACCTGAGGGCGGTCAACAAAACATGGCGGGCATCGAAGAAAAATGCTCAAAATCAGCAGGAGGTGGGCGAGCCGACCTCGCTCTGGACATCTCCCGATTCCAAACGGGAGCCACACGACACGAAGATACCTGTGGGGAGGCCCACAACTGTCAGGCTACTTGACGAGGCTGCGCGATATATGACTAGGTTTTGACCGGAAGCGAAAACAGGATATGGATTGACCCCCTGGCTTCAAGTAGACTGGGATCCGAAACCCAATATACGTAGCACCCGCAATTGCGGATAAGAGTGAGGGGGCGGGCGCGGGCGACGCGGGCGTCGTCGAGCCGGCGGACCTCGTGGCCCCCACCTTCCCTGTCGATGGCGCTCTCGTCCTCCTCCTCCGCCTCCTCCTCCTCCTCGTCCTCGTCCTCATCGTCATCGTCATCGTCATCCTCCTCCTCCACCTCGTCCTCCTCCTCTTCTTCCTCGTCCTCCCTCTCCCCCCTCGTCCTTTCATCATCGTCCTCCACTTGTCGTCCAAGCCCTCATCGGCCTCCATCATCGTCCTCCCATTGTCGTCCATCCTCATCATCATCATCATCATCATCATCATCATCATCATCATCATCATCATCATCATCATCATCATCATCATCATCATCATCATCATCATCATCATCATCATCATCATCATCATCATCATCATCATCCCCCTCCTCCCCCTCCTCGTCCTCCTCCCCCTTGTCCCCCTCCTCGTCCTCCTGCTCCTCCTCCTTTTTTTTTCTCCACGTTCTCCTTACATCCTCTCTTCTTCCGCGTTCTCCTCGTCCCCTGTTTACTCATCCTGCCTCCCCCTCCTTTCCCACGATAACTGCAACGCAACCCTTTTTTCCACTTGATGCTCCCCGCCTTCTCTGATCAAGGCAACTCGCCAGGGCAGAGTTGCTGGACGGGCTGGTGTGGATGCGCGGGGCTTGAAGAGGTCCTTGCGGGCTCAGACGGCATGCAACAATCCGCCGCCGCGCTTGTGCGGCATTGGTTTATTCAGTGAACGTGGTTTAGGTCGCGGGTGGGTCGCGGATTCACCTCCACCTGGGAGAAATGCAAAAGCAGCCCGCCGCAGGCGCCCAAACAAATCGTTTGTACACTGAACGTGGTTTGGGTCGCGGGTGGGCCGCGGGTTCTCCACTGGGAACGAATGCAAAAGATGCCCGCCGCAGGCGCCGAAATATCTGGTTTGTACCCTGAACGCGGTCGCGGGTGGGCCGCGGGTTCTCCACCTGAAACGAATGCAAAAGATGCCCGCCGCAGGCGCCGAAAAATATGGTTTGTACCCTGAACGTGGTTTGGGTCGCGGGTTGGTCGCGAGTTGGTCACGGGGTGGGTCGCGGGCTCTCCACCTGGAAAGAATGGGGGGGGGGAAAAACAAAAAAAAAAAAAAAAAAAAAAACGCGCCGCCGGCGCCGAAAATGGTGGTTTGTACCTTGAACGTGGTTTGGGTCGCGGGTGGGGCGGGTGGGTCGCGGGGTAGGTCGCGGGTGGGTCGCGGGTGGGTCGCGGTGGGTCGCGGGTGGTGTCGCGGGGTGGGCCGCGGGCGGGTCGCGGAGCGGGTCGCGGGGTGGGTCGCGGGGTGGGTCGCGGGGTGGGTCTGGGTCGCGTGGGTCGCGGGGTGGGTCGCGGGTGGGTGGGGTGGGTCGCGGTGGGGGCGGGGTGGGTCGCGGGGTGGGTCGCGAGTGGGTCGCGGGGGCGGGTTGCGGGTGGGTCGACGACAACAACAGCAACAGCAACAGCAACAGCAACAGCAACAGCAACAGCAACAGCAACAGCAACAGCACAGCACACAACAACAACAACAACAACAATCATTTTACCCGAACGCTCAGTGTTCTCACCAGTGCCAGGGTTTTCATGCGACGCGAGACAATACCCCCACTTCGTGGGGGGGCAGTTCAAGCTCTACCAAATATCCAAACGACTCTTCGCGACCACCCAAACCCAGCTTCCCGCCCTATGACGTTGGGACACTTCACTTCGTGGCGTGCGGACGACCGTGGCTACTACACTGGCGTGGGGTACACACCCACAGAACTTGGTCACTTATTCGGGGCGCGCGTGTGCCCAGCATCCTGCAATTGTGACATACAATACATGACACAGACAGACAGAGAGAGAGACAGAGAGCAGACAGAGAGAGAGACAGAGAGAGCGGAGTTGGTCACATTTTTGGGGCAAGTTCCTGAGATCGTCGTGTTTTTTGTTGGTCTTGCGCGCGCGAATGTCCACTTTACTTTTTTTTGCAAGGGAGTATTGAAATTTGATTATGTTAGAACAAGAAAAAGTAGCTCGCGCGAGCTCATGTAACATAAATGTTGAAAAACCATTGGTTTTGTGGGAGTCGGACAGCGCGCGCGGGATGAAATTTGGACATTTTTTTTTGAAAAACCATTGGGTTTTTGATGTTTTTATGTTGAAATCGTTACGAAACCTAAGGTTCTGGAAGGATTTCGTCTTGCGCGCGCGAATGTCCACTTTACCTTATTTTTTGCAAGGGATTATTGAAATTTGATTATGTTAGAACAAGAAAAAGTAGCTCGCGCGAGCTCATGTAACATAAATGTTGAAAAACCATTGGTTTTGTGGGATTCGGACAGCGCGCGCGGAAGGACATTTTGACAATTTTTTCTTAAAAAACCATTGGGTTTTTGACGTTTTTATGTTAAAATCGTTACGAAACCTAAGGTTTTGGAAGGATTTCGTCTTGCGCGCACGAATGTCCACTTTACCTTATTTTTTGCAAGGGATTCTTGCAATTTGATCAAGTAAGAACAAGAATTTTCATTTTATAGTGTTTTTTGCAAGGGAAAACGGATTACAACAAAACAACCGGATCCGGTACACAATCCACTTTTCTGAAGCTTTCGCTAGAAAATGAAGGAAATGAGGCTGCGGCCTAGGTTTTGGAGGGGGGTCGTGCACCAGGGGTCCCAACAATAATTATTCTTAAGAAGAAATAATGTTCAACAACAACAACAACAACAACAAACAACAACAGCAATTAACAACAACAACAAACAACAACAACAACAACAACAACAACAACAACAACAACAACGAGAATCCGCACCGCGGAATTCCACTGCAGCCACGCACCCAGGGACAGTGAATGACCGTTCGGCCCCCTCACTCGGATTATATACCGTAGCGCCCCGTAGTTGCGGATAAGAGTGAGGGGGCAGCGGGTACGTCGGCAATCTGCGAGGTTCTGAAGAAGCCCGCCGCAGGCGCAGAATTTGAAACAAGAAAATGAGACCGCCGTCGGCGCCATTTTTTTTAAACAATGTGCTTGGGTCACGGGTTGGGTCGCAGGTGCGTCGACGGTGAGTCGCGGGTGGGTCGCGGGCGGGGTCGCGGGTGGGTCGCGAGCGGGGTCGCGGGTGGGTCGCGGGTGGGTCGCGGGTGGGTCGCGGGTGGGTCGCGGGTGGGCCACGGGGTGGGTCGCGAGTGGGTCGCGGGGTGGATCGTGGGTGGGTCGCGGGGTGGGTGGCGGGTGGGTCGCGGGTGGGACGACAACAAAAATGACAGCAACAACAACAACAACAGCAACAATCAGTTTCAGACTGTTCGCCCTTATCTGCTCGAGCGTCCAATAACGCGTATTTTCCAAACCCTCGATACCCGCCCTCTTCGTATTCGATCAATCCCCTTTTGGGGGGTATACCTTTCTTCCCTGCAGGCCCGGCCATGGCGAGCGGCGGGGCGGACGCGGACCGTCGGGCCTGGCCAGCGGCAACGCTGATCGGCGGGGTGGCCGCGGACCGTCGACCCGACCCCAAGAGGGGCGGACAGGGGGCCGACCGCGACGACGACGACGACGACGACGACGGCGACGGCGACGAGCGAAAGCGAGAGAGAACGACAGCAGGGCCACGAAGGACACGAAGTAGGCCACGAAGGGCGACAGCGGGGAAACGAAGGGAATGCGCACGGGGCCACGGAGAGCGCGAACGAACGCGGGCCACGAAGGGCAGATAATGAGGGGCCACAGAAGGCAACGATGGGGCCACTGGGGGTAACAACTGGGCCACGTAGGACAGTGAGGGGCCACAAACGGCGACAACGGGGCCACGAAGGGCATGCACATGGGGCCGCAACGGGCGCGAGCGAGCGGGGGCCACGAAGGGCATGCGCATGTTGGGCCGCGGAGAGCAAGGACGGGGCCACTGAGGGCAGCAACGGGGCCACGAAGGAACAAACAGATGAAACAGTACCAGCAAAACGAAACTAGGCCAAACGCCTAGGACAGAACAAAGGCTATCGACACCCCTCGGCAGCCTGGGCTTCGCGAGCCTGCAGGCGGGCCCGGACGGCGTCCATCCCAGGGGTGCCTACAAACCCTGCGGAATAGCTGCTTGACGAGGTCCCGCCCCCCGACTCGACCGCCCACCCAATCGCCCCCTTTGATCAGGCGCAGATCCGCCTCCGACGCAAGAGCCACCTTTTCATGGCGCCTGCGGTGCTGCGGATGCTGCCCACTCTGGAGCCGCCGAAACTGATAGGCCTTCCGGGCCGAGATGGCGCGGTCACACCGCTTGACAAATAAAGATCCTATGCGCTCTTCCGCAAAAACGCCACACTGAACGCAGTAGATTAGAGGGCGCGATCGCTTCGTCCACGCGGCCTGCAGGCTGCGACGGTGGACACTCTCGCTGCCACACAGCTGACGGAGGACTGGAAGAGGACCAGGGCGCTGCATGAAAGCCAGGTCTGGCCCAGCCTTGGCTAGACGAAGACACGGAGCACACCTCACCTTGCCCTCGCCCACCGGAGACCACACATGCCACGACGCCTCATGGGTGGTGCTCGGCGTCTTACTTCGCTTGAAAGTGGGGAGCGGGAACAGTGGCAACACATTGGCCACCAGATTGGCAACAGCCCGTAGCCTCTTGGCCATCAGGCTCATGCGCTCGCTGCTCGACGGGGAACCGTGGGGATGGAGCCCGAGGGCGTCTTTAGCAAGAAGATCGGCATCCTTATTGCCGAGGGCGATCCTCTGGTCCCTCGGTGCCAGTGTCTGAGTTATCTCATCCGACCTATGCGCGGGCGTGCGCATCACCTGACCTACGTGATCATAACCCTGGCCCTCATGTGCACCGCGCCGAAGCCCAGCGAAAAGCTGGGCGTGCGCAAGCTGGGCCAAGGGCGGCTTGTTGCACAAACGAGCCGCACCTAGACAATCAGAAAATGGTCGCGCGGGTCCGGCCTGGACAAGAGAGAGGACAGCGAGGACGAGGTGCTCCGCGGCGGGGGCAGTTTGCGGGAGGCTATCCCAAACAACCCCTTGGAGCCGACATCTGACTTGGTACGCGTCGGCAGGCTCAAGGAAAACAGCAGCATACGCCGCGCGGTCGAGCCTGTGAAATTCACATCGCGTGGCACTGCCATCCACGCATAAATCAGAATCGGCACCGAGGTCTTGGAAAGCCTCCCGAGAAATAGACATCCCCTGGGCATCTTGGAAGTCCGGCCATAAGGCATCCGAGGAGGGCGGAAACTCGCTATCGTCTGGCTGGAAAACGACGAGCCTAGACCAGAGCAGATCGGAGGGTTCCGAGCGTGCCGCATGTATGATTTCCTCTGGGACGGACTCGGCGCGCTGGGGCTCACACGCTGCGCAGTGCCAGAGGCGGTGGTGCACGGAGTCGGGTTGACCACACAATCGGCACATGCCCGTGGACTCAAAATTATGATTGACGAGGCGGCCCTCCGTCCACCCCCCCTGAAAAGACAGAGCCAATGAGATGTTTTTGGGGAGGATTAAATCTTTTGGAGCGGAGGCACTTGGCAACCACATCAGCAGAGACTTCACGACCCGCCCCTCCATCCAGCGAGCTCGCAAAGTTACGGCCATGCGGCCATGCTGTCGCCTTACGCTGGCGCGCAGGAGCTTGGCAAGCATGGCGGGTGACGTGTAGAAGAGGTCGATCTCGACCTGCATGTCATCCTTGAACGTCTTGAAGTTCGTGCAAGACCAGCCCAAACGTGACAGACACAACATAGCTCGGTGTATGGGGCCAGCAGAACGCTTCCACTGAGCCTGATCCGAACTTGGGAACTGGGCGGTCACAACGCCCCGCGCCCTCTGCAAGAATCTCCAAGAGAATGCGGTAGTGCCGGGCTCGACCAGGGACCGCCATAAAGCCTTCGCGCACTGCAGCATGGGCGCCACCGAGGCCTGCCACGCAGGATCACCATACAGTAGCATCCTCCCGTCCAAAGAACCGCCCCGAGACGGCATCAAGGCACGGCGTAGGGTGAGTAGTTCACGGGATGTGAGGCCAGTCATCATGCTGCCGAACGTGGGCGCCGGCCGGACACCTGAGATGTAGATCTTATGCAGCTTCGGTTTGCCCACGGTGAGGCGACGACGCAGAGCCCGCAGATAAGCAATCCGTCTTTTCATGTCCTTGAACCTCTTACGCATCCGAGCCGTGGACCCGCGGGCCGCGCGGGGTCTGCCTGGGGCAAGGTCCGCGCCGAGTGCCACAGTGGAAGTATCGGCGCGCGACTTCACGCCCAACTTCTGCAGTTGGCGGTCGAGATCGCGCACCACTTGTGGACAAGAACCAAAAACCATTGCCTTGTCCTCCGCCAAATCGACCTTGAGTTCCGTGCTGTAGACGCCAATGAGGTCCGAGGCAGCCTTCACAAGGTTCGCGAGAATAATGTGCTTCGGACCCGCGGCGGTAACAACATCGTCGTCGACATACACCCCGGGATCGATGTTCACGTTGCGCGCTACGAAGCCATCGAAGGCGGCAATCATGTAGACTTTCACGAACACGTCATTAAATAACCCGGAGAAGCAATTAAGGACCCCCCCGGCGTTATCATTAGCACCGCGCCGTAATTAAATAATTATGCGGGGGGGGGTTCGCCGAGCGATATTATTAGCACCGCGCAAATGGAAGGAAAATAAATAATTTCAGCGCCCCGCCTCGGGTGGCATCCCAATTAAAATTGTAATGAGAAAAAGAAACGAATACGAATAAGGAAAAGCTGAAAAAAACTAAGGAAAAGACCCTCCCCTGCGACACCCGTGGGACCTGTGGGACCTCACACGGGAACCACTTTGAAACTTGTTGGACCTGCGAGACCTGCGGGACTCCGTGGGGCCCGTGCGATCTGGTGTACCCCCTCCTGGTGCCAGGATAACGCTTCCGGGTGCCGGGTGCGTTATCCTTTCACCGGAGAGGGGGGGGGGGGGTCCATAATCGCTACTCGGGTTATGTCCCCCGCTGGGAGGCCCGACGCGGCAAACGGAACTAATGGGCAGACGGCCGCTCCTAGGCGTGCAAATCTTGGCCCGCGCCAAAAATTAAATAAGACTTGGACTAACGGCCTCGGGAGGCCACACTCCAGTGCCCGGTCACGAAGCCAACGCAAATCGAAAGACTCATAAAACTTTCGACCATCCCACGAAAAACCCGCGGTGGCGTAGCCTTCGGAGGCTCCTTTCTCGGCGCGAACGGCCGCAGTCCAGACGGCTTGGCCACGAAGGGCGACAGCGGGGCCACGAAGGGCATGCACATGGGACCACCACGGGCGCGAACGAGCGGAGGCCACGAAGGGCACACTTATATAGGGCCACGAAGGGCAGCGAGGGGGCCACGAAGGGATGCAACGGAGCCACGAAGGGGAGCGATGGGGGCCACGAAACAAAGCGAGGGGGCCACGAAGGGCTGCAACGGGGCCACGAAAGGCAGCGAGGGGGCCACGAAGGGCTGCAACGGGGCCACGAAACAAAGCCAGGGGGCCACGAAGGGCTGCAACGGGGCCACGAAGGGCAGCGAGGAGGCCACGAGGGGCTGCAACGGGGCCACGAAACAAAGCGAGGGGGCCACGAAGGGCTGCAACGGGGCCACGAAACAAAGTGAGGGGGCCACGAAGGGCTGCAACGGGGCCACGGAGGGCAGCGAGATCCCGATTCCTAGGTAACCTGTGAAGGAGTCCTAAGCGTGAGCGCGACTCCTGAGTACCTGGGTATTGGGAGCGCGGCGCTTGAGTAAATTATAAGAAATTCCAACGCAAGGGCGCTAGTTGTTAGGAAATTGCAAGCAAGTCTCCAGCGAGAGCGCGATTCATGAGCGCCGGGAGAGCGATTCCTAAATACATTGTAAGGAAGTCCCAAGCGAGAGCGCGATTCCTGAATAAAATGCGAGGAGGTCTCGGACGGGAGCGGGGGTCCTGGCTACATTGTAAGGAAAGTTCAAGCGGGAACCGTTGTTGTTGTAACCCGGGGGCCAGGGACACAGTTTGAGCATCAAGACTTTCCCTGTCAAAAAACAGGGTGCGAACGCTGACTGAGAAAATACAGTAAGCACCGGTGAGGGGGGATCAATCATAATTATTCTTCAGAAGTGAGAGCTCAGCAACAACAGCAACAACAACAACGCAACAAGCAGAATCTTCACCACAAATTCTCGCGTTAGCCACGCACCCAGGGACAATAAATGACCGTTCGGCCCCCTCACTCTGACCATATACTTTTTGATGGCAACCACCATCTCACCCCGCTCACGGAGAGCGCTGCGCTACGAAACGGTGCAGCGCAAAGGCGTGCGTCAGTCATCCTGGACCTCGGAGTCGTCCGATGATCCCTGCGACGCATGTGCGAATATGTTAACAGCCGAGGGGCCCGAATCATCAACGTATTGCAGTGTGGATGTGTGAACAATGCGATGAAACCCTGCGGGGGAAGCTGTATGGTGATATTCATATTTATAGAAAATATAGAAACACAGCTATATGGTGCAAACTATATGGCGCAAGCGCAAGCTGTGCTGTGCAATCCACCTTGTAAAACTCGACGTCGTCAGCTCCCACGTTCGCACAAACACCCCACCCTCCCACCCACAACGCTGGTTGTAACACCATGCGAACACGTTTCCGGCTACTGTTCGGCACTTGCTGGCGCATCTCTGCGGCCGCGCTGGCGTTTGTGCGCTCGCGCTCAGGGCAACCTTCTTTACATGTGCTCCGACCACAAAGGCTCTTACTGATGGGGAGTTCCCTGCGCGTGTCAAAGGCTGTGTTGGCGCACGGGCAACTCAATGAGGGTCGGCGACTCGGGCGCGCACGGAATCATGATGGCGCCGACGACGGTGGTATCGATGATGACGATGATACTGGCGCAGCTGAAGGCGATGATGACAATGACGACGGCACGGCCGATGACGGCGCTGATGCTGGAAACGACGAATGCAATGATGATGCCCATGCGTCCGTAGTGAAGGTGATTGTGATGAAAATGGCGGCGTGAGCGGCAACTACCGACGACGATGAGTTGGGAAGATTGATGGGGAAGCGCGCGCAAACATTCCAGGACTTCCACAAATTCTATGTCAAACAAAGAGGTAGTGTTTGTTCAAATGCTGATGCAGCGCTGGATCTTGACATGCATCGAAAGCCCATGGCTGAGGACAAGTATCGACAAACGTGCGTGGCGGCGCGCACATGTGGCTGGTAGCTTCGTAATTGGTACGGGTTCGCGCACTGGCCGCATGCTGGATCAAAACGGGCGCGCCGCGAAGCGAAATGGCAATGCGGGTGGAGGGCGGGGTTCTAAACTCATATGGGATATTCTGAATTCGGCAGCGTGCGGGGGCTGTCAATGCGCAGCGCTGTCAATGAACAATAACTTCGTGTGTAAACAGTTTTACAATTCAAGCGCTTGCAACACAAGCGTGTCATATTTTGACTTCGCGATGTGTGCGCGCATGCGGATTTTGGCGGGAGTTGCGCGGAAGCGCGGGGAAAGCGCATCTTGGGGCTCTTTTCCTCCAACACAGCTCGAACAAAAGGGCCCGCGGGAAAGTCGCG
The DNA here is from genome assembly GCA_963575745.1 of Prorocentrum cordatum. NCBI lineage: Eukaryota > Dinophyceae > Prorocentrales > Prorocentraceae > Prorocentrum > Prorocentrum cordatum. The sequence continues at coordinate 227,039 of CAUYUJ010014317.1, forward strand.
AATTGGTGGCGTCCGAATCGCGCAAGATCCCGAGCACGCCGCCTGGCCGAGCGGGGAGCGGGCGGCGGGCCCGCTCCCCCTCGGACACCCCTCGGGGTCACCACTCCCTCCAGGATTCTAGAAAAAAAAAAAAACTCAAATCCGCAGCGCCTCGGCGCAAAGTCACGGAGGTCTAGGTTCGCGCCAGAGGCGCATCTAAACAATGCACAGTTCAAGGCCCTACTCGGACCACGCCCCTTGTTCTCGCGGCCCCAAATGTTGGCAACGGGGGCTGGTCGTCCACCGGGTATTCTTGACCTGGCTCTGGGTGGCAACCGTCCGACTGCGGTCGCCCTTCTTAGACTTGAGCTTCGCTGCTGGCTCACTCAGCCCCTCTATCGGAGCACAACGTGGCCCCCCGCCGTCGCCATTGCGCGGCGGGGCGCCCGCGCGGCACCAGCTCGGCCTCGCGCGCGGACAGAACCAGCAAATCAAGGAACGCGCGAGCACGGCAAGCAGGAGCCCTGGGCTCACGCCCGCCATCAGCACGGTCAGGCTCACGTAGTAGCCCTCAGTCGCGGCTCCCAGTGTAGTCACTGGGGTCAGCGCACTCTCGTCCGTCTCTCGCAGTGCATCGCACAGCTCGGTCGAGCTCCCCTGCGCCGCAGTGGGGGGGGGGGGGGGCGATGCTGCCACTGCAAGCAACGCCCTCAGCAGGTTCGACTGGGCCTGGAAGTCGGTCGGCGCGGCCCCGACCCCAGCAACCCTCGAGGTCCCTGGCGCGGGCACCTCCGTCAACCCGCAGCTCTCGCGGAGCCACTCGAGGCGTGTCCTCGGCAACGCCATTGTGCCAAGATCCGCCAGGTTGTTCTCGCCGCCCACAGGCTCGATAGTGATGGCCTTCTTGGCCACCAACTGCTGGGTCCAGAGCGTCTTGGCGGCAAGGTGCTTGATCCGCCCAGTGCCCTGACGCCTCGCCAGCGCTCTCGCACTCGAGCTGTCGCATCGCCAGCTCGCGCGCACAACTGTAGCCCACCAGCGCGAAGAGCGCCTTCAGCCCAAGCCCCTCGCTGGGACCTCGAGCTCCAGCGCGCCACTCGGCTTCCCAGCTGCTAAGGGGCTGCGCGTCTCGACGGCAGCTGATCCCGAGCATTGGACACCCGCGCGCGGTGATGTGCGCGCTGGTCTGGCTCTTCCTCTCCTTCGTGTCGCCTGCCCAGTTGGAGTCTGTCCACGCGACCAGGTCGACGATGTCCTGCAGCGCGGTGGGCCTGGCCATCCTCGCGCCCAGATCCCTCGCGCCCTTCAAATGCCATGCCAGTCTCTCGAGGGCTCGCATGTCCGCCTCGCGGGGCGATGAGATGCACGAGGTCAGGTAGTTGATGTCGAACTGGAAATTCTCACGGTCGTTCAAGTAGAACAGCAGGCACATGTTCCCGCCCCTGAACAGCTGAGCCTCGTCTGGGCCGAGGTTGGGCGTGTCATCCCTGCCTGTCCTGCGCGCCCCCCCCCCATGGGGTGGCGCGCGGGTTGGCCTCCTCAAGGCCCCGCGCCTCCTGCGCCATCGCGAAATATTTCTCGCTGGGCTGGACGTAGGCGGCGCCGGCCCCCCGCGCGCGCCGCCTCTTGAGGCGCTCGTAGTCGGCGCCGTCGCCCAGCGAGCCTGACCGCTTCACCTCGATGTCGCGGCCTAGGTCCAGCACGAAGCCGGGCCCTGCAACTCCAGGCGCTGCGCCGTGCATGTCGCCCATGTGTAGCCCCACCAGACATGGGAGCTCGGCGCGCCGGAAGCACTGGGGAGCGGTCGGCGACCGCTCGAAGCCAATGGCCACGAGCTGCTCCGCGGCGAACTCGACCAATCGCTTCCCTCCAGCACGCCGCCCTGGCAACTGCTTCGCGAGCTGCCGCGCGTAGTCCTCGGCGTCGCCCTTCGCGCGGCACTCTTCCAGGACCTCAGGCGGGCACTCGACCCGCGCGTCCTCCTCCTCGGGGGCGCGGTAGTACGCGTCCTCCGAGTCAACAGTGAAGGTGGGCCATCCGTGCTTCAGAGCCACGTAGTCCACCACTCGGCTGCGGCCACGCTGCCCCCTTGCGCGAAGAGGTCACCGCGGCATTCCTGCCGCTTGAACTCTCGCGCGACGTGCCTTGACTTAGCGATCCTGCACTCGAGGTCCGCGTCCCACTTGTAGACGTGGTCCCAGCGGGCGCTGATCCTCTCGCCGACGGCCTCGCTCTGCTTGACGAGCTCGCCCACCCCATGCTGCTTCAGGCCGTCGAGGGCCCGTCTGGTGGAAGCTTCGATCAACTGCGAGTCAGACGCGTCGTGGGGACTAGGGACATCCATGCCCCTCAGGATCTGCAGGATGTCAAGCCGAACGTCGTCACAATTCTCAGCTGCTACTCCGCTCAATTCGGGACCTCGCAAGGGTGCCGCGGTTGTCGCCCTCCTCCGCAGGTCGCTTCGGCGATCGACCCATCGGGGGGCACGCCCGTCTGGGCCGCCGGCCCGCCGCCATGGCCGGCCGCACTGGGCTGAGCTGCGGCGCCCGGGTCCGGCCGTGCCTCAGCTGCCCCTTGCGCCGCCAGGTCGGCGTCCGCAGCAGCATGGGGCGCAACGATCGGCTCGACCCCACGCGGGACCGTGCCCTGCCCTCGGCGCTGCCACGGCATGTGCGTGATCGCCGCCACGGCAGTGCGATTGAACCTCCGTTCCTCAGGCAACCTCTTGTCGGTCCTCGTCGTGACTAGCTCGCCCGTCTCGAGGGCGCATATGTGCTCGTCGGTGTCGTAGCCATTCCCTAGCCAGATCGCCCTCGCGAAGCCCATGTCACCCTTGCGGTGCACCTTGCCTCTCGCCCTGCGATTCTTGCCCCTAGGTAGGTGCGCCAGGGCGGACTCCCCTAGAGTGGCCATATCCCTGGCGCAGGCGTGGCCGTAGAGGTCATCATGCACAATGCAACCGCTTGCCCTGATCCTCAGGTTGGTGCATGCCCAGCCCGCGCGGCGCTGCAACCACTTGTACATGGCCGTGCCTGAACGGACGCTGGCCCCCAGCCGCGCCTCCAGTGCGCTCCTGCTCGTGCGGAACTGCGCCTGGATAGTGCCGCTAACGTTCACGGGGGGGTTCGACTGGGAACTGAACGTGGGAACAAGTCACACGACCACACGGTTAAACAACTCTGCCTCAACCATATTAGCCAGGTCCATCATGACGTCCTCGTAGTTTGGCCTTCAGATAACCTTCGGATGTAAAAAAAACTGGAGAGATAATATATATATATATATACATATATATATATGAACGGCACCGTGGCTGCCACCGCGTAGGGGTCAGCGCGTCGGTCAGGCTTCGGGATGCCCCTCATGGCACCCGCGTCGGCGTCCGCGACCACCAGCGCCACCTCCTCGCCCTGTCTCTGGCCATCCTCAGCGCGGGGGCCCGCCTCCACATCGTCGGCCGCCTCGCCCTTGAAGAACGCCAGGTCAAGCCCGATCACGGGGCGGCGCCCCGCCTCCGCGTCTAGGAGCTCGCGGGGCCTGTCAGGTCCCCGCCCCATCTGGCAAGAGCGCGTTTCTTTATGTTCGGCGACGGGCGCCATGGGGGGGGGGGGGGGGGGGGCGGGGGGGGGGGCATGGCGCGACGCCCCCCCCGCCGCGCGGCTCTGGCACCGCGGCCGCGCCCGCGCGCGCGACGCGACGAGCGACGAGCGACGACAACGACGCGAGCAGCATGTAAGCGGCGATCTGCCCATTGCGCCTGCGCGCGCCACAGCGCTCGCGTGCGCCGCGCCGCGCGCGTGCACCGCAGCGGCTGCGTGCGCCGCAACAGCCGCGTGCAACGCACCGCCCGCGTATACCACAATACTTGGGAGCACTACAGCGCTGGTGTACATACACCGCAGCAACCATGTGCAAAACAACGCCTGCGCCTGCGTGCATGGGACAGGTCGAAAGAGCATGCGCGCCAGGATCTACTGCGGACAACTAGACGCCGCGCCAAAAAAGTTCTGAGAATCGAATGCGACGTTTTTCCCTCCTCCCTCCTCCTCCACCTCCTCCTCCTCCTCTTCCTCCTCCTTTTTACCCCCTGCCGTGCGGCTTGGCGTTGCAATGCACGTGCGCATCTCAGCGTGCACGACAGAATGGTCGATTGAATCGGTCCATTTGGTTCTCGGACGGCCAGTTTAGCTGGGGCCTCCTGGACGCAAATGGGAATTAGGGTGGCGCGGGCGGGCTCGGGGGGACTCGTAGATTCCAGCGGCGCTCACTCGTCCATGAGGATTTGTTGTCCATTGTTTTCTCAGGAATCCACGCGCGCTCCATTTTGTCACAAGAACTCTTTCTGAAATTCTATACGCAACAATGGTGCTGCGTTGCGCGCGGCTGATGTGGTGCACGCGCGCGCCGCGGCGCACACAGGCACTGCAATGCACGCAGGCATTGTGGTGTACACTAGTGCTGTGTTGCGCACGGCTGATGTGGTGCGCGGAGGCGCTGCGGTGTACACAGGAGCTGCTGTGCCCGCAGGCACGGTGGCACAAACTGACGCTGTGTTGCGCGCGGCCGCTGCGGTGTACATCGGCGGTGTGGTGTGCACGGGCGCTGCGGTGCACGCAGGCGCTGTGATGTACGCAGGCGTTGTGGTGCATATCGCCGCTTGCATGTTCGCGCTACCCGTCCTCCATCATGTCTAAGCATTCCCAGACGCCGCCGGCGCGAAACGCGACGTCATCGACCCCCCCCCCAGATTGTTGCCGTCATCGGCCCGGACATAAAAAAAGGCCCCAGCCGCGTCCGCGCGCACGACGACGATGAGCGACGAGCGACGAACCACGAGCGACGACGACGGGCGACGACGACGACGACGACGACGCCTGCGGACCAGACACCTATGCGGATTCCTACGCGGACACCTACGCGGATCCCAACGCGCGCGGCGGCAGTGCCCGGAGCGCACTGGGGGGGGGAGCGCGACGTCATAGGGGGGGGGATGTCGTGCCCCAAGCAATAAAGAAACGGGCTCCACTGCTTGCGCCGGCGCCGCGGTGGGCAAAGCTGGTTATCCTCGTGCCGCTGTCTCTCCTCTGGCGTCGGCTCGCGGACGTCGGGAAACGCGGTCGGCTCTAGCACTTGCCCCGTCTTCGCCTGACACCTCATCTCCTCGCGCCATAGCTCGCGGAAGTCATCCGTCGCCGCCCCCACCTTGCGCATGCCCTCGCACTCGACAAGCCTTGCCCAGCACTGGGCCTTGGTTCCGAAGTACGGAGCGTAGATATCCTTAAGGCGCTTCTGCGTGGTGTCAATCCTTGAGCTCGGCCCGAGTCCCTCGAGATATGACCGCCCAGGCGGCTGTGCCACCGCAGGTGCCTCCTGGCCGTGCGCGGGCGCTGCCGCCTCCTGCGCCCGCGGTGGGGTCGCCGCCTCCTGCGGTCGTGGCGGCGCCGCCGCCTCCTGCGCCCGAGGTGGCGCAGCTCCTGCATCTGGTTGTGCTGGGTCACGTGATCCTCGTGCCTCTGGGCGCGGTGGAGGATCCCCTCCTCGCACTGGCCCCCGCGGAGCTCCGGCAGCGCCTGCAGCGGCGACCCTGGCGGGGCAGGCTGCGAGCTTTGCTTCGCCCATCGCGTCGTGGATCTGCGCAGCAAAGTAGAACGCGGCGCCAACTTGCTACATGTCCGCGCGCTCGCCCGCCCTGAGGTTCACGGCGTGCGGGTCACTCTCCTCAAGGACAAAGCTGCACTGCTTGCGCGCCAGCTTCCCAAGGCTGAGCACCGCGCCCTGAGAGGCGAGGTCGTTGCTCACTCTGGGGTTGCCCAACCATGGTTGGCGACCCCTCTCGCCACCGACGACCATCAGGATCCTCCGGAGCCCCTCGGTGCCAAGCCTCTGGCCGCCCACCGCGGCGAGCCTGGGCGCCGTGGGGTCTTCCTGCATTGTCGGGCGCTGTGCTCCGAACGCTTGGCCGCCGATGTGCTCGTCGCTTCCACTGTCTGCGAGGATGAGCCCTCTGCGCTCCTCCCCGCGGCAGCCTCCGACCGAGCTCCTGACCCCGAAGACCCGGCCGACCTCGTCGCCGTCGGAGCCCGCGGCAACCGCGCCCACGGCCCTCTGGCCCTGAGCGTCCGCCGGGGCCTGCTGGACTGCGGCCGCCTTTGGGGGCGCTGACGTCGGCGCCCGAAGCTTGCTGGCCGCCTTGTGCCAGCAATCCTTCTCCTTGTGCCACTGCTTCTGGCGCCAGTTGCAGATTCCCTCGAACTTGGCGGGGGGGGGCTGCCCTTGAGCTTGTCATTATTGACTCCCTTCTTGCTGCCTTTGCCGCCCTTGTCGCCCTTGCCGCCCATCTTGTCACCCTTGCCGCCCCCCGACTTGTCGCCCTAGCGCTTTGGCCTAGGCTGTTGCGGCAGGGCATGGCCCGAGACTGCGCCGATCTCCATCGGCGCCACGCCCTGGTCCACCGCGCCGCTAGATGCGATGATTTGTCCAGGCGCCATCCATTCCCTCAGGCGGGTTCTCAGCGCCACGTGCGAGACCTTGGCGGCCATCGGAGCGCTGCGCAGCACGGTCCTGCACGGCTCGGGGCTATGGACGAGCAGCGTGGCGATGCGAAACTCATCGCCGAAGTCCGCCCCCGCCTGCATGACGTACCTCGCCTCGTCGTTGCCCCAGTCAACGAGCTGTCGTCCCACCTGGGGTTGAGCAGGCCGCTGAGCATGGCTGCGAACCTGTTGCCCACCCCAGGCTCCTACTCGTTCTTGATTGCTCGCCAGGCAACGAAACCCTCGTGCCTGCCTGCGAGCGTGACCATCGCCAGCGCCTTGCGCTGGGTCTAGGTGACCAGCATGGCATGCAGCAGCTTGCTCGGCGCTGCCGCGCGCTCGCCCATGCTGGCGTTGTCCACCGCGAGCGCTGGCTGGGCCTCAACATGATCGATGAGGTCATCACAGCCCATCAGCGCGAAGAACGCATGCGCTTTTATGGGCCAGCTGGGCCAGTCCTCATCTCTGGCACTGAACTCAGGCAACTTGATGTCGCCTCTGCAGCTGCTCTCTGGGCGCCGCTGCCATGGGCAGCGCGCGTCCTCAGTCTTCCCGTGGATCTGATCTGCGTAGTTAACCACAGAACCACGCTCTCCGCTACCATGGCGGAAGATACGGGGAAGCGTGGGGAAACTGTATAGTGGGGCTCTTTTCCTCCAACGCAGCTCGAACAAAAGGGCCCGCGGGAAAGTCGCGAATTGATGGCGTTCGAATCGCGCAAGATCCCGAGCAGATTTCGTTGCACTTGTTGCAATAGGCGGTTGCGAAAAAGTCCATGGGGAAACGCGCGAAGCGTATTGCTTGACAACGGTGGAAACATGCAAATGCCCGGTCGTTTGACATGTTTTTTTCTCATAAGGGTGGGCGATGGCGCATCATCGTAAGCAAATTGAGATGTACCAAGACGACCTCCACAGGTCCCTCAAAAACAACAATCGTCAACACCCGATGGGAAGACGCATTCCTTGCAAAATCGCATTGCGTGTCGTAGCAGTGCCAGAGACGGCTCAATGGGGCCCGCAAACTGGTTCCAAAACGGCACAGGAAACCCCCGAGAGGGCCACGCGACGCCCGAAGAGGATGCCAAGACGGTACAAGAGGCGCCACAAATAAGCCAAAAGAGCCCAAACACGGCTCCAAAACGTGGCCGAGAGAGGCAAATCGAAGTGCCCATGTGAGCCCCCCGCCTCGAGGTGACCCCCGAGACCGCTAGCAGGCGCCAAAGAAACTCGCAAGAGGCTCGAAGAGGCCCACAAGAGGCCCAAGGCCCCTGGAGGGTCGTGGCGCGCGAAGAACATCAGCGGCGCCCGAAGAGCAGCGCGCCCAGAAGCTTGTTCTCGCTAAAGAAGTTGGTTTCGCTCGCCCGCCACGACGGCGCTGTCGAGCGCGGTCTCTGGCGCGGTTTCTGTTGCGACGAGGCAGTGCAAGACGGGGCAGGACAGGAAGGCGCGCGCGGCGCCGCGCGCGTCGGGCGCGACCGCGGACGCGCGCCCGTCGCAGGTGCGCGAGAAGTTGGCGCGCTTGCTGGTCGAAGGGGCGGGCCCCGCGCGGCGCCCGACGCCCGCGGGCCCGCCCCTGGCGATGCCGGCCCCTCCCCCGCAGGGCGCGCATGACGCAAGGCAATGCCAGCTCGAAGTGATCAGGGCGGAAATGAATTTCGCCCTGGCCCAGGCTGCGCCGCCCCTGCCACAGGAAGCGCGGCGCGCCATCATGGGATTTGCCGAGACCTCGATGGGCGAGGCGCGCATCGGCACGGCGAAGATTCGCACGCGCGCCACGCCCCTAGGGGGCGACGAGGGGGGCCGGGAGCGGCCGCGCGGCCGGGGGGGGCGCAAGGCGCACGCGGCCCTTAGACGCGCGCGTCGACTGGCGCGTTGGGGCGCGCGCGCTGTTCCAGAAATGCATCTCGGCGCGGGTCGGGGGGCGCGCCGGGCCGCGTGCAAATTGACGTTGACACGGCGCTTGCGTCGATGGTGACGACGCGCCCGTGCGCGATGACGCGCGAGACCGCGCATGCAGGGGGCCGCAGCGCCTAGTTCTGCCGGGCCCAGTGCGGCACCTGGCCTTGGTTCGTTACGACTGGGCGATTGCGCTTGCTCCTCTGCCGAAAAATCGGCGGCCATATTCGAGCGCGTCGAACGCGAATGCGAAAAGTTTTTTCCGCCAAGCGTGCCCGCGTGCCGCCGCTGTCGGTCGTCGCGCGCCCGTCGCGCGCGAGGGGGGCGCCCCCGCTGGGCGACCCGCCGGTCTCGGGCATCGGCGCGCCGGCCACATTCCCGCGAGCGAGGCCCGTCGAGGACCTTATAAAAGGCGCCAAGGCGGCGAACAAGCGCTTGATCGCGCGGATGCGGTCCGACCCCAACGCGCAAGAGTGGTGGGACCTCGCGAATAGGATGTCCGACTTGGGCGTCTGACCGATGTCGACCTGGGCGGAATCGTTCTCGTGCCCGGGTTCGGAGTAGAACAGGGCGCCAGGAGCGACGGCGCCCGCGAGGCGCGCGCGCCCGCGCGAGTGCATCGATTCGCGCGAACAGAACGCGCGCGTTCTGCGGCAAAGTTCGGGCAGTGGACGATTGCTCCATTGCAGACATCAAAGCCGCAACGTGTCCGCGCGCGCACGCGCCACGAGAAAGTCGATCACTTGTTCGCGCTTCGCAAACTGTTCGCTGACAAGGTGGCCGCTGCGCCGCGAGTGCGCAAGCAGAACGCGCGCCGGGGTTGCGGGCGTCCGAGGTGCCGCGCTTGTTTAAGCTCGACATCGACGCCGCCTTCCGGCGGCTCCCGTTGCGACCAGAGCATCGGGAACGTTTCGTGCCATCTTCCGATACGAGGATGAGGTTACGGTGCGTGCTCACTGCGCGTGCCCATTCGGGGCGGGCGCGCCGACCGCGCCCGGCGCGCGCTGTGCCGCGCCCAACTCCCGCGCAGCCGCGCGCGTGCATAGTTGGGGACGCAGTGGCGCCCTCATCTGCGCGATACTCCGCGGTGTACGAGGCGGCCCGCAGGCAGGGCGACCGGCTGCAATTGTGTGCCGCGCGGCAGGTCGAACACCTGTTGGATTGAATCACGCGCGTCGTGAGATGTTTATTGGGCCAGTCCGCACTGGCTGACGAAAAGATGTCCTGCGTTGTCCCGCCCGGTATCCTGGGACTTCGCGCCGACCTCTCATCGGGGGGGATGACGTGCGCGTCGTTACCAGAGAAGATCGCCAAATGGACAGCCCGCATCCAGGCGGCGCTCGACTCGGGCACTCTGCGCGCAGGCGTGGATGCCGGTCCTCCCCCCATCACGCGACGTCGTGGCGCGCGGGGCCAGGTGATGCCAGCAAGCTGGCGGGCGCGCCGGCATGGGCCTCAGGAGATATGTTCAATCACGCGGAGCGAGACATGCTCAGGCGTGCGCTCAACATCGCGTGCCGCTGACGCACCCACTCGCCACGTTCCCGCCGCGGCAGGCCGATCTTCGCCCAGGCGCATCGCAGTTCCCCCGACATGCGGCAAGAACTGCGACTCGCGCTGCGGCGGTGGCTGATCGCACTCGGCGGCGAGCTGGCGCAGTCGCGAACATGGCGCGGTGAAGCGGCTGGCCCCGTGGCACGCCTCTTCTGCGACGCAGCCAGTCGCCCGCCCACGGCGGCCGCGGTACTTTTCATTGACGACAAAGGCTTCTGGACGTGCTCGCCGCCAGCCGCCGGGAACGGTCGAGCAGGACAGCGACAGTTGCTCGCGCCGCGCGAACAGGCGCTCGCCAGGATCGCCAGGATCTCGTCGAGATCTGGTCGGACAGCGCAGGCGCGCAGGCCGCCGCCGGCAGCGGCGCCGCGCGCGCGTTCGACCGCGCGCGTCTCGCACGCGGCCTCTGGGTCAAGATCGCGAACCCGCGGCGCCTCGTCCGCGTGGAGCGGGTGCCGACCGACGAAAATGTAGCCGACGACCTGTCCCGGGGTGAACTTGGGCCGCCCCGGCAGCTCGGCGCCGCGCGACTTGGCCCGCGCCTCGACGAGGCCTTCCGCGCGCCCGTATCGTGGGAATCGATGCTCATCCCGGCCAGGTGAGCCAGCGCTCGCAGTTTTTTTGTTTTTGTTTTCTTTTTCTTCTCCTCTCTCTCCTGCGAGGCGGTCGCGACGCGGGCCCGCGCCCGCGTTGCTCGCGGCGCGCGCCATCGGCTGGCGCGCGAGACTCGGCGAGGGAGAATCTCGCAAATGTCAAGTTAGCAGGTTTTGTTTCATTCCCTACCTAGGCTCTGCCTAGAAGGGCTCTTACCCTGTACGCGCACGGGGCCGGGCAGTGCTCCCCGCCCTGGGCGGTTCCCCCAGGATCCGCCCCGCGGTTCCCCCAGTGACGCCCCCTTAGATTAGCGTTGCTTATCTCATCTTCGCCTAGCTTATTTCATCTAACCTTAGCTTAGCTTCATCTTAATTCAGGTTTATACTAGGATAGCTTAGCTTAGCTTCGCGTAGCGCTGCGCTGCACTAGCATAGCATAGCCAAGCCTTCCATATAATCGCATAGCGCAGCAAAGCATAGCATAGCATGGCATACCATAGCATGGCATCGCATATCATAGCACGGCATAGCATAGCATAGCATAGCGCATCTTCGCATATCATAGAAGAGCATGTCGTATCTTAGCATAGCACAGCGCGTCATGGCATAGCATAGCTTAACATTTCATAAAATTGCATAAAGCATCATAGCATAGCATAGCATAGCATGGCATAGCATAGCGCAGCATAGCATGGCATGGCATACCACAGCAATTAATGCTGCTTTCCTATGGGGCTCCAACTTCTAGGTAGGGTCGCACTGGGGTAATTAGTTCTCGCACAGAGCTCGATGCTCAGTCAAGCAGTGTTCTGCGCAATGTGCCGCGCGTGGACATCGACGCGATCTGCCCCTGCCCGTGGTCAAACGGGACGAAGGCGCTGCAGCGCCTCGAGGGCGCGCAGTCCGATGATTTTCAAGGTTGCGATTGTCTCTCGGACGCCGCAGCGGCAGCAGTGAGAGAGCTGCTTGCGCGGCCGCTCGGCGGCGAGCACAGCGGGCGCGCAGGTCGCGCGCGCGCGCGCCCTTCTGCATCGAAAGGGCGCACTGTGGGCGCCATGCCAACTGGCGGCAAGGCCGCGCGGGCACGCCCGTCGCGGGCAAGCTCTGCAAGCTCGGTATTATCAGCATCTGTGTCATCGATCGTGCAGATATCGGCGCCCCGCGCGACCCGTCGCAGACCGCGTTTCTCCTTTCTGCGGCCTCGCGGCGCCCCAGCGTCGCGGCCGCGCGCGCAGGGGCCCCCATGGCCGGCGCCGCCGCCAGGCCCGCCGCCCGCGGGGCGCAGGGCCCGTCGGCGGCGCGGCCGCAGTTCGGCGGCGGATTCCGCGACAGCGGCACGCCGAGCGATACTTGCGGCGCCGGAGGGTTTCGAGCAGATGGGCGATCCGCGCCGCGAGATCGCGAGAGCGGCCGAAGCCGCTAAGTCGCCCGAGGGGGCGGGCGCGGGCCCAGGTAGCCCGAAACAGCCCCCTGCTCGGGTCGCGCCCGCGGTCGCTGCCGCAAGTGCGAAGCGGCTTCGAGTGCTGGGCGAATAACGCGCGCGACGTTTTGCAGCGCAGGGGCAGCGAGCTCCCGCCGTCGGTCGACGGTCTCCTGCCATGGTCAACGATGTTCATAGGTCATAGACTGTCTGTAATTACCTCTCGCGCGTGAAGAAGGCCTGCCACGTCGCACGAGTGGCGCACGCGGCGCACGCGCGCGCGTCGTTGACGGGAGCCAAGCTGGCCATCGAAGAGCGTTCGGGTTGGTCGGCGCGGCCTCGCATGGCGGCCCGCATAGCCGCTGCTAGAACAGTTACTGGAACGCCCAGGCGCGTTGCCAGAAACGGGCGGTCTGGGCTTCCTTCACGTGGCCGCGCACGCGTGTCTACTTCGCCCCCCGTCAGAGGCGATGGTCATCAAGCGCGCCGCATCGCTTAACGACGCGTCGCAGTTGCGCGCTGGCCCATTCATTGACGAAACAGCCGCCGTCTTATCTCTCGCCAGACGTAACTAACGTTAAAGACGGACAACGATTGTGCGCAAGTGCCGGTGCAAACGCTCACGCGTCACGTGCCCCGTGCACGCCCTCGGCGCTCGGTTTAACTCCCATTCTGAAAGCGACGCCCCGTGGGCTGGCTGGCGCGCCACGAGCGCGCGCAGCGCGTTCCGGGCAGCACTGCGCCACGCGGAAGCAGGCGACGCAGACGCCTATGGCGCCCGCTCGTTCCGACGGGGCTATGCTCAAGACATTGTGGAGTCCGCGGTCGAGTTACCGACATCCTGAGGGCGGGCGACTGGCAGATGCCAGCTGGATGTGTCACGTAGACGTCGAAAAAGACGGAGCGCCAAGCCGTCGCCGAAGCGCACTTCGGCACGTCGTCCAGTGACGACGAACGTAGGGGGGGGCGAACCCCCCCAGCGTCCAGCGACGCTAATACGCACACGGTTGGTGCTGATGCGGTTGCGCCTGGCCCATCGCACGCTCGCTCACTCTCGACTGGCCCGTCGGTCGCTCTCTCGCGGGCTGCGGGTCTGCGGCCGCTTCTCTGCCTGGCACTGAAAGTCAGCGGGACTTTGGGTGCCGCAGGCTCGCTGGGGCAGCGCTCGACCTCCGCCCCTGGGCCCGTGGCAATCTGCGTTTCGGCTTTCGCCCTGGCGCGCCAGCCGCCAGTGTCGTTTGACGCGGCGGGCTGGCGCATCAGCTGGAGGCGTGCGGCCGCGGCCTCGCCCAACGCTAATTGGGGGCCGCCCTCCTCTCTCGGGTGGCATCGCGGTCGAACGTCGCCGCTGATAACTTGTTACTGCAAGTCATAAGCCGACGCCCCCAGGCGGGAGTGCCCCGCCGTCGGCAACCCGCGCGATGGCGGGCGGCAGCGTGACCACCCGCCGCGGGCGGCCGCCCCGTCGGGCGGGCCAAGCTCCCGCGCGGGCACGCTGGCGTGCCGCGCGGCCGTGCGTCGGTGTCCTTCCTCCCTCTGTTCTTCCGTGCGCGGTCGAAATGTTTCCTTTTCTGCCGCTTGGCCGCGGGGCGGGATATCAAGCGCCCGGCCATGTCTGCAGCGCCCAACCTGCCTAGTGTGCACTCTGAGGCGGGGCGGCTGGCCAGGGTGTTGTCCTCTGCCTGCCAAAGCGCCGCTTTGGACCACCCCTGGGTCAACGCGCGGCGCGTCCGTTCGCCAGCGCGCCGGACGCGACCGCGGTCGCTGCTCGTTTTCTCCCACCCACCACCCTCGAAGCGGGGTATGGCACCCATGTGCTTCGGCTTTCGACCTGGCGCGCCAGCCGCCAATGTCGTTTGACGCGGCGGGCTGGCGTATCAGCTGGAGGCGTACGGCCGCGGCCTCACCCAACGCTAATTGGGTGCCGTTCTCCTCTCTCGGGTGGCATCGCGGTCGAACGTCGCCGCGAAGGAGACTTTTGGGGCGATAACCCCCGAAGGGGTGGTAGAGTCCATTGTTCTTGTTGAAATGAGAATTAAACATGAACGCTTTGAGTCGTCACCCCATGTTCGCGCAAACATCTGGCCCTCCAACCCGCAATTCGCAAAGTCCATGCGGGCACGATTGCAATTACTGCTTGGTACTTGCTAGCGCATCTCTGCGCCGCGCAGGCGCGGGCACGCTGGTGCGCAAGGCGCCCAGTTGGATTAGCATAGCTGCTGCAAGAGCGCTGCGACCACGATGGCATTTTATTTTGAAAACGTCCCAGCGACTCTCTGAACCAGGGTGGGTGGGCGCGCAAGCATCTCAAAACGGGTTGGTGACTCGAGCGGGTGCGATATCTTGGTGACGCCGGCGGCGGCAACAACGATGATGATACTAGCCGCTATGAAAGCTACGATGACGGTGACGACGACAAGGCAAAAAACGGCACCGATGCTGGCCGCAAAGATGACAATGATGATGTCCCTTGTACAAGTGATGAAAGTGATTGGGATGATGGTGGCGGCAATGCCAGCGACCGACGATGACGGTAACGGCGGCGATGCGATGGCGTTGATGACTGTGATTGGAAAGCGCGCGCGCTAACATTCTATTAGTCTGACAGGCTTCCCGTTGATCAATCACGCGGTCGCGTCATGTGTTGTAAACGAACTCTATCGTGAAATGCTTCGAACACCCATGGCTATGGTAAGATTTCCACACCCGCGCGTGGCGGCGCGCGCATGTGGTCCACATGTGACTAGTTCACACAAAATCGCGCTCTGGGCGTTTGCTAGATCACCGCGTATGGCGTGTGCAAAGGTGTGGTGAGACGACCCTGCAGGTTGCTAGAATGTTTCATCATGACTTCAGGCAAGGCGCGCGGGCAGAACATCTGCAAGACATTTGACGAACAAACAATGGGTCCTTTTCAGCACGCGGTCCCCAGAAACCCCGAGCGTCCCCAAACCTGCTTGTTCATCCTGAGTCGTTTTTGACGGTCCCGGGGCCCGGCGACGGCCCCCCGAGGCCAACAATTGCGAAAACCCCTCGTCTTCATTTTTGTCAAGACGTTGCACATCTGGCCCCCCCCCCACCCCGTTATCTAGAGGCCTCCTAGATGGGGTCGAAGGATCTCGCCGCAACGGCGATGCATCGGTGGTGCATCGTCGACGCGTCGGCGATGCATCGGCGACGTCTAAGATGCAGCGGCGACGTCCCTGTGGAGAAGATCGCGCTCCGCATCGAGCCGCATCGTCAATGCCTTGGCCATGCAGAGCGACCACCCTTCGACCCCATTTTCTCGGACTCCACCTGCGAGGCCTAGTTCTGCCCCCGCCCTCCGTGCCCCTCTTCCCTTCCGCCCCACTGGGAGGGCGCGCGCGGGCCGCCGAGGGCCGTGCCGTGCGAGCTCACCAACCGCAGGCCCAGCGCGGAGAGCAGCAGCGCCGCCGATGCCTGGCCGCCCCCGCCGCCGGCAGCGCCGAGGCCGGCGCGGAGCACCTGCGGCGCCGGGGCGCGGAGAGCGGCGCAGCGGCCAACGCCCAAGCGCACGGTTTGGAGCCCACTCTTCTATTATTCGCGGTGGCGCCCGTAACCGGCCCCCCTCCCCTGGTCACGTCACGATTCCCCTGTCGCACCCCCCCTGGTCACGTCACGATTCCCCTGGTAACGCCCCCCTCCCCCCTGGTCACGTCACGATTCGCGCTGACATTCTTCGGCGCTCCCGATTGGCGTCGGCGCGAATCGGGACGTGACTGGCCCCTCCCCCATCTCCCCCTCCCTGGTCACGCCCAGCATCGCTAGGGGATCCGCCGACCCCATGTTTGCCAGGAGCGAGAAGGCGTGTGAGATGACTGACTATCCCCCCTCCCCCTTTCCCCGTCGGCCGGAAATCGCGCCAGAGGGGGGGAGGCCTCGAGGGGGCCCGCGTGATAGTGGGGAAGGGGGACGAACTTGTCAGCCCACTTGGTGGCTCTCCGAACCTCAGAAAAAAAGGCGGTCCAATAAGCGCCGAGACTATCCAAGAGAGCGTGGACACGGCCCAAGATGATTCCACGACGGTCTGATATGGCTTCAAGATGACCGAGGAGGCCCTCAAGACGGCCCGAGAGTGCTTCCAGAGGGACGCCGAAACGACCCCAAGAGGCAAACGTCGCGTCAGTAGGAAATTGTTCATTTTGACATGCACGCCTTTTTTCGTCTTGGCAGCGCCCACTTCGGCCCAAGAAACTCCCACGTTTGTCCCAAGACGGCCCATGGGGTCCCCAAGAGGGCCCAACAAAGCTCCATGAGGGCCCCAACCTGGAGCCCCTACGACGGACCAGGAGGGCCGAAGGAGGGGCCCGAAAGGGGCAACACGAACTGACATCTCGAGACTGTCCCGCCGCGATGGCCCCGAGAGCCAAGAACCCCCCAGAGACCCCAGAGGCGCCCCTAAGAGGCCTCTAGAAGCTTCCAAGATCCAACAGACACCCAAGAGGCCCCAAAGAGGCCCTCGAAAGGTCCCCAAGAGCCCAGCAGATGCCCCCAAGGACCCTCCAAGAGGCCCTTGTCACGCTTCCCCGAAAAACCCGAATATCCATCCCCGAGGCTCCTGACCCACAGGCCTGGAAAGGTGGCACGACTCGTGACGAATCCACTCTTGTGGGGGCCGGCGGACTGGCGCAAGCCTCTTACATACAACATAATCTATGCTAGAATTGTGACAACCCGACCGGGCAACTGGCACTTCAGCAAACTACATCAGCGGCTTGGGCCTTCGACCCGAGACAGTCCAACAGCACCCGGCCCACGACGGCTCCCGGTGGCCGCGGGCCGGCCCAAGCGACGCCCAGTGTAGCCCAACAGGACTTCCAGAACGCCCCACGGCACCCCAATTTGGCCCCAGACGGCCTGACAAAGGCCCCACCCAGCCCGAGGCGGCCCCAATACGGCCCACACGGCGCCGCCGACGGCCCACGCGGGCGGACTCCGAGAGGCCCCGCAGACACCGTCAGATGGCCCAAAGGCCCAAAGGGAATCATCACGATAACCTCCGCAAGGACAAGAATTTTCATTCCCTCAGGAAACCTCCGTTCGGGGCAAACTGATTCCGACGCCTCGCGAAATTCCCCACGACGGCTCCCAGGCCGCAAACGGCCCAGGAGGGTCCCGAAAAGCACCCTGTACGATCCCACACAGCACCCGGTTGCCCAGAGATTGCTTTTGCCCCCGCCTGCGGCGACTTGCAACCGTATTTTCTATAATTTCACGCGCGCGATTGTGCGCGGCAGTCACCGTGGCACCAGCAAGACGGGCCCGAATCTTGTTTTCGGCCTCCTCTCTGGCACAACATGTCTGTAACTTCCCGCGCACGCTTGCGCGACCACAGTGCGTCCGAGTGGAGAGGTGCTTTCTTGCTTGGCCCCAGGCCAAAAAAATACAACCCGAACGCCCACCCATCCATCCTCACAGCGGACACGCCGGCCCGCTGTGCACCCGAGGGGAGACGATGCGGCCTTGCACGGCCATGGCACTACTAAACTTGCAACCCGATATCGACTCGTCTTCCTCCAACTCCTCTCCACCAATTATCCGATGCATCCGCCTCCTACTTCGCCACCGCCTCCTCCTCGCACTCATCCTACACCTCCCCCTTCTCCTCCTCCTACTCTTCCTCCTCCTCCTTCTCCCTCCGCTCCAACCGACTCCCCCCTTTAATCACAGGAAAACAAATAATGACATGCGGGGTCCCGCAGAGATGGTCAACTGATCCTGGTAAGCCGCATGTACGGACGCATTGATGTACAGAGTACGGATGCACGAAATCGCGTAGTGGTGGTGAATAGTGGTAGTGGTAGTAGTAGTCGTCGTAGTGGTCGTAGTAGTTGCAGTATCAATACTAGTAGTGGTAATAGTAGTAGTGGCAATAGTAGTAAAGGTCGTCGTCGTAGCAGTAGTAGTAGCAGCAGTAGTAGTACTAGTAGCAGTAGTAGTAGTAGTCGTAGTAGTAGATGAAGT
>CAUYUJ010014317.1:248453-416234 GCA_963575745.1 Prorocentrum cordatum
TCGAAAACTGGGGGGGGTCACTACCGGTTCGAACCCCTCCCCCCCCCTCCCTTTCCGGATCCGGAAAACCAGGGGGGGTCACTACCGGTTCGAACCCCCCCCCCCTACCCTCCGGATCCGGAAAACTGGTGGGGGCCACTACCGGTTCGCACCCCCCCTTCCCCTTTCCCCCCCCCCCCTACTCACCGCCAGCAAACGACTCCCGGTCCCCACCACCGTCCGCATCACATCCCCCACTGGTGTTCCCAGCACCACTGTCCTCACCACCGCTGTCCCCACTGGTTCCACCACCGTCCCTACTGTCCCCACCAGTGCCCCACCACTGTCGCACTGTCCCCACTGTTCCCACAACTGTTCCCACCACGGTTCCACTCTCCCCACTGTCTCCACGGACCCAACCACTGCCTATCCCCATTGTCCCCACTGTCCCACTGACTCCTCCGCTGTCCCACTGAGCTGTCCCACTGTTTCCACCACTGTCCCCACTGTCCCCACCACTGTCCCCACTGTACCTCTGTCCCATTGTCCCACCGCCGTCCTCGCCACCGCCTTTACCAGTGTCTCCACCACCATTGTACCCTCCACTGTCCCAGTGTTTCCACCTCATTCCCACTGTCCCCACACCACTGTCCCCACCACCACCGTTCCCACCACTGTCCACTGTCCCCCCTGTTCCCACCATTGTCCCCACCACTGTCCCCACCACTACCGTCCCCACCACTGTCCCACTGTCCCCCCGCTGTCCCCACCACTGTCCCGCTGTCCCCTCACCACTGTCCCCACCAACACCGTCCCCACCACTGTCCGCACCCCCACTCGGTTTTCGAGGGGGGGGGGGGGGTTCGAACCGGTAGTGACCCCCCCCCCTTTTCATGATGAGCTGGGGGGGGGGGGGGGGGTTCGAACCGGTAGTGACCCCCCCCGGTTTTCCGGAGGGGGGGGGGGGGAGGGGTTCGAACCGGTAGTGACCCCCCCGGTTTTCCGCCAGTAGCGGTAGAACACGCTTTCAGTGGTAGTAATAATAGTGTAGTAGTAGTAGTAGTAGTAGTAGTAGTAGTTAGTAGTAGTAGTAGTAGTAGTAGTCGTCGTCGTCGTCGTCGTCGTCGTCGTCGTCGTCGTCGTCGTCGTCGTCGTCGTCGTCGTCGTCGTCGTCGTCGTCGTCGTCGTCGTCGTCGTCGTCGTCGTCGTCGTCGTCGTCGTCGTCGTCGTCGTCGTCGTCGTCGTCGTCGTCGTCGTCGTCGTCGTCGTCGTCGTCGTCGTCGTCGTCGTCGTCGTCGTCGTCGTCGTCGTCGTCGTCGTCGTCGTCGTCGTCTTCGACGTCGTCGTAGTCGTGTTCTGAGCAATTGCATCTTGGGTGTAGCAGTACTCTCAATAGTAGTGTGGTGTAGCAGTCGTAGCACACATCCGATAATGATACTGCAGCCCATGGTGAACATCGGAGGTCGCGGGGTGAGGTCGCAGAAGAACGGAGACCCCCAAACGGGAAATCGTTTCGTTTCGTTCGTGTCGTGCGCGCGGGCGAGGCGAAGCTGCGTGGGCGCGCGAGAGGAATGACCCCGCCGTTGCTGGGGCGAAAACAAGACAAATGATTCCCCCCCGCCCGCCCGACCGTCCGTCCAGCGGTGGCTCGCGGTGCCCCGCGGTGTCCCGTGGTGTCCCATGGTGTCCGCCGTTGCTGGGGCAAAAACAAGACAAATGATTCTCCCCCGCCCGCCCGTCCGTCCGTCCGGCGGTGGCTCGCGGTGTCCGGCGGTGTCCCGCGGTGTCCCTTTTAGTGATATCGATAGTGAAATCGATACTGAGATCGATGTGGTGTCCCGTGGTGTCACGTGGTGTCCCAAAAAATGAAATCGATAGTGTGATCGATCGTACGATGGACAGGTGTCCCGTGGTGTCCCGTGGAATGAGATCGATAGTGAGATCGATATTGAGGTCGATGCTGAGATCGATGTGGTGCCCCGGAATGTCTCGTGGTGTCCCAAAAAAAGAAATCGATAGATCGACGCTGAAATCGACAGGTGTCCCGTGGTGTCCCGAGATGTCCCGTTGAATGAAATGGATCGTGCAATCGTTTGTGGGGTCGATCGTGAGATCGATGTGGTGTCCCGAGGTGTCACCTGCTGCCCCGTGGTGTCATATGGTGTCCCGTTGGGTAAGATCGATAGTGAGATCGATAGTGGTACCGACAGTGAGATCGAGAGGTGTCCCGCGGTGTCTTGCAGCGTCCCGTGGTGGCCCGTTGAATGGAATCGATAATGAGATCGATCGTGAATTCGACAAGTGCCCCGTGGTGCCCCGTGGAGTGAGATCGATAATGACATCGATTGAGTCAGATGTTCCCCCCCCCCCCCCTCCCCCCCCCCCCCCCTCCCCGCCGCAACGCGCAACCTCTTTATCGCCCGAAGGGTGGTCGTATAGGTGTTCCATATACTATTGGTACTCCTCCACGATAATAATGAAATTCAGACCCGCCGCTGCCAGCCGCCGACCAAGACTGTCTTGGCCAGATAATCATGAGCTCGGTGGGATGGGCGGCATGCTCAGCGTCGGGGGAGTGCGGTTGCGACTCTCCGAGCCCTCTGAGCGCGCGGCCGCCCGTAGCCACGTCGGCTCAAATTCAAACGTGGCCCCCCGCGTTGGAGCTTGTGCGCAGCCGAGGGGGCAGGCTCGAGAGCCCCCGCAGCAGTTCACTCATCGTCCGCCTGGGTCAGCCTGCCAAGGCGCCTCGGGCTCCGCCGCGGCGGTCCGCCCCGCCATCGGCGCCGCGGTCTCGCCCCCGAGGCCCATCGCTCGCTCGCGGCGACAGCCGCCGAGCAGAACGCGCAGACGCGGGCAGGCCCGACCCGGAGCGGACACAGGCGGCAGCGGGTGGCTTGGGCCAGGCCGCGGCATTGCAAGCACTGCCAGTTGTCGTCGACGGGCGATCGGTGGTGGGGCAGGGCTGATCTGGACAGGCGCCAGCTTCGCAAAGACCGCAAAGGTACTGCGCTCGGCGGTCTTAAGCAGCAGCAGCAAGCAGCAGTTTGATCAGCCATACTCCAAGAGTACGCGTGTCACTGGAAGGGGGGGACAAGGACTCGGATGTCAAGATGCTACGGGCTGAGATGGACAGGCTCAAGATCCAGCAATGTCAACGAGGGGGCGGGCCCGATGCCGCGGCGATGACTTTGGCATTGGGGCCCGACGGCGACATCGAGAGGGGGCCGGCGGTGGTTGCCGAGTCCTTGGACGCGCTCGGGTCGCCAAAATGTCCCGAGCTGGTCGAGGCGGGGGGCAAGTTGCGCGCCCGCCAGGCTGAACTGCGCAGGAAGCTCGCGTCGGGCAAGAGCCTGGGCACCAGGCTCAAGGAGATCTCCTTTTGCATCAGCTGCTGGAGAAGCACAAGGGGAAGCAGGATGCGAACGTCGCCGACCTCCTCGGGAAGGCGTGCAAGGCGGAGCTCGCTGTCAAGGAAGCCTGCGCGCAGCTGGACCGCCTGTGCGCCGAGCTCCTGGGGCTCGAGGAGGAGCGCCGCCAGTTGGTCGCGCGCGTGCCGAGGCCGAGCCATCAGGAGGGGGCGCAGGTGTTGCCAGTCGTGGCCGACGGGTTCGCGGCGAGGCGGCCGGGCGAGCTGCTGGCCATCTTCGGCGGGTCGGCGGAGCTGGCCGAGCGGCTCCACGGACGCCGCGAGAAGGCGCGGGCTGCCGAGGCCGCGCGCCGCGCCGAGTTGCAGCGCCGCGCGGCGGAGGCGGACGAGGCGACGAGGCTGGCGGCTGCCCAGGCAGAGCGCCAAGGCGCGGGCGATGCCGGGGCGGGCGGGGGGCGGCTCGCCGAGCGGGGCCGCGGCTCGCGGCGAGGTCGGCACGGCCGCGCCCGACGACGCGGCCCCGCGGATGCCGAGCTGGACCCCCCAGCCCGGCGGCGACCTCAACATGCAGGTGCCCGGTGGCGACGAGGACCTGCGCGAGGCAGTCAGGCGCGTGGGTGAGCCTCGCATGCTTCGCCAAGAAGCAGTAGTGCGGTGATATGTGAGTTATGGTTTCTGCTTGTCGCGCCGATGATGCAGGTTGTCACAGTTAATGATTCTTCTCGCGGGCCCCACGCCGAGCTTCTCGAGGCCGAACAGCCAGCGCTAGGGGCAATTCCGACCGCATTATGCTGCCAGGAGTACCACCTTACCGACGATAGGCTTGGGCAATTTCAGGCGAGGCTTCGAGCGGCAGGCAATCGCGGCGCCTGGGCGGCTGCTGACGCCACGGCGGCCCGAGGTGGCAGATGGTCGCGCGGCGGCGTGGCGGCGTCGTGCCCGACTCGTATGCACATCGCGCAGCCGCCCTCGTCCCACGGGAGTGCTGGTTCCATCTGGGGCGGTGGCGGGCCACGCGCATGCGAGGGTGAAAGGAGGCGCCATCGCCATGGCGGCGCAAATGTGGGTGGCTGAGTTTTTTGGCCCGAACAGCGCTGCGGTTCTGACGGGGATTGCTAACTACATCCGCCGCGCGCAGGCAGTCGGCGTCGATGTGATAGTGGGCCGGATTGCAATATTCAACCAGGGCAGCCGAAGTCTTGGGCAGCAATCCTGGGGGGCGTCGCGGTCGCATCTGGGACCCCTGCGTGCGCGCAGAGCCTCCTTGCATCAATTGTAGACTACTTTGTGATGAGCGGAAACACGACTATCCGCGCGACGCTTCCAGAGGCATGCCCGACGGTCAATCTGTCGCCCCATCGCCATGTTGCCGCGCAGTGGCGCTGGCCAGGGACAGCCACGCGGGCGCGGATATACCGGGGCCGAGCGGTTGCGGGCGTCGAGCAAGACCTCCTCGATTGGCATGATGTTGTGGGACAGGAAGCCGACTGGCAGCGGGTCGAAGCGGCAGTGCTCCCAGGGCCGACGCGATCTACTGAGCGCGGTTTTCGGCGGCTCGCCGAGCGCGACAGATTCGCAGGATAGACCGCGCGCTGGCGATATACATCCCCAAGCTGGGCGAAGAGTGCGACGAGCAGCAGCGCAGGCTGGCGCGAGAGGCGCGGCTGCTGCTCGAGGCTGAATCGCCCATGAAGAACGCGGGCAAGCGCGGCGAGGCGCCGCAAGAGCCGGACCCCCGGACTCGCACCTTTTCTGTCAGGCACTGCGGACTTTGGCGATCCTGCGACTGAGGACTTGATTCAGCGAATCCTGGGCCAGGCCAGAGAGGCCGCATGGGAGGCCCGGGCGCGGGTGCGGGATAGTTTTCGGGGCGGCGCTCGGCAGGCGCGCAGGTTTTACAAGTCCGAGGGCCCCAGCAGACGATCGAGGCCACCGAGCGAGCGCAGCCGCGCGAATTGGCCGATGCGGTTTGCTCCGGCCGGGCCCAGATAAGATCGACGCACGGTTGCCGCGCGCCCGGGCAGACGCCCAGTTTCGCCGCTCGCGCAGGCCCGTGACCGAGAGGTGGGAGCTGGCTGCCAGGACTGAAGAGATTCGGGGGGCTGGGAGGGGGAGGAGCTCGAGCGACTCAGCCTTTGATTTGAATCTCGCCGTGGAGATCTCGAAGGCAAGGGGCGCGCATTCCGTGTCAGTGCTGACTGATATGTTTAAGTGCGGCAGATTGGTTCCCCGCTCAGGGCAGGTTGGATGCTCGCCCGGAGCTGCGTGGCCCCCAGAAGGGTCAATGCGCGCGGGCCCTTCTCGGGCGCCCATGTTAGCTTTCAGCGCATTTTTCCGGGGTGCCCTGCTGCGTCGGCCGCGATGCTCGCCGCGCTAAGTCAAGCAATTGCGCTGGTGATCACTCGCTTCCCCTCGGTGAGTGCGCGGGCGCTCGCGGGCGATGCGTCGCTGCAGTGGCAAGGGGCCGACGAACGCGAAACTAAGATTGCGTTCGCGGCCGCGCGCGAGCTCTGTCGCGAGGTCTCGCCGGTAGGCCTCCTTTCGCTGCCGAACAAGTCAGGATGTGTCGCATCGAGTGTGGCCGCTGAGAAGAATGTAGCCTCGGCGGGCCGCTCGATCGGCTTCCGACACCAGAAGCACATGCGCAGCTTGCGATATGATCCCCATGGGAGGCGCGCCCCTCGCACGATGGAGGCTCGGAGGCGCGGGCGCTTGAACCTGGGGAGGCATCGCCGCAATGCGCCGCGGCGGGCGGCGGGGGGTGACAGGGCGGCGGGGCTCTGGAGACTGGGGCTCATGTTATGCGGCAGCCACGAGGCTGCTGTCTCAGACGTCGCGGGCGCCGCTCTCCGCAGTCTGTGAACGCTGGCCGCTTCGCTCATGGGCGCCAACGGCAGCTGCCGCGTCGCGCCCTGCCCGCGCGCCCATCGTCGCCCTTTTGACGACCCTACTTATGCTGCTACCGTTCCCCTTGCGTTCAGGCGTTGCTGCTGGGTGAAGGGCGGAACAAGAGTTCGGACCTCAGGTGCGCGTGGGAAGCGGCGTCCCAGGCCCTGCGTGCCAAGCCTCATTGGTCCAGAGTCTGGGGCCCCATCTGCGCCGTCAGGTTGTCTTTGCAGCGCGTGGGGTGGGAGCTGATAGGCCCGCGCCGCGTCTGGTCTGATCGCCGGCAGGTCATTTCCCTCATTCATACCTCGCCGTGTGATGTCAGGCATCTCTTGAGAGCTGGAATCAGCTGGGCGCAGACAGAAGGGCGCGAGCTGAAGGGGGTCAGATGATCCCGTCTTAGGGCGCTGCGGGCCGGGGCCACATGGCCAGCCGCCCACAATTCCAGCATGGCTACGTTGATGGCAGCAAATGCGAATTTCTGGGAGCACCCGCGCGGCACGCCGGGCCACTAGCTTCAAGAATGCGAAGGGCTCTGGTCAGAGAGCATCGATCCTGAAGCAGGCCCGTTGAAGCCAGGTGGTTGCTTTGAGCGCCGCGAATGGATGGGAAGGCAGGCTCGCGGGGCCGCCCCCGATTTCGACCCCGCCGAGCCGGTGCAAGGGTTGTCCCCCGAGGGCCCAGGGCCTCCGCCCGCGCGCGGATGGGGGCGGCCTGGCGTCGGGAACCCCTGGGGCCACCAAGCGCGGCTGCTCCGCGGCCCCCCTGCCCCCTGGGGCTGGCCCGTGAGGGCTGAGCATGGGGCTCGCGCGGGGACTGTTCATGCGGTCCCGAGGGCGGAGCGCCGGGCCATGCTGCACGCGCTGCGCGTTGGGCCGCGGGGCCCCGAAGTGGCGTTTGACCATTTGTCCGCGGTCATGGGCGGAGTCTCCCGGGGCCGAGGTCTCGCCGCTGGCGCGGCCCAGCGCGCGTCGGTTTGGAAGCGAGCTTTTCAGCTGCATCGAGACGGGCCTGAGAGGCCCACGTTCCGCCGGACCCCGGCCCGCCGCGCTGTTGAGCAGGCGACGGTGGACTAAACGATTGGGGCCGAGGACCCGGGCCAGAGCATCATCGACCGCGTCGGCAATGCGCGGGCTGATGTGTTTCGCCAGGTTGGGGGCAGCCGAGCATGAGCTGCGTAGGTTTGGACGGCTCAGCTTCGAGTCTCCCAGAATGGGACTGCGCCCTGGATTTCTCGTCGAGAGCTGCGCGGCTCGCGGCCGCCTCAGCCAGGTGCCGACGCGACCAAGGGTGCTGTGCGATTTTGTGCCGCCACTCGCTCTGCTTTCCCCCGATCTGGAGGCGGTGGAGGGGGCGTCGGGCGGCGCTCGCTGCGCGCGGCGACGCTGCTCCGCGCGCGCGCGCCCAGGAGCAGACAGAAGCGCGAGCGGCCTGGTACAAGTTGCAGGCCTGCGGCCCCCCACTTGTACCTCTCGGCTGCGTGCGCCTGGCGGCGCGGATGGGGCCATTCCTAGGGCCCGGTGGACTGCCGTCAAAGCCGCAGAGGGCTCCGATGGGTCCCCGATGGAGCCCCGATGGAGCCCCCGATGCTAGAGGGCTCCGCTGGGTCCCCGATGGAGGCCCCTGATTCTGTCCTGTTCAAAAATCATCCTGTGCAGCCTGCTGGCCGCTTCCTTGTTGCCGCCTATGCGCGGCGCATTGTCAAATTGAGGCACCGGTCCGGCGCGAGCTCCTTGCGCCGTGTGAAGGGGTCGCCTCGTCGAGCCAGGCTCGGTTCAGGGACGAGGTCATCGCTGGTCGCGAGCCGTGTGTTTCTGTCCGTCCAAGGTTCTGCTTTGATCCCGAGTCGATTGGTTCGTGACGGCTCTGATTCGGGATCATCGGGTTGACGCTAGGGATAGGCAGTTGGACACAGGGCATCCTCCCTTCGTGCGATTTGGCCCTATCTTTCTGCCTGCCCTCTGCTCGCGTCAGTTCGTGGGCGCCGCATCTCCGGGGATATCGGCTATGTGTCCGAGCTTCTCTGTTTGCTGCCAGCGGCCCGCACTCCTGTGGTGAGTGTGCTCTCTTGTCTGTAAAGGCTGGCCACGGTGGCAGAGCCTCGGTTGTTTGCATAAAACTGCCACGCGGTATGTATTGGCACTTATACGCTCGGGCACCTGCGGGCGGCTTTGGACAATGATCTCTGGGGCCTTTGTTTTCTAGGTTGCCCCAAGTATGGTCCCGTTGGATATGTCCCTGCGTCGTCCTGCGTTTTTCTGTCTGCCGCCAGCGGCCCGCACTCCTGTGTAGGTTGTGCCCTTGTCTGTCTGGGCTGTGTCTCGGTGGCGGAGCCTCGGTTATTCACATTTATTTGACATGCGGCATTGATTTGAATTTATGTGTTCGCGCATCCGCGGGCGACTGGGTAACTATGAGCAATGGGGCCATTATGGGGTTGCCCCAAGTATTGTCCCATTGGCTCTGTCCCTGCGTCGGCCTGCGTTTTTCTCTTTGCTGCCAGCGGCCCGCTTCCTGTGACGATTGTGCCCTGGTCTGTCCAGGCTTTGCCATGGTGGCAGAGCCTCGTTTATTTGTATGTATCTGCCACGCGGCATTCATTTGAATTTTGTGTTCGGGCACCTGCGCGCGGCGGGGGGACAATGAGCAATGGGGCCATTCTGGGGTTGCCCCAAGGTTGGTACCGCTGGCTCTGTCCCTGCGTCGTTCTGCGCTTTACGATGGCTGCCTGCTTCAAGGGAGCCCCTTTCCCTGGCCCCTGCCAGGCGCTCTTCTGGGGCGGTGCTGGATTCCAGCGCTACCCCGAGGCTCGGCCTCCCTTGCCCAGCGGCTAGGGTCCGTTGCGGCGGATGCTAGACCTTGACTGTCCCACTGTCGCTCTGTGCGCGCAGCCGCGGAAAAGGCGCGGGGCCAATATGGGGGAACGTTTTGCACACACAGGCCAGCCATTGACGGTCTGAAGGCCCAAGCGCACACCCCAAATGACAAGGATAGCGGACAACACCGTCGCATTTTGCTGGAGACGCGGAAAACCGAGCAGAGGACCAGAAACGCGTCCGGAACTTGCGGAGAGGTTTTGCACCCTGGGCCGCGGATTGAACAAACCAAATCGATGGCCCCCTGAGACGTCTACGGCGCCGAAGATGTGCCGGAGTTGTCGTTGTTTGTGGCTCGTTCGTGACCTGGCTGGGTGTCCTGGGAGGGCCCAAATGGTGGAAATCAGATCGGCCAATCACGCGCAGGTGGCTTGGGATGACTCGGGTGGTGAGAACGCATGGGCTTACCATGCGTTCGTGACCTGGGTTCGTGTCGCGGGAGGCATCCCATGGTAAGAATCGTGCGGCCCTACCACACGTTCGTGGTCTGGGAGGACATCGTTGGTCTGAATCCTATGGCACTGCCACTCGTTCGTAGCCTGGCGACACTACCATGGTGGAATTTCTGTGGCGCAGACGCGCTTTCGAGATCCGTCAAAACTAGAAGAATGATGATCCTATGCCCCTGCCATGCGTTCGTGACCTGGGAAGGCAACAGAACAAAGAACATCTGTAATGAGGGATCGTGGCCGTTGGGGCCACGTATGCGCACCACACGAGAACACGACTCCTGCTGAAACTGTGATGAAATCTCAACAGAAATGCCGACTCCAGCAAGGCGTCTGGCACGGGCGCCGACCTCTCTCACTGGCGACCCGTGGGACTTCTCTGTGGCTTTGTGTGTACACACATTCGAACCCAAGTCTCCTTCGCCTCCTCCTCCTCCACTACGACAGAAGGACGAGACTTACAGAGGCCCACGCCTATCCGAAGTACGTCGACCTTTGAAAGAGTCTGCTTTTTTGAGAATCGGTATCCCCCCCTCCTCGCGAGTCAAAAACGAGGCGTTCAAGAATGCGGCACCAGCCCAAGACGATCCCCGGAGAGCCTTTTGGACCGTCTTGAGGCCGTTCCTGGGCCTTGAGGCCATAGAAGGCAACGTTCGAACGCTCTTGGGCGGTCGTGGGCTCGCTGGGGGCCCTCTTGGGATCCTCTTTGGGGCTGCTATTCTGTAAATGTCTACGGCAAGTTCGCGTCGTGTCGACCCCAACATTGGTTCCTGACTCCGCGGGGATCGTTCAAACTTGAACGATCGGCCGTTCCGTGAACGACTGATCGTTTAACGATGGGACGTTTTTGGGCCACGGGCGGCGTTCAACCTTAAACGCGCGCGCTGGTGTCGCCGCCAGTCGGCACGACGCGAACCTGCCGTGCCGCATCCCCCCGTCCCGGTCACGCTTCCTTGTAAGAACTGCCCCCTGCCAGCAATGCTTTGGGCGCCCAAGTCACTGCCCTGCGAAACACCATGGGGTCGACGGATGCGGCGCAAGCCTCACACATCAAAAACAGTCTCATGATTTACCGCTGCTCCAATTCAGTCAGTAAGCTGCACAGCGCGTGCAGCCCGACAGACTTTGCAATGCTCAAGATTGGGGGCCGTGCGCTTCGTAGCAGGGGCGCCTCGTTACGGTGGTGAATGGAAAAAGGCGTCTCTTGCCTCGAGCCGACTGCAAACTCGCCCATGATTGCTCCAGACCTGTTTGAGACCACCGGAAACTCGCCCCTTCATACCAAGATCGCTGGAAGCTGAATCACTCGTTCTTTCAGTGCCAGCCAGTGGACCAATTCTTCGAATTTCGCGCTATTTGAAGATCGGGGGGGTATCGAAACAGATGGTTAGATATAATGCACTCCCTTCATCATGGCTGTTCTGATTGATATAGACAAGTCACTTTGAGAATGCGATCGGCTACGGACTACAATGTAAACCAGTGTGAAGCGGATGCCACGCATTGGTATTCGCACCTGTCTATGAAGATACATGTAGAGAGTCATTGCAGGGAAGGACTATTCGACAGGTTGTACTGGGGAGGACAACAGACGAACATGAAAAGGCTAAAGAAGATGAAGGGAATGACCAGGTGAGGTAGAGGATGAACAGAGGGAAGGCGGAGGAAGAAAGAGAGAGAGAGAGAGAGCGAGAGAAGAAGAGAGAGAGAGAGAGAGGGAGAGAAAGGGAAACGGAATAACTTAAAAAACAAGGGAAAAAAGAAGGACGAGGCCGAAAGAGAGGAGGGAAAGAAAAAGGATGTGGATGAAGATGAGGAAACGGAATTGCTGACTCTGGTTTAACTCAGTGCGGTCCTGGGCTGCCCCTGCTCTCTTCCTTCTCTCCTCTCCCCCGTTTGAGCTACCTCCTCCACCTCGTCAGGGAATGTACCTCGTTAGTTTCGGAGCCGCTTATGTTTGGTAATGCATAACTCGAACATGTGCCTCACCATGTCCCGTGCTGGCTTGGGACTCACGTAGGGGTGGCTATGGGCTGGGAGCCACCGTGCTTCCACTATTGACAATGGTGCCCGCTTCTTGTTCAGCCCCACTCTCGCGGAAAGCGGGCACAACGACACCGTTTGCATTTTGAATGCAGCTCTGTGAAAATGTCCTCCGAACTGCCACGAGGCACAGCTCCGTTCGGATCAGCTCTGTTGAGTGTTGCGTTGATTCCGGAAGGCACTCAGGGCCTGGATTTCAGGGAGCTGTCGGGCGATCCTGGGCGCTTCTGGGACTTATCGAATGACATATCTGGAGGCCTCGGGGGCGTGGCTGGAATTCCAAACGTCCAACATGATTAGTATCCATCATAAAAACTTCGATCCTCTTCGATCCTCATCCTCATCCATTCCCTGGTTCCTCCTTCTGCTCACTTACCCCGTGTCGCGGTCCTTCGTCTCCACACCCAACACATCTCAACATCTCCACCACCCCACTCGAGCAGACGCAATACACTTCCTCACCAAGGGCAGCCCTGATGCTGCTGCTGTGCCTCTGTTAGCCTCCAGCTCGCGGAGGCCGACAAATCTGACAACTCCTCGTCCCCCCTCCACCTCCAAGCATCCCTGTCCATACTAAGGCCCAGAGGCCGAATGACCAATGAAACAGACCCGAGGGGCGATCCCACCCCAAGCGCCACCAAACACAGAATCCATACAACGCCCAGGCCCACAACAATCGAGCCTTCCAAGAATCATCTCCACCTCCACGTCGCTGTCGCTGCGGGTGGGTTCAGTGCAACATTCCACTTCCCTGCCTGTCCTCCTCATGACATAGGCGTCGCTTCCCTGAATATCGTTTTACCGATCACCATCCCCAACGACGTGCCCTGGGCCCCACTGGCCGATTTACCCCCTGGATGGGGATATAGCTCGTTCTCTCCGGGTTTCGAGGGACGTATCCCCAACTGGGGTGGTATTTTGTTGGGGGTCTCGAAGGAGTTGGAGATGGGGGATGGGGATCGGTTAAACGATACCGATTCACTGGGACAGCTCTTCGTCCTGGGCCGCTTCCCGACGGCCCAAGAGATCCCGAAAGCGGGCCCCCCAGGGACGAAATCTCTGAAAAACACCATCACAAGGATTGCAAACAAAAAACATTCCGACGAAGGTGTGGGACCACAGAGTTTCCCTTCGACATCCCCAGAGGTCTCTGGAGGCCCAAGGTGGGCCATGCTCAATAACCTCGATGCTCGTGGTCGTCTTCGTCGTCCTCCTCCTCCTCGTCGTCGTCAGTAACTATTTTGGCTCAAGTTCCAGCCCGAGAGCCCGAAGGGGCAACTCGCGCGCTGGCAGCGCGCGATGTTGCCCGCTGGGAGCCCGGTTGCTGGGTGGCTCCTGCAGCTCCTGGAGTGGGCGGCCAACGAGCACGCGGCGGCGGTCTTCGCCGACGGCCTGGAAGCGGGCAAGAAGCTCGCCGAGGGCGCAGCAGCGGAGGCAGCCGCAGCAGCCGCGGCCTTGGAGGCCCCGGGGGAGTAGCACGTCGACGAGCAGACCGGCAAGCTGGTAGGCGAGGGGGCGGCGACAACCTGCACGAAGAGGCGCGGGAGCTCCTCGCCGCGCACGGTGTGCAAGAAGGAACCGTGGAAGCGGGGCCTGACGACCCTGGGCAGGCGGTGCGGAAGGGGCGCGGTGCTTCGCCGCAGGCGAGGCCAACGGCAGCGGAGCGGACCAGCTTCGAGCACGACACGGCGGGTGGCAACCCGGTCGGCGCGCCGGGGGACGGGCGCGGGGAGAACGGGAGGAGGACCTCGAGAGAGCCAACGCCGAGGCGGCCGCTGGTTACGGGCCGCTGGCGGAAGCGCAGGTGGAGGAGGACGTGGCCAAGAAGGAACTCGCCAAGAAGGCCTCGGGCAGCGAGCACGAGCTCCTGGCAGAGGCCACGGCGCTGGCGACGGCCGAGGCTGAGGCCAGGAGCGCGGAGGGGGCGGTTCGGAGGGCGGCATCGGAACACAGCGGTTCGGAGGGCGGCATCGGCGGACAGCTGCGCGGACGGTGGCATCGGTGGGCATCGGCTCGGACGGTGGCGGCACGGACGGCGAGCTGGAGAGCGGGGGCGGCACGTACCTCGGCAAGCATGCGCTCCTGGCGGAGGCCCTGGCGCTGGCTGCGGCCGAGGCCGACGGCAGGTACAGCGACAGCGAAGAGGAGGAAGAGGACTTTGACGGCGGCTGCGACGACGTCAAACGCTCGTTCGTAGATCTGGGTCACGACGCCGCCCAGATCCAGGCTGTTCTGGACAAGGCGGGCCGTCCAAGGGATCCGCATGAAGGAACACACCCAGTTCCTGACGAACTCGCGCACGACGCTGCTGGCGATGGGCTGGAGCGACAAACGCATCAGGGAGAGGGGGCCCGACTTGGTGCAGGAGCAGCTGGCGAGGTACATGCGGCTCAGCACGTTCTGGGGCCAGCAGGTGGGCAAGGGACATGGTGGCCCGAGCTCGGCCTGGGCAGCGGCGGGCCGCCGACGCCACCAGCCGACGCCGTGGCGGCACCGAGCGCTGAGGGCGCTGGCGGAAAGGGCAACATGAGCGAAGGATGAGGGCTGAGTTGCACTGTCACTGCCGCGCACTGAGGCTTCGGTGTCACACGCGGGGCTGGCGGGGCGGGGCGGCCCTGCTGGGCGGTGGGCGCGCCAAGGCTTCTGCTCGGCGACCGCGCGCGCGCTGCCCGCCGCAGGGGACGGGCTTGACCCGCCCCGCGGCGCCGTCGAAGCACGTCGTCGTCGTCGTCGTCGTCGTCGTTGTCGTTGGCGGCGGCGTCGTCGCTGATCGTCCATCTGGCAGGAGGGCGGAAAGCGCGCGGCAAAGGCACGCCGCGCCGCCAGCCGCCGCCGGGCAAGGGGGGCTCGGCATCCGCTCGCGCCCGTGGTTTCGGGCCCCCCGCTGGCGGGGAGGCGGGACGCCCTCCCGGTCGCGGGATGGCTCAAGAACATCGGCGTCGTGAGCCAGCAACCGACCGTGATACCTAATCGGTTCTACCGAAGCTATTCCCCAGGAGGGGAAACAAAACAAGCGAGGAAAATGCCTACCTGCAACGTCTGCGCGACCCTGCCATAATCTCGGGACCGGCCTATCCAGTCAAATCCGACGATCTGGTGTGTGAGTTTAAGAGGGCGTGGGTTTGAACTTCGCTGGAAGGGGGCGGGGGCCGTGCAACACTTGTGCAGCGCTTTCCTAGGGGAGAGGGGAGGGGCGGGGGGGGGGGCGGCGTGCAGCGCTTTCCACGGGGGACCTGTCCGCTCTGGGAGAGGTTGGGGGAAGCTCCGCTCCGAGAGGGGGGGGGTGGGGGGGGCGTGCCGCGCCTTCTGCCGAGACCCTGCCCGCTCGGGGAGGCGGGGGGCGCGCTCTGGGACGGGGGGGAGCTGAAAGGGAGAGGAGGCGTGCTCTGGGAGGGGAAGGGGGAGGAGCGTACAGCGCTTTCCAGGTTGGACCCAGACCCTGTCCCGTGTCCGCTCTGGCGGGGGGGGTCCGCTCTGGGGAGGGTGGCAGGGCCGTGCAGCGCTTTCCGGGAATACTCTGTCCGCTGTGAAGGGGGGAGAAGGAGCGCTCTGGGAGGGACGGGGGGAGCTTGCAACGCTGTGCAGGGAAGATCCTGTCCGCTCTGAGAAGGACGGGGGGGCCGTGCAGCGCTTTCCGAGACGACCCTGTCCTCTCCTGGTTTTGAATGGGGCGCTGAGGCCTGGGCCAAAACCCGATAAATGACCCAGAGCTACCGGGGGCGGAACTCAGGGCCCCGAACCCTGATGGCGGATCCCGAGCTTCCGGGGGCGGAACTCAGGGCTCCGAACCCTGATCTGGTTCCCTGGCCCGGAGCTTCCGGGTTCGGAATTCGAAGTCCCGCGGGCCTTGGACCTCGGATCCCAGACTCCGACTCCCTGGCCCTCCTGCATGGCCCCCGCCCCGGCCCTGGCGTCGGCCTCTCCCCAGGGCGGACAGGGTCGTCGCGGAAACTGCACGGCCCCCCCCGCCCCTCCCAGAGCGGAGGCCTTCCCCCACTCCCAGAGCGGACAGGGCCCTCCCCAGAAGCGTTGCACGCTGCCCCCTTCCCCTCCCTTCTCCCCCTCCCAGATCGGACAGGGTCCCCCCAGAGAGCGCTGCACGCCCTAACCTTGCGCGCCAGGGCGGGGTCGAGGTCCAGAGCCCGAGGCTGGGGCCAGAACGGCCAAGGAACCGAAGTCCAGCATCCGCGACCCAAAGTCCAACACCTCGGAGCCGGGATCCGCACTTCGGGATCCCAAATCCGGGGTTTGGGATCCGTGAGCTCGGGGCCCGGAGCTCCGAGATCCAGGCGGTCGGCGCGGCACGCCGAAGAAGAAACCAAAACGCTTCCACGCGAAATGATGCAGGCAGCTTACGCGCCAACGTTGGCAAAAACGACGCCGTGAACCTTTTGTAAGCTCTCTGGAACCGCCCCCAAGAGTGGAAACGCATTATCTTTTCAAAGCTCTTACTGAGGGACTGGGGCCCCACCAATAGTGGACAATAATTCTTTTCCGCGGCACCCGCCGCGCAACAACGCCGACGACGACGATGACGAGATGAAAGAGGAGATTGTGAGCAATGCATTCGGTAAACCATGTATCGATCTATACTGCAATCCTCCTACAGATGCGTTCAAATACTCCGCCGCCAGGGAGCATTCTTCCCTGGGAGAAAAAGCCTCCCAACATGATCCAACCTGCCAAACAACAGAGGAGAAAATATCTCCGCCGCAAAGACGACTACGATTAAGATTTAGACTGCGACTAAGACCACAACCGCGACGGCGATTACGACTACAATCGCGACTCCAATCACGATGGCAATCACAATTACAACCGCGACCACAACCACGACTATAACCGCAACCACTGATTCCTGATGGCCGTCCTCATGAGAAGATGCCCACAAATCCTCTCGCGTGCAGGATGGCCCACAAGGTTATTCCCTGGGAGAAATCCGCCAGCCCCCTTGTGGGGCCATCAGGCTGCGACGATTAGGTTTCAGTATCCTGCACCAGTTCGAGTTTCCAGTCTCCAATGTTACAGTCCTGATTTCTGCGTCTCCCTGCTGAAGTCCGCGCGAGGGGGGGAGCCGAAAAGCACCAAGTTACCCTCCCCGAATCGCATTGTCTGAATTCCTGCGGGGCCGTGGGACACGTAAAAATACATGATATTCGAGCTCATAGTAAATGACGCTGTCTATATTCACTTGCCCGAGGCCACGATCCCTCGTAAATTGCGCCGCATTCGCGTCCCCGAAGCCACGATCCCTCGTAAAATGTATCATGTTCGCGTCCTCGAGGCCACGATCTCCAGTAAATTACGCTACCTTCTCGCCTCCGAGGCCACGATCCCCCATGAATTACGCCACAATTGGGCCCCCGAGGTAATGATCCCATGTAAGTCATGTAAGATGCGCGTCCCTCAGTAACCCTCGCACATTGCACAATTCTAGCATCCCCGAGGCAAGATGCCCTCGAAAATTATACAAAATGCGCATCCCACTTGCAACTTACACAATGGTTGCGCCCCCGAGGCAACACACCTTTGTAAAGTACTTGAGTTTTGCGTCTCCGAAGATGGCCCAAGATGGCCTCCAAGTCCGCCCAAGATGGTCCAAGATGGCCTCCAAGACGGCCCAAGAGAGTCCAAGACGGCCCAAGAGGCCCCCCAGAGGCCTCCACGACGGCCCAAGAGGCCTCCGAGAGGTCCCCCCGGAGGGTCCGAAGAGGCCAAAATCATTGATGTTCCTTAGGTTTCGGAAGGATTTTGGAATTTGCTTCTTCTCGGCGTTCCGACGGCTCAAGACGGACCAAGAGGCCCCCAAGATTGCCCAAGAGGCCCCCAAGAGGGCCCCATGACGGCCCAAGTGGCCTCCAAGATGGCCCCAAGAGGGCCCCAAGACTGCCCAAGAGGCCTCCAACACGCCCAAGGTGGCCTCCAAGACGCCCAAGATGGCCTCCAAGACGGCCCCGAAGCGCCCCGAGAGGGTCGCCCGTTGGCCCAGAAAGGCCCCCAAGACGGCTCCCGACGGCGTCAGACGTGCCAGGAACCCACCAAGATGGCCAAAGTTGGCTCGAAGCTGGCCCAAGACGGCCCAAGAGGCCCCCAAGAGGGCCTCCAGGAAGGCCATAAACGGCCAAAAACATTGATGTTTCTAAGGTTTTCGACGGATTTTGACATTTCCTTCTTTTCGGCCTTCCGACGGCCCGAGACGGCCCAAGAGCCCCCAAAGATCGCCGAAAGATCGCCCAAGAGGCCTCCAAGACGGCCAAGATGACCTTCAAAATGCCCACGTGTTCCCCGAAGGCTTTCCAAACCGATTCGGGGAACACATGGTCCGATGGCTTGGCAGGTCTGGCCTCAACGTTCGGCCACATCGGCGTTTCCAAAAAGGCAGGGGGAGGCGGTGATTCGACGTAGGCGTCTTCGATCCGCCGCCCCCTGTCGATTCATCGCAAGGGTGCCTGGCGTGCTTGACCCTCTCGGTTTTGGTTTTGGTTTTTTTTCCAAAAGAACTCTCCCAATGGGTTTCGGCCTGTCCCGCCGGGGTACCGGGAGGCCTGCCCAGGAGCGCAAACTCCACGAAATATCCTCCCTGAAACGGCCGTTTCGCTCAGGACATCCTCAAACAATCGCGAAGATGGCCCAAGATGGCCTCCAAGTCCGCCCAGGATGGTCCAAGACGGCCTCCAAGACGGCCCAAGAGAGTCCAAGACGGCCCAAGATGGCCCAAGAGGCCCCCCAGAGGCCTCCCAGACGGCCCAAGAGGCCTCCGAGAGGTCCTCCAGGAGGGCCCGAAGAGGCCAAAATCATTGATTTCCCTTAGGTGTTTGAAGGATCTTGGAATTTGCTTCTTCTCGGCATTCCGACGGCTCAAGACGGACCAAGAGGCCCCAAGATTGCCCAAGAGGCCCCCAAGAGGGCCCCATGACGGCCCAAGTGGCCTTCAAGATGGCCCCAAGAGGGCCCCAAGACTGCCCAAGAGGCCTCCAACACGCTCAAGATGGCCTCCAAGACGCCTAAGATGGCCTCCAAGACGGCCCCGAAGCGCCCCGAGAGGGTCTCCCGTTGGCCCAGAAAGGCCCCCAAGACGGCTCCCGACGGCGTCAGACGTGCCAGGAACCCACCAAGATGGCCAAAGTTGGCTCGAAGCTGGCCCAACACGGCCCAAGAGGCCCCCAAGAGGGCCTCCAGGAAAGCTAAAAGAGGCCAAAAACATTGATGTTCCTAAGGTTTCTGACGGATTTTGACATTTCCTTCTTTTCGGCTTTCCGACGGCCCGAGACGACCCAAGAGCCCCCAATGATCGCCCAGGAGGCCTCCAAGACGGCCAAGATGACCCTCAAGATGCCCACGTGTTCCCCGAAGGCTTTCCAAACCGATTCGGGGAACACATGGTCCGATGGCTTGGCAGGTCTGGCCTCAACGTTCGGCCACATAGGCGCTTCCAAAAAGGCAGGGGGCGGCGGCCGTAGGCGTCTTCGATCCGCCGCCCCCTGTCGATTCAACGCAGGGGTGCCTGGCGTGCTAGACGATTTCGGTTTTGGCTAATTTCCCAAAAGACTTGGGCTTCGGCCCGGGAAGCTCTTCCAGGACCGCAAACGACCTCAACGTCCGGAAACAATTCTCCAAGACGGCTCAAGATGGCCTCCAAGACGGCCAAGACTGCCCTCAAGCTCGCCCAAGATGGCCTCCAAGACAGCCCAGGAGAGGAGGAGATGCCTCCAAGTCCGCCCAAGGAGCCTCAAAAACGGCAAGCTATTCAAAGGTTGTTCGTATTTGCTCCCTTTCGGCTTTCCGACGACCCAAGACGGCCCAACAGGAGGTTTCCAAGATAGCCTCAGGACTGCCCAAGAGACCCCCAAGACGGCCCCAAGAGAGCACAGAGACGACCCAAAAGACCTCCAAGACGCCCAAGATGGCCTCTAAGATGGCCCTGGAGCACCCCAAGAGGGCCCAAGTCGGCCCAGGCAGGCCCCCCAAAACGGCTTCCGACGGCGTCAGACGGGCCAGGGACCCAACAAGATTGTCGAAGTTTGCTCGAAGCTGGCCCAAGACGGCCCAAGAGGCCTCAAGAGAGCCTCCAGGAAGGCCAGACAAATGCAAAAAACACGGGTTGCCCTCAGGTTCCCGACGGATTAAATCATTTGCACCTTTTGGGCCTTCCGACGGCCCGAGAGGGCCCAAGAGCCCCCAAGGATCACCCAAATATCGCCCAAGAGGTCTCCTAGATGGCCCCAGAACGGCCCAAGTGACTCCCATGACGGCTCCAAGAGGCCCCCAAGACGGCCCAGGAGGCTTAAACAAAAACCCAAGATGGCCTCCAAGACGGCCCTGGAGCATTCCAAGAGGGCCCCTAGTCGGCCCAGAGAGGCCCCCCAAAACGGCTTCCGACGGCGTCGGGCGGGCCAGGAGCCCACCAAAACAACCGAAGATGGCCCTAAGATGGCCCAAGACTGCCCGAGAGGCCTCCAAGAGGACCTCTAGGAAGGCCCGAAAAAAACAAAACCATTGACTTCCCATGAGTTTTTGAAGGATTGTGGCATTGGCTGCGTTTCAGTCCCCCGACGGTCCGAGTCGGCCCAAATGCCCCCAAAGATCGCCCAAGAGGCCCAAGACAGCCCCAAGAGGCCGCCAAAACGGCCCAAGAGGCCTCCAAGACGCTCAAAATGACCTCCAAGACGGCCCATGAGCCTTCCAATGCGCCCTCCACGAAGGCCCAAAAGGGCCAAAATGGCCTCCAAGCGGCCAAGATGACGTTCAAGATGCCCACGTGTTCCCAGAAGGCTTTCCAAACCGATTCGGGGAACACATGGCCCGATAACTTGGCAGGTCTGGCCTCAACGTTCGGCCACGTAGGCGCTTCCAAAAAGGCAGCGGGCGGCGGTGATTCGCCGTAGGCGTCTTCGATCCGCCGACCCCTGTCGATTCATCGCAGGGGCGCCTGGCGTGCTAGACCCTCTGGGCGCTGGTTTCGGCTATTTCTCCCAAAGAACCCTCCCTGGGGATTCGGCCCGCCCCGCCGGGGTGCCGGGAAGGATCTCAAAACGCATCCGTCGATGCATTTGTTCGCCACCTGCTCTTTTCCAGCATCGCTCGCGCTGGCGGCGCATCCGCATTCAGAAGCATCTGCCACTGCGACAACAGGATGCCAGTCTCAGCTCCGCTCTCCAAGCAGGAGCGGCATGAGACCGAGGAAGGATTCCACATCTCGACGACAGGACTCCCAGAGAGGTGTCGCCACGAGGCACCGAGCTCGCATAAACTTGCGCAGCGAGCTGAACGCGCACAAGGTATCCCTGTTGCAGAGCCCCACAAACGCACAGTGCCCAAGCAGGATCTCCCAAGCACGCCCGGCAAGAGCACGACATTGGAGGCCTCAGCGGAGTGCTTGCCGACCCTTCCAATACCTCTTCGGGGTCGCGCGTGCACAGGGGCGGCCCCCGTCCAAGATGCACCGAGGTCTCGCCCCCCCAACTTGGATCTCGTCGCCATGAGTTGCGAGGCCCTTACTGGCGAGGAGCTTGGAGGCCTGCTGGAGTCCGCGTCGCACGGATTGTTCTTCCCATCCCAGGGCCCCAATATTGCCCGCGCAGACGTAGTGGGCTGAAAGAGACGGGGCCGTTGTAGGGCCAAGTAGACAGCACGAGGTCTCGTCGCCCAGGGCCTCCACGACCTGCAAACTGGGGGAACCTCCGACATAGCTTTCGTTCGCGCGCTGCCAGAAATAGAGCGGCGCAAGATATGCCAACGACTCGGCCCCCACGACCACATCATTAATATTCTTGCCCGTGGGCCCCAACTCTCTCGCGCGCGCAGGCTGCAGGCAAAAGGGGGCGGAGAGCTCGCGATCTATCTTGAATTTCTGGAAAGCACCCTTCACATCCGAGGTGCCAAGGCAGAAGCGAAAACCATCATCAGTCCTAAGTTGGCCATATGTCTCCTTATCCACTTCCAACTTTGAGAGGCCTTCGGCAGTCACTAATTCACTCCGGGCGGCAAGCAAAAATGAAGGTCAGATCTTCTAGCGTCTACGATGAGCCTCAACTTTCCTCTCTCTCTCTCTCTCTCTCTCTCTCTCTCTCTCTCTCTCTCTCTCTCTCTCTCTCTCTCTCTCTCTCTCTCTCTCTCTCTCTCTCTCTCTCTCTCTCTCTCTCTCTCTCTTCGACGAAGAATGCGCCCATCCCCTCCTTGGCCTCATCGGGGTTCAGGAGCGCAAAAAGGCCGCAGCGCCGCCAATCCCGCACCAGCTGCAGGCACTTGGCGCGGCCTCGATGGAGGGCGAGGTCCCAGTGGGGAGCAGCCCCCGAATCCGCTCTCCGAGCCGCGCGCTCGGAGTCAGGCAGCAGCGCGCGCTTCCATCCACCCCCCAGATAGAAACGCGCATCGCTGGGCAAAATCTCGAGCAAGAAGGGGGCGCCTACAACTGACTCGGGTAAAGGGATATGCCGCGCACGCCGGAGGTGCCCGATGCTTCTTCCGCCCGCGTCAGCCTCGTAGACTGAGCGGCCGTTTAGGAGAGACTGGGGGGCCTCTCGCGGCAGGGGGGCCGCGCTGCCACTCTTACGATCCTCCGCTGGCAGCGCGCCCCGGGAGAGTTATCGCCCCAGCGGTGCCGATAGAAGAAGCCGCAGCCAAGCTCGCAAGGTGGAGAAAGGGGAGAGGGGGGGGGCTCCCTTCTCTCCCTCAGGGCAGAAAAGCCCCCGAAGGTCGCCCGCGCCAGCGGGGGGTGTTGAGGTCGTGGCTTCGCTGGCGGCGAGGGCTGCTGAGCGGCTGCTGCCCTGCCGCCGTCTGCGCCGCCCCTGCCGCCGCCAGCCTTGCTTTTGCGGGCAGCCGCGCCCCTCGGGCCTGGACCGACGACCTCCAACGGCCAGGTCATGCCCATGCACAGCTCCAGGCCCTGCCACTTGGCCCTTGAGGGATCGTAGCGGTAGGCCTGTGGCTTGGGAGCTCGTCGGCATGTCGCCTCCGTGAGAGCCAAGGGCGCGATGTTCAGCCGGTCGCGCGATCCTACATGCTGGGCCGCCGTCTGGACGGTGGTCATCTTGATCGCCGTGATCGCTTGACCCAGCCCCGGCGCCTCTGCGAGCGCCAACTCATGCTCATTCGGCGGGTCGAGCTCGAGTCGCAACGCAGGGCAGTCGGGCGGCGGCAGCGGCTGCAGCGCGTCCCGGGCCAGCTCCTCTGGCGCCCCCGCGGCAGCAGCGGCGGGTGCC
The DNA here is from genome assembly GCA_963575745.1 of Prorocentrum cordatum. NCBI lineage: Eukaryota > Dinophyceae > Prorocentrales > Prorocentraceae > Prorocentrum > Prorocentrum cordatum. Next base: position 271,255 of record CAUYUJ010014317.1, read on the forward strand.
GCCTCGTGCAGCGGAGCGATGCAACGGAGGTGTCCGTCTTCGAGGAAGTGGGTCGGGCCCATCAGAGGCTGTCCCGACTTCGCCACCCCCGCGAGCGCCAGCCTGATGTAGCTCGCGTAGCTCCTCCCATCGATGGGCTCTCGGGGCTGATAGAAAACTCTAAACTTCACCGAGGGGCGATCTCCACTTCGCGCGATCCTGAGTACGCGGGAACCTTCAGGACCCTCGCATGCCACATTCTCAGGAGTGTAGTCACCATCGGGCACGAGCGTAAACCACGCCCTCGGCCTCACTGGACACGAGACCGCACGTTGATGCCAAACCCAACCGTCATCATACACGAACCCGATGCGGTCGCCCCGGATCATGTTACTGCATAGCTCCCGCACTCCCACGGCGGTACCGCCCGCTAGCCGCCGCACCGGCTGTCTCCCGCGGTGGGGGATCTCCCCTGTCACTACGAGCGCCATGGCGACCGCGGCACAGCGCGCAAGCAGCGACGCCCTCGGCGGATCCCAGCAGGCCTGCCAGCGCTCCCGACCAGCCCCACGGCGTCTGCAACGGGGACTCATCCAACAGCAGCGGCGTCGCGTCCAGCTCGGGCTGCTCCTCGAGCGTGTAGAAAGGCGGGAGCGTCAGTGCCTCCACTGCTGAGCTGAGGTTTCGCACCGCCTCCTCCGCCTGAAATACACGGTCGTCCAGCAGCTAGAGACCACGGGCAGGCAACTCGGGAGGGCCAGGGCGCACCGGCGGAGGGATGCTCTGGCCGACAAAATAGGCGAGGAGGCGTATAGCGGGGAGAAGGCAAGAGCAGTCGTGCTGCTCATCCTCAACACTTGAGCAGGAGTGCCCGCGGCCGAAGCAACAATAACGTGCACAGCACTTCTATGGTCCGATAGCTTGGCAGGTCTGGCCTCAACGTTCGGCCACATAGGCGTTTCCAAAAAGGCAGCGGGCGGCGGTGATTCGCCGTAGGCGTCTTCGATCCGCCGCCCCCTGTCGATTCATCGTAAGGGTGCCTGGCGTGCTAGACGATTTCGGTTTTGATTTTGGTTCTTCTTCAAAAGAACTCCCTCTGGGGCTTCGGCCCGTCCCGCCGGCCACCCGAAGACCCGATTGCAAACAGTTCTCCTGCCCCAGACGGCCCTAAGATGCCCCAAGATGGTTTCCAAGACGGCTCAGATGGCCCCAATATGCCTCCGAGACGGCCCAAGATGCACCCAAGACGACCTAAGATAGCCTCAAGATGGCCTAAGACGGCTCAAGAGGCCACCAAGAGGCCTCCCAGACGCTCCAAGAGCTCCTCCAGGAGGGCCCGAAAAGGCAAAAACCATTGATGTTCGTAAAAGTTTCGAAAGATGTTGGCATTTGCTTCTTTTCCGGACTCCGACGGCTGAAGACGGCCCCAGAGGCCCCCAAGATCGCCCAAGAGGCCTCCAAGAGCGCCGCATGAGGGCCCAAGAGGCCTCCAAGAAGGCCCGAAGAGGGACCCAAGACGGCCCAAGAGGCCCCCAAGACGCACAAGACGGCCTCCAAGACGGCCTCGAAGCGCCCCAAGAGGGCTCCAAGTCGGTTCAGAGAAGCCCCCTAAGCGGCTTCCGACGGCGTCAGACGGGCCAGGAGCCCACCTAGATGGCCGAAGTTGGCTCGAAGCTGGCCCAAGACGGCCCAATTCCCTCCAAGAGGGCCTCCAGGAAGGCGCGAAAAGGCAAAAACCATGGATTTCCCATGATGTTTGAAGGATTGTGGCATTTGGATGTTTTTCACTCTTCCGACGGCCCGAGACTGCCCAAGGCCCCAAAAGATCGCCCAAGAGGCCCAAGACGGCCCCAAGAGGCCCCCAAGACGGCCCAAGAGGCCTCCAAGACGCTCAAGATGGCCTCCAAGACGGCCCATGAGCCCTCCAAGACGTCCTCCAAGGAGGCCCGAAAGGGTCAAAATGGCCTCCAGGCGGCCAAGATGACCTTCAAGATGCCCACGTGTTCCCCGAAGGCTTTCCAAACCGATTCGGGGAAACACATGGTCCGATAGCTTGGCAGGTCTGGCCTCAACGTTCGGCTACATAGGCGCTTCCAATAAGGCAGCGGGCGGCGGTGATTCGCCGTAGGCGTCTTCGATCCGCCGCCCCCTGTCGATTCATCGCAGGGGTGCCTGCCGTGCTAGACCCTTTCGGTTTTGGTTTTGGTTCTGTTCCAAAAGAACTCTCCCTGGAGCTTCGGCCCGTCCCGCCGGCCACCCGAAAGGTTGCCAAAAATGCCCGGGTGGTTCCCCCTGTCGCGTCCAAGACTGCCAAGATTGCCCAAGATGGCCTCCAAGATGCGTCGAAGACGGCCAAGATGGCCTCCAAGACGGGTAAGATGGCTCCAAGATGCCTCCAAGCCGGCCAAACCTGTCCTCCAAGACGGCCAAGATGGCCCCAAGATGCCTCCAAGATGGGCCAAGAGGTCCCCAAGAGGCCTCCAATGCGCCTAAGAGGCCTCCAAGAGGTCCTCCAGGAAGGCCCGAAGAGGCCAAAAACATTTGCGCGTTTTGGGCTTTCCGTCGGCACAAGACGGCCCAAGAGGCCCCCAAGGTCGTCCCAAGATCGTCCAAAAGGCCTCCAAGATGGCCCGAAGACGGCCCAAGAGGCCCTAAGACGGCCCCACGAGGCCCCAAGAGGCCCCCAAGATGGCCCCCAAGAGGCCCCAGATGGCCTCCAAGACTGCCAAGATGACCTCCAAGATGCCTCCAAGACGGCCAAGAAGGCCTCCAAGACGGCCAAGATGGCCCCTAAGATGCACCCAAGACGGCCAAGGCCCGCCAGAGGCCTCCAAGACGGCCCAAGACCCCTCCAAGACGTCCTCCAGGAAGGCCCGACATGGTTAAAATCATTGATTGTCCTTAGGTGTTTGAAGGATGTTAGATGTTGCTCCTCTTCAGCGCTCCGACGGCCCAAGACGGCCCAAGCGGCCCCCAACATCGACCCAAGAGCGCCCAATAGGCCTCCAAGATGGCCCCATGACAGCCCAAGAGGCCCCCAAGAGGGCCCAAGCAAGGCCCCAAGACGGCCCAAGAGGCCCCCAAGACGCCCACGATGGCCTCCAAGACGTCCAATATGGCCTCCAAGATGCCTCCAAGACGGCCAAGAAGGCGTCCAAGACGGCCAAACTGGCCCCAAGATGCACCCAAGACGGCCCCAGATGGCCTGAAGATGGCCTTCGACTGCCCAAAAGGCCCGCCAGAGGCCTCCAGGACGGCCCAAGACACCTCCAAGACGTCCTCCAGGAGGCCCGAAAGCTCGGAAACCACCTGGTCTGATAGCTCGCCCGACTCGGTGTTCCCCGAAGGTTTTCGAAACCCACTCGGTGAACGCGTGGCCCGATAGCTTGGCCAAGCTCAACCAAACTTTCGGCCACGCAGGCGCTTCCAAAAAGGCAGCGGGCGGCGGTGATTCGCCGTAGGCATCTTCGATCCGCCGCCCCCTGTTGATTCATCACAGGGGTGCCTGGGGTGCTGAATCCTTTCGCCTTTGGTTTTGGCTCGTTTCCCAAAAGAACTCTCCCTGGGGCTTCGGCCCGTCCCGCCGGCTACCCGAAAGGGACCTCAACGATCGCAAACAATCCTCCAAAACTGCCCCAGATGGCCTCCAAGATGGTCACGTTGGCCCAAGATGGCTTCCAAAATTGCCTCCAAGTCCGCCAAAGGTGGTCCAGTATGGCCTCCAAAACGGCCCGAGAGAATCCACGATGCCTTCAAGTTCGTACAAAAAGCCTCGAGACGGTCCAAGATGGCCTAAGACTGGCCAAGAGCCCCCCAAGAGGCCTCCAAGACACCCTCCAGAAGGCCCGAAAGGGCAAACACCATTGATTTTCCTTAGGTGTTTGAAGGATGTTGGATGTTGGCATGGTTCTTCTTCTCAGCTCTCCGACGGCCCACGAGGCCCCCAACATCGTCCCAAGAGCGCCCAAAAGGCCTCCAAGACGACCCCATGACAGCCCAAGAGGCCCTCAAGAGGTCCCCAAGAGGGTCACAAGACGGTCCGAGATGGCCCCGAAGACGCCGAAGATGGCCTCCAAGACGGCCAAGATGGCCTCCAAGATGCCTCCAAATCGGCCACCAAGAAGGCCTCCAAGACAGCGAATGTGGGCCCAAGATGCACCCAAGACGGCCTAAGATGGCCTCAAGATGGCCCAAGACGGCCCAAGAGGCCCCCAAGAGGCCTCCAAGGCAGCCCAAGAGGCCTCCAAGATGTCCTCCAGGCGGACCCGAAGAGACCAAAATCATTGATTTGCGTATGGTGTTTGAAGAATTTTGGCAGTTGCTCTGTGTCGGCCTTCCGACGGCCCAAGACGACCCAAGAGGCCCCCAAGGTCGCCCCAAGATCGCCCAAGAAGCCTCCAAGATGGCCGCATGACGGCACAAGAGGCCCCCAAGACGGCGACCTCCGAGACGTCCACGATACTCTCCAAGACGGCCCTGAAGCGCCCCAAGAGCGCCCCGAGTCGGTTCAGAGAGGCCTCCAAGACGGCGTCTGACGGTGTCAGACGGGTCGGGAACGTCCCGAGACTGCAAAAGAGGCCCCCAAGAAGCCCCCACAAGCCCCCAAGAAGCCCCAAAGAGGCCCAAGGAGGCTCCCAAGAGGCCTCCAAAAGGCTCCCGGGAAGCTCCGCAGAGGCCTTCCAAGAGGCCTCGCCAGACGGTTTCCAAGAAGTCTCCTCCTCCTACTCCTCCTCCGTCCCCGTCATCCTCATCCTCATCCTCCATCGAATCATCATCCTCCTCCCTCTCATGATCCTCCTCCTATTGCTCCCCCACGCGTTCCCCGAAAGCTTTCCAAATCGACTCGGGGAACAACTGGCCCGATAGCTTGGCCAAGCTCTAGCTCAGCTGTCGGCCACATAGGCGCTTCCAAAGGGGCAGGGGGCAGCGGTGATTCGCCGTAGGCCTCTTCGATAACGCCAACGTCTCAATATACGCTGATGATTCCGATCGGCCCCCACATGATGCTCCCAGATACGCCACGGCAGTGCCGAGACGCATCGACGCGACTCTGAGATGATCCCATTATGATAGGGAGGGGGCCGGTGGCAGGGGGCGAAGCCCTTACGGACAACCCCCCAACATTACCCAGCCCGCCCAACAATAGAGGGAAAGCAAAACTCCACTGCGACGACGACGACGAGGAGCGAGAGAGGAGAAGGAGGAAGAGGAGGACTGAACCGCACAAAAGGGGGACAGAGAGTGAGAGTCCTCGCCATCTCGTATCCTCGCCATCTCGCCATCTCGTACCACCTGATCAGGCAAGGTGGCTGGAGGCACGGGACCGTGCCATTGTGTAATACATTTGCGACCCTAGCCGAAGACAATGACGCCCAACCCAGCCACGCGCAGCGAGGGAACAGCCCCTCTAAGCCCGAACCATCACAGAAAACAAAACCCTCTGACAGAATTGACCCGCTCGCCCCTCCCAGCGCGAACGGTGCCCTCCGCCACGTGTCCGCTGGCGTGCTGGGAACCAGCTGCCGCCATGCCAGTCCACGAGTCTTTTGCCCCACTGCTGCCGCCCGTGGGGCCACCTCACGCGGGCATCCCCAGCCACCGCTCGCATAGACAAAAGAGCAGGCCAGCTTCCACGGCCCCGCTCCCCTCGCGCGGAATTTGTTTGCGCTTCCTTTGTGGCACGCGGCGAAAAATCCAGCGCTGCCACCAAGGCACTGTCGCAATCGCATAGCGGCCGCGGCCAACCGCGCTAGCGAGCGAGCGAGGCAGTCGGAAGGAGACAAGCACGAGCGGGAGATGGGCAGAAGATTGTTCTTACGCGGTGCCACTGAAACAGATGCTGCCCCCGCGCTGGTAAATGAAGCTTCTGATGCAGAATGGTTGGTCTTCTGCAGGCGCGATGACACGCTGCCCCTCGCCGCACTCACGTGGCCCAGGACTTGGGGCTCCTTCGCAATCTGCCACCCTGGGAGCTGTGTCTGGCCGGCCTGGAATCTTCCCGGGCGTCGAAAGCTTTGGGGCGGGTTTGATCCTCTGTCGGGCAGCTGCCGAGCAACTGCTGTTCGACGCGAGTCCATTTCAAGATGGCTCCTTCGGTCGCACTGCTGCAAGCGAAAAGGCTGTCAGACATCAGAGCGGTTCGGTTGCCTGTCGAGCCTCCTGTGGACAGGTCCAGGACGGGCACAGCGCCGACGCCATCGCGAATGTTCACGCGGGACATCACTCGAACCCGCACCGAGCACGCCACGCGTTTCGAATGGCAGCCCCTGGTTGTTGCCAAACGCCCACGCACCTGGGGGACACCCAACTCGTGGACAAAGGTCTGGACGTCGCCCTGCGCCATGGCAGCAACGCCGTGAGCGTCGAAGCCACTCTCCGCGACCACCTGCGGCGCGCGGGCAGCGCATGAAGCCTGCGTGCCGGGCCTCTTGCCGACAGAGGCCCGATCTGCTCAAGGGCTATCCGGTCCACCACTTCGTTGCAGCACTTCGCCAACACGCCAACGTCAACTTGCAAGACAATTGAATGTGGCATTCGGGCGCCCAGCTCGATACTTTCCCAACCGCGCGGCCGTGGATGATTACCAACGAAGCCAGGGCTGGCGAGCTGGCGATCGGCCTGTTCAGGAGATCTGGCATCGCCGCGTCCCAAACCATGCGCATGGACGCAACGCGCACATCATAATCATCGAAGTCCGCGTCGTCGGTCCGTTATCCAAGGCGTCTCCTGGAATGCCCACACAACACCAAAGCGCATATTGGTTACAAGTTGTTTCGCCATCGCGCCTCACTTTTCACGCGTTGCTGCAGGGTGCGACTCAGCATGTCCGCAAACCATTGTCTTCGCAAGTTCGCGCTTGTGCAACAAAATATGTTTGGCTTCCTCTGGCCCCTGGCATCAGCGGCCCTCAGCTGCAGCGCCCCGCTGTGCGATGAGACTAACAAACCTACCTACAGATAATCATTGTTCCACGTCTATCAATGAATAGCGCTGCGCACGAAATCCATCTCAAGTCTGCGCCGCTTTGTTGGAGACGAACTGTAAAGTGATGTCTCCTGAATGTCGCGGGGCGATGTCAGAGAGGTCTCTCCAACTGCAACCCGAACATGGGCGAAGCAGGTGGTTCACCGCTGATTAGAATTAGAACGCCAAATTCATCAACATATTCGCCGTCTTTGAACAACGAAATCGTCGGCCAGGCTGATTGGCTACAACCAGCGCCGGTATTTACTCCAGTGGTGCGCCGAAACGGTTCCTAATCCCAACTCCTTGTTTACAACATCCTTCCACGACTGAATGTGGGAGACCTTAGTGAACTCCGCATTCCCTATCCTGCTGTGAGTGCCTCCTCGGCCTCAGCTAAGAGGTTGCGTGGAGCTCAGTTGCGACGATCATAAAAGGGGCTCTGACGTAGGCTCTGGGTTTGGGGAGAAGCCTGGTCAAGGCTTGTTGGGTGCTGAACTCAACAAGTCTTTCTTGGAATTTTGATGCCAACTGGTAGAAGGTCGGGGCTTTCCCAGGAATGCTGCCCTGCTTAGACGGAAGATCAAGAAGGGAGGAGGGAGGATCAAGGGTGAACGAGGGGGGGCGGAAAGGAAGAGAAGGAGGGGGAAGGAGGGCGAGTGAAGGGGCAGGAAAGGGGCGGCGGAGGAGGGGGGAGCAAGGGGGGAGCATGCAGGGGCAGCAGGATGGAGCAGGGGGCGGAGGGGGATGTTAGGGGAGGGAAGCAGGCGCCCCCCAATCGTTGGCACGAGACGCCCAGCGAGCGAGCGAGCGTCGCACTCCGCGACCAGGGACTGCTGCCAGATGATGGGTCCACCATGGCCAAGAAATAGTTTGGTCGGCGGTTCGGTCATGCCACATCGCTTCGCGATAGGTCCATGATATGCCATTCCTTCTGGCTCTCCCTCTCGCCTGCGCATCGGTCAGCCACCGCTGCTCATTGGACCGAGTCGATCACCAGAACACGTCTCGCGCAGAGCCCCGCGGCACCCAGATGTAAACAGCTGTTCCGCCCACTGCCCCAAGTTCCCCAAGAACCGCCTCCGCCAAGACGGCGAGCGGGCGGCGGCGAAGTGCATGCCCGCGCGGAGGGAGGCGCCGCAGATGCCTGGTCGGGCGTTCTTTCGCCAGCGAGTCCTTGCCCTGGGCACCCTCTCTCGAAGAAACTTGGAAAGCGGCGGTCGAGGTTTCGAAGGGCGTATTCCCCAGCTGGGCGCGGCAATACATCAGGGGCCCTTCTGGTGCATCGGGGGTACCAGAGGGGCAGGCGACACAGAGTCTGGCAGGCATGAGCTGGATCGAGAATCGCGAAACGAGATCGTATCGAAGACGGATCGGATGGCCAGCAAATCATCTCGAATCGAATCGAAACCGTATCGCCGCGCCACGCTCCCTGGCGGATGCTGGTGAATCGAACCGAGCCGAATCGAATCAAACCGCGGCCCCAGCCGGAGAATCAGAACCGCATCACATCGGATCGTAGGCGGCCATGGCTGGCCCTCGGCGGGTGCTGCTGCCGTTTCTTTTTCCGCGACAACGCAACGCTGGCTGGACGTTCCCTTGGAACCACGTCCGTACGGGGCAGTAGAATGGTGATCGCGCAGATCATTGATCTGGCCCATCGCGATGCGATACATGAGCTACATAAAAAATATGGATTAAACATTAAGCATTATGAAAGACTACTAGACATGAAGGAAGCACGCAGATAGACTGGCGAAGATGACAGCATAGGAAGTGCAACTGTGCAAGTGCAACGTACGCGTCCACCGCGCGTCATGGCGGACTTGAAAGGGAACCAACATGAGCACCACTCAAAATAAAATTATATCCGCCACCGTGTCCTCGGCACGCTGGGACGTGCCAGCATGATCCTCTGCTGCGTGGTAAGGTTTTTTCAATGCTTCCAACGGACCATCCCCTTCTCTTTCCGCAAGCACCGTATAACAAGTGTGCCTCCCCAGGGGGTGCTTTCCAGCGCTATGATTGGCCCCCAGGCGGCACCAAGACAACTAAGTGGATCCTAGATGGCCTCAAGATGCCTCCAAGGTGCTCCAAGATGCCTCGAAGTCAACTCCAGATTGCCCCGAGACGGCCCAGAGGCCCCCGATACAGCCAAAGAGGGCGCCAACAACTCCTGCTGTCCTCCTCTCGAAAAGGGCAACTCTCCGGCTCAGGCCGCGATGCGAGGAGCGGCTCTCTCCGCGCCCGTTGGGGTGACCTTGCGCTTCGAGTGTTTGCTGGAGCCGTCGCGTGCATTTCGGAAGCCTCTTGCGGCTCTCCCGGGCTGCTCCCAGGGCTCGTTTGGCATCCTTTGGGGTGGAAAATGTTCAAACAGTCTACGGAACCTCGTGCCCTCCTGCACCTCCTGGGGCTAGTGGCTATATAAGGCCAAAATGCCTGGGAAGCCAACAGCACTGGCACAGGGAATGTGAAGCTGCGTGTTTCTGCTGACTGGGGATGGCGCTGGGGCTCGCGTGGAGCGTCCGAGGATGCGCTTGAACACAATAAGCATATTTTGAAGCACGAGGGTCTCCTGGAACGCATCTTGGGACTCTCGGGGGCTACCTTGATACCCCCCTGTCAACCCCTGGGCCGTCTTGCGTGGCTCGGGGGGTCTCCGGCAGTCCAACCCTCCCCCCCTCGTCGTGGCGTGGGTGCTGGCTCATGCCCGGACGGCACCGCGAACGCCTGCGTGTGGGGGGCGCCGCATCGTGGGGTTACTAAAAATTATCCCGGCACAGCAACCTAACAGCCATGTGTAGGAGCATCTTTGGGTCGAACAGCATGTCGATGTATCATATGCACTAACTTAAAGCGGGCGCGTTACGTTAGGAGGAGGGATCAAGGAGAGGAGGCCGGCGAGGGGGGGGCTGTGCCCATCCGAGGGAACGGGGCAGCCCCCCCCGCCCCAAAAAATATTTCGGCCTCTCAAGGCCCCCCCCGCTCCACGAATCCCATTGGGGGGTCGAGATCCCCGCTCTGCAGTGGGATTCGCGGAACGGGGCGCCCCCCAGGTGCTTGTTATCTTCGCGCTGGCGCCGGCAGTGTGCACCTGAGGGAGCGCGGGTTGAAATGAGTGAGGGATCAGGAAGGATGTGGAGGGGCGTTCCGCTCTGAAGCGTCCTCACAATCTGGCAAAACCGCAACCCCTCCCCGGGGGCACCGCGCGTGCTGGACCAGGCACATGCGTCGCCCTAAGTCGGCGCGCACATATGAGAGGCCCATGTTTGTGTGTCTGTCCCCCAGGAAGGCCCGACATGGCGAGCAGAAGACCCGAATAATTCGTCCGGTGTGTCTGTCCCCCAGGAAGGCCCGACATGGCGAGCAGAAGGCCCGAATAATTCGTCCGAGGGGCTCCCCAGAGGGGCTCCCCAGAAGGGCGCAGGGAGCCTTCCTCAGAGCCCTGGTGCGCACGACCTTGGCCGAAGGCCATCAGATATGCAAGTACAACAGTTCATGCAGGAATCTCTTGTGCATGTGCTGGTGCCACTGCTGCGAGCAGGCAGTGGAACGAGCGAGGAGGGGGTATCAACCTTGACCGCCCGCCCCCGCCCCCTTCCCTTGACCGCGCTCCGCGGCCGGGCGCAAGCGCGGCCGGTCGGGGCAGCCGGCCGGGGCAGCCGGCCGGGGCAGCCGGCCGCCCTCCCCTCCTGCTCGTCCTCCTCCTCCTCCTCCTGCTCGTCCTCGTGCTCCTCCTGCTCGTCCTCTTTCTCCTGCTCCTCCTCCTCCTCCTCCTCCTCTTTCTCCTGCTCCTCCTCCTCCTCCTCCTCCTCCTCCTCCTCTTCCTCCTGCTCGTCCTCGTTCTCGTCCTCCTCGTCTTGCTCGTCCTCCTCCTCCTGGTGCTCTCCTCCTCCTCCTCCTCCTCCTCCTCCTCCTCCTCCTCCTGGTGGTCCTCGTTCTCCTCCTCCTGGTGCTCTCCCCCCCCCTCCTCCTCCTCGTCCTCCTCCTCCTCCTCCTCCTCGTCCTCCTCCTCCTCCTCCTCCTCCTCCTCCTCCTCCTCCTCCTCCTCCTCCTCCTCCTCCTGGTAGTCCTCCCCCTCCCCTCCTCCTCCTCCTCCTCCTCCTCCTCCTCTTCCTGGTCGTCCTCGTTCTCGTCCTCCTCGTCTTGCTCGTCCTCCTCCTCCTGGTGTTCTCTCCTCCTCCTCCTCCTCCTCCTCCTCCTCCTCCTCCTCCTGGTGGTCCTCGTTCTCCTCCTCCTGGTGCTCTCCCCCTCCTCCTCCTCCTCCTCGTCCTCCTCCTCCTCCTCCTCCTCCTCCTCCTCCTCCTCCTCCTCCTCCTCCTCTTCCTCCTCCTCCTCCTCCTCCTCCTCCTCCTCCTCCTCCTCTCCTCCTCCTCCTCCTCCTCCTCCTCCTCCTCCTGGTAGTCCTCCTCCCTCCTCCTCCTCCTCCTCCTCCTCTTCCTGGTCGTCCTCCTCCTCCTGGTCGTCCTCCTCCTCCTGCTCGTCCTCCTCCTCCTCCTGCTCGTCCTTCTTCTCCTGCTCCTCCTGCTCCTCGTCCTGCTCCTGCTCGTCCTCGTCCTCCTGGTCTTGCTCGTCCTCCTCCTCGTCGTGCTCTTGCCCCTGCTGAAAATGTGGCCCAGGAATGGGAGTTCTGGGAAGTCGAAGAGCACGAAGTTGCCTACAGTTGGCTACGGGCATTCAAAATGTGGCCCGGGAATGGAGTTCTGGGAACTCGAAGAGCACGAAGTGGCCTACAGTTGGCTCCGGGCATTCAAAATGTGGCCCGGGAATGGAGTTCTGGGAACTCGAAGAGCACGAAGTGGCCTACAGTTGGCTCCGGGCATTCAAAATGTGGCCCGGGAATGGAGTTCTGGGAACTCGAAGAGCACGAAGTGGCCTACAGTTGGCTCCGGGCATTCAAAATGTGGCCCGGGAATGGAGTTCTGGGAAGTCGAAGAGCACGAAGTGGCCTACAGTTGGCTCCGGGCATTCAGAATGTGGCCCGGGAATGGAGTTCTGGGAGGTCGAAGAGCACGAAGTGTGTGACTGTTGGCTTAAAACGACTTCTGCGGCACCCTGTCCGGCACCCGCCCAGACCCCCCTGTGGAGTCATCTGCTGCTCTCTTTTGACCCCACTAGAAACCTATCAGAACAAGCTGTTAGGTAACAACACCAGTCCGAACCATGAACTTGGGCAACACGAAAACACCAATACCGTTACTCCCCAGATCACTCCCCAGGCACATTCAGACCAAGATCTCGACGCGAATCCTGCCGTGGCGACGAGGGACGGATAACGGTATCGGTATCTGTTCCTCCTACAGCAGGCATCCGTTACGCAAGACCCCCCGTAGCACGGCCAAAGAGGCTCGGATGAACCAGCCCCTACGGACGCGGGCATAGAGCTGGTCACATGAGGGAACACGATCTACTGTCGTTGACCAAAAACATTGAAATGGAGGGGCAGAAACAACCAGGGGCCCCCCTTCCCGCAAGAACCCCCTCCCCCCCCCACCCAACCCCACCAAAAACCCTAGGGTTTGAACCCCGCGCCTCCCCAGGGAAAAATGATTCAGAGGTGTCCAGGACTTCCCTCCCCCCTGGAAAACCATCAAGAAGGGTCCAGCCCCCATCCTCCCACCGCTCCTAGGCAACGCCGACGACGACGAAGACGTCGCCGACGCCGGCAAACAACGCGGACGACGCGGACGACGACAACGACGACGAGAACGAAGACAACGGACAACATCCACGTCGACGACGACGATGACGAGAACGAAGACAACGGACGACAACCACGACGACGAAGACGACGACGACAAGAACGTCCGACGACCACGACGGACGACGGACGACGGCCACGACGCAGGCGACGACGACGAAGAGGACGACAACGAACAACGCCCACGACGACGCCGACAACGGCATCAATGTCACCGGCGGCGGCGGCGCACTTTGCGCCAGTGCCCGCGTCCGGCGCAGGCTCTAACAGAATCCCACTAGGGTCAGATCCAACTCAAATAGAATCTCAATGAAGCTCGATTTAACTTTGATAGAATCCTGGCACAATTCACTCAACATTTGATCGACTCCCACTGAGGCTGGAAATTACGACAATAACCGCCGGCCTGGTTGTGGGGCCATTCGGCTGCGAGGATTAGGGTTGCTGCTCCCTGCGCCACTTGCAATTTCCAGTCTCCAATGATGTAATCCTGCTTTTTGCTTCCTATTGTAAATTGTTGAAATCCGCGCGAAGGGGGAAGCCGACAAGAACCCAATTACCGCCGCCGAATCGCGTTCTTTGAATTCCTGCGGGGCCGTGGGACGCGTAAAAATACAGGAGATTCGCGCTCCCGACGCAATAATAATCCCTCGCAGAATTACATTGTGTTCGCGCCCCCGAGACCACGATCCCTTGTAAGTTACACCACATTCGCTCCCCCGAAGCCACGATCCCCTGTAAAATACACCGTCTTCGCCCGCCGAGGCCGCGATTTCTTGTAAATTACGTTACGTTCGCGTCTCTGGGGCCAAGATCATCCGAGACTTACGCCAGAGTTGCGCCCGAGGACAGGATCCTGTGTAAATTCTGCTATGTTCGCGTCGCCGAAGCCAGGAACCATAGCAAATTACCAAATGCCTGCATCCCCGAAGAAACAAAAACTGGCAAATTATATTGTATTCGCGCACCCGAAACAATTCACCATCACAGAGTATACAATGTGTGCGCCCCGGGGGCAACAAACCCTGGTAAATTACTCAAGTGTTGCGTTCTCGAGGCAACGAACCTCGCAATTACATGCGATTCGCATCCCCGAAGCCAGGATCCTTGCGCATTCCGCAATATTCGCGTCCCCGAGGCAACAGACCCACGCAAATTGCTTAATCGTCGCGTCCCCGAAACCAGAATCTCTTATAAGTTACCATAATCATTCGCGTCCCTGAGGCCACACACCCTAGCAATTTGCTTAATTCTTGCGTCCCCGAGGCATCAAACCTACGTTCATTACTTACTATTCGCGTCCACGTAACCATTTGTTGTTTATTATTCTTCTTCTTCTTCAAACTGCGCCACATTCATACTGCCGAGGCCGAAGATGGTTCCAAGACGGCCCAAGAGGGCCCCAAGGGGCTCCAAGAACGCTCCAAGAGGCTTCCCGCCAGAGCCCCAAGAGGCCAACGTCATTCATTTTATCAAAGGTTGTTGAAGGAGTTTGGGGTTCTCCCATTTTCGGCTTTCCAACGCTCCAAGATGGCTCAAGAAACTCCCCAAACCGCCCCAAGACAACCCAAGACGCCTCCAAAAGGACCCCGCACGGCCCGAATGGGTTCCGAGAAGCCCTGAGAAGACAGACCCCAGGAGGCCCCAAGCGGCCCCGAGAGGCGCCAAAAAGGCATCCAAGAGGCCCAAAAGATACCCCACGAGGCCCCAAGAGGCCCCCAAGAAGCACCGAAACCGCCTCCAAGAGGCCCCCGGGAGGCTCCCCACGACACCCCAACACATCTGCAAATTGCTTCAGACCCACAACCCAGACACGGTGGCGGGATAGGCCGAAGGCCACTAGGATCCGCCGCCCCCTTCTGCTTTAGCCAAGGGGTGCCCGGCGTGCTGGATCCTATCGGTTTTGGTTTTGGTTCTTTTTCCACATGAACTCTCCCAGTGGGTTTCGGCCCGTCCCGCCGGGGTCCCAGGATTTTTTCCACGGACCTCACTTCCCAAAATTTCTGCCCCAGACGGCTCCAAGATGGCATCCAAGATGGTCCAAGATCGCCTCCAAGTCCGCCTAATATGGTCCAAGGCGGCCTCCAAGACGGCCCAAGAGAGTCCAAGAGGGCCCCAGACGGGCCAAGAGGCCCCCAGAGGCCTCCCAGACGGCCCAAGAGGCCTCCAAGAGGTCCTCCAGGAGGGCCTGAAGATGCCAAAATCATTGATTGTCCTTTGGTTTTTGAAGGATTTTGGAATTTCCTTCTTCTCGGCATTCCGACGGCTCCAGACAGCCCAAGAGGCCCCAAAAATCACCCAAGAGGCCCCCAAGAGGGCCCCATGACGGCCCAAGTGGCCTCAAAGATGGCCCCAAGAGGGCCCCAAGACGGCCTCCAACACGCCCAAGATGGCCTCCAAGACGCCCAAGATGGCCTCCAAGACGGCCCCGAAGCGCCCTAAGAGGGTCCCCCGTTGGCCCATAAAGGCCCCCAAGACGGCTCCCGACGGCGTCAGGCGTGCCAGGAACCCACCAAGATGGCCGAAGTTGGCTCGAAGCTGGCCCAAAAGGGCCCATGAGGCCCTCAAGAGGGCCTCCAGGAAGGCCAGAAGAGGCCAAAAAAATTGATTGTCCTTAATTGTTTGACGGATTTTGACGTGTCCTTCTTTTCGGCCTTCCGACGGCCCGAGACGGCCCAAGAGCCCGCAGAGATCGCCGACAGATCGCCCAAGAGGCCTCCAAGACGGCCAAGATGACCTTCAAGACGCCCACGTGTTCCCCGAAGGCTTTCCAAACCGATTCGGGGAACATATGGTCCGATGGCTTGGCAGGTCTGGCCTCAACGTTCGGCCACACAAGACGACCAGGATGACCTCCAAGACGGCCCCAGGTGGCCTCCAAGTCCGCCCAAGATGGTCCAAGACGACCTCCAAGACGGCCACAGAGAGTTCAAGAGGGCCCAAGACGGCCCAAGAGGTCCCCAAGAGGCCTCCCAGACGGCCCAAGAGGTATCCAAGAGGTCCTCCAGGAGGGCCCGAAGATGCCAAAATCATTGATTGTCCTTTGGTTGTTGAAGGATTTTTGAGTGTGCTTCTTCTCGGCATTCCGACGGCTCCAGACGGCCCAAGAGGCTCCAAAAATCGCCCAAGAGGCCCCCAAGAGGGCCCCATGACGGCCCAAGTGGCCTCAAAGATGGCCCCAAGAGGGCCCCAAGACTGCCCAAGAGGCCTCCAACACGCCCAAGATGGCCTCCAAGACGCCCAAGATGGCCTCCAAGACGGCCCCGAAGCGCCCCAAGAGGGTCCCCCGTTGGCCCATAAAGGCCCCCAAGACGGCTCCCGACGGCGTCAGACGTGCCAGGAACCCACCAAGATGGCCGAAGTTGGCTCGAAGCTGGCCCAAAATGGCCCAAGAGGCCCCCTAAGAGGGCCTCCAGGAAGGCCAGAAGATGCCAACAACATTGAGGTTCCATAGGTTTTCTATGGATGTTGACAGTCCCTTCTTTTCGGCCTTCAGACGGCCCGAGACGGCCCAAGAGCCCACAAAGATCGCGGAAAGATCGCCCAAGAGGCCTCCAAGACGGCCAAGATGACCTTCAAGACGCCCACGTGCTCCCCGAAGGCTTTCCAAACCGATTCGGGGAACACATGATCCGACGGCTTGGCTGGTCTGGCCTCAACGGTCGGCCACACAAGACGGCCAGGATGACATCCAAGACGGCGCCAGATGGCCTCCAAGTCCGCCCAAGATGTTCCCAAGAGGGCCCCAAGACCCAAGAGGCCTCCAACACGCCCAAGATGGCCTCCAAGACGCCCAAGATGGCCTCCAAGACGGCCCCGAAGCGCCCCAAGAGGGTCCCCCGTTGGCCCAGAAAGGCCCCCAAGACGGCTCCCGACGGCGTCAGACGTGCCAGGAACCCACCAGGATGGCCGAAGTTGGCTCGAAGCTGGCCCAAGACGGCCCAACAGGCCCCCAAGAGGGCCTCCAGGAAGGCCAGAAAAGGCCAACAACATTGATTTTCCTAAAGTTGTCTATGGATTTTGACATTTCCTTCTTTTCGGCCTGCCGACGGCCCGAGACGGCCCAAGAGCCCACAAAGATCGCGGAAAGATCGCCCAAGAGGCCTCCAAGACGGCCAAGATGACCTTCAAGATGCCCACGTATTCCCGAAGGCTTTCCAAACCGATTCGGGGAACACATGGTCTGATGGCTTGGCAGGTCTGGCCTCAACGTTCGGCCACATCGGCGCTTCCAAAAAGGCAGGGGGCGGCGGTGATTCGCCGTAGGCGTCTTCGATCCGCGACGTCTTCAAACAAACGCGAAGATGGCCCAAGTTGGCCTGCACGGTGCCTCCAAGACAGCCAAGATGGCCTCCAAGACGGCTAATATGGCCCCAAGATGCATCCAAGACGGCCCAAGATGGCCCCAATATGGTCTAAGACGGCCCCCCAAAAGGCCCGCAAGAGGTCTCCAAGACGGCCCAGGAGGCCTCCAAGAGTTCCTCCAGGAAGGCCCGACGAAGCCAAAATCATTGATTTTCCTTGGGCCTTCAATGTTTCTCCAGCACAAGCTTGAGAGGGCGCAGGGCCGAGGGGCCTCGGCAGCAACGGTGCATAGAACCTGGCGGCATTCAACGAGCCAAAAACTCTTGGCCTGATAAATTCGTGAATTTGTGTGGGAAGGGGAGACGCGAGAGCAGAAACGGGGGGGGGGGGTGGGCGGCTCGCGCGGCTTGATTGATCCAACGGTTGCGGATCCACAAGTTGCCAGGCCACCACGCTTAACTATCTCTAAGGCCTTCTATTTCTCTCCAGCACAAGAGTGAGAGGGCGCAGGGCCGAGGGGCCTCGGCAGCAACGGTACATAGAACCTGGCGGCGTTCAACAAGCAAAAAACTCTTGGCCATCCACGCGGCCAATTTCATTAGTGCACTGGTTATACCGCTAGCATGTACAAATGCCCCACAACTGCGTTAATCTACTATCACGGGAGGCGTCAACCAAGGCTTTAGCAAGAGCCCTGCACAGCTATTTGCTGATACGTTTCTAGTGGGCTCAAAAGAAAGCATCTTGACGCCCCAAGGGGCTCTGGGCAGGATCCAGACAGATCCGGACAAAAGGGTCAGCCCCAGGAATCCTTAGGAATCTTTAGGAATCCTTAGGAATCCATAGGAATCCATTCCCAGAGCACCATTCCCAGGCCACATTTTGAATGCCCGGAGCCAACTGTAGGCCACTTTGTTTTCTTCGTGTTCCCAGAACACCATTCCCAGGCCACATTTTGAATGCCTGGAGCCAACTGTAGGCCACTTCGTGTTCTTCGTCTTCCCAGAACACCATTCCCAGGCCACATTTTGAATGCCCAGAGCCAGCTGTAGGCCACTTTGTTTTCTTCGTGTTCCCAAAACACCATTCCCAGGCCACATTTTGAATGCCCGGAGCCAACTGTACGCCACTTCGTGTTCTTCGTGTTCCCAAAACACAATTCCGAGCCAACTCTGGGCCACTTCGTGATCTTCGTGTTCCCAGAACATCAGTCCTGTGCCATATTTCGAATGCCCGAGCTGAGGCAGGCTGAGGCCGAGGCAGGCTGAGGCCGAGGCAGGATGAGGCCGAGGCAGGCTGAGGCTGAGGCTGAAGCACGCCGAGGCAGGCTGAGGGTGAGGCTGAGGCAGGCTAAAACTGAGGCAGGCAGGCTGAGGCTGAGGCTGAAGCACGCCGAGGCAGGCTGAGGGTGAGGCTGAGGCAGGCTAAGGCTGAGGCAGGCCGAGGCTGAGGCTGACGCAGGCTGAGGCCGAGGCAGGCTGAGGCTGAGGCTGAGGCAGGCTCAGACTGAGGCTGACGCAGTCTGAGGCTGAGGCTGAGGCTGATGCAGGCTGAGGCTGAGAGGCTGACTCTGAGGCTGAGGCAAGCCGAGGCAGGCTGAGGTTGAGGCTGAAGCTGAGGCAGGCTGAGGCTGAGGCTGAGGCTGAAGCTGTGGCTGAGGCAAGCTGCGGCTGAGGCAGGCTGAGGCTGAGGCTGATGCAGGCTGAGGCTGAGGCAGGCTGAGGCTGAGGCAGAGGCAGGCTGAGGCTGAGGCTGAGGCTGCGGCCGAGGCAGGCTGAGGCAGGCTGAGGCTGAGGCCGATGCTAAGGCAGGCTGAGGCTGAGACAGACTGAGGCTGAGGCAGAGGCAAGCTGAGGCTGAGGCAGGCTGAGGCTGAGGCCGAGGCAGGCTCAGGCCGAAACAGGCTAAGGCTGAGGCTGAGGCTGAGACTGAGGCTGAGGTTGAGGCCGAGGCAGGCCGAAGCTGAGACAAGGTGAGGCCGAATGGGGGCGGGAAGGGGGGGGAAGGGGGAGAGGGGGGAGGAGGGGGGGAGGAGGGGAGGCTGAGGCAGGCTGAGGCTGTGGCAGGCTGAGGCCGAGGCAGGCTGAGGCTGAGGCTGAGGCAAGCCGAAGCAGGCTGAGGCTGAGGCTGAGGCGGGGGCTGAGGCAGGCTGAGGCTGCGGATGACGCAGGCTGAGGCCGAGGCAGGCCGAGGATGAGGCAGAGGCAGGCTGAGGCTGAGGCCGAGGCAGGCTGAGGCTGAGGCAAGCCGAGGCAGGCTGAGGCTGAGGCTGAAACTGAAGCAGGCCGAGCCATTTGCTTGAATCCATAGGAATCCTTGTGAAACCCTAGGAATCCTCAGGAACCCGTAGGCATCCTTAGGAATCCGTAGGCATAGTTAAGCATCCTCAGGAATCCTTAGGAATCCTTAGGAGTCCACAGGAATCCGTAGGAATCCCGAGGGATTCATAGGAATCAGATGTCGTAGAGATAGATTCTTAAGGTTTCTTAAGGATTCCTATGGATTCCGAAGGATGCCTTTGGAATCCCTGGGGATCCTTGAGATGCCATTGGATCCTAAGGCCGTTGCCACGGCGACTGTCATTGCGAATACGACTGCGACTGCGAGAACAACAGAATTCGACAACTGGATTCTCACCTCAATCTGAAGGGGGATGCTTCCAGGTATGCTTATACACATCGCTGTTCGGCTGCTTTGCCATAATTTTTTCTCCAGCACAAACTTGAAAAGGGGCGTAGGGCCGAGGGGCCTCGGCAGCAACGGTGCATATAACCTGGCGGCATTCAACGAGCCAAAAACTCTTGGCCCGATAAATTCGTGAATTTGTGTGGGAAGGGAAGACGCGAGAGCAGGAGGGGGGGGGGGGGGCGGCTCGCGCGGCTTGATTGATCCAACGGTTGCGGATCCACAAGTTGCCAGGCCACCACGCTTAACTATCTCTAGGGCCTTCTATTTCTCTCCAGCACAAGAGTGAGAGGGCGCAGGGCCGAGGGGCCTCGGCAGCAACGGCACATAGAACCTGGCGGCGTTCAACAAGCAAAAAACTCTTAGCCACCCACGCGGCCAATTTCATTAGTGCGCTGGTTATACCGCTAGCATATACAAATGCCCCACAACTGCGTTAATCTACTATCACAGGAGGCGTCAACCAAGGCTTTAGCAGGAGCCCTGTGCAGGATGTTCGGCTCGGAACTGGCCTCCAGGGGCCTCGCCTTCGAGACCCTGGCGTCTACGCCGAGATCGCCCGCAGATCCCTCTTCCGCGGCGCTTTCGCCCGAGACGCTCCGACGGGGCGTGCAAGAGGCGAAACCGCGTGCGCTTTTGCCACGGCTCACCCTGCATACAGAAGGCTGCGAAGACGCCCCTAACGCCAGTGAGCCGAGCGAGGCCCAAAACAGGCGGACAAAGCCAAAGTCTAGAAACACAAAAAAGTCATTCTCGAGCCCGCCAGCGATGCCACTTTTATGAGCCAACCTAGCGAGCGTCGCGGAGGCTAGCATCAACTTGTCACCTAACTGCGCCCTAGAACGATCGGCCCCGGACAAACTCGGAAAGCCTAGAGGAGACCCCTTGGGCCGCGAAGGTCCGGGCCCAGACTTTGCGAACCTACGGGCCATCGAGAAAGACGCGCAAGGTGTTCGTGGCCAAAAGATGCTCACTTCCCCACGCAGAATCCAGCCTTTTAGAGTCTCTAGGCCGGCCGCCTTCGCGAGATCAAACTTCGCTCCTCGAATGATGTCCCAGTCCAGCGCGGCGACGCCTCTGGCTCGCAGCGCGGCGGCGAGCCCGCCCGAGCCCGAGAAGACTTCGACGGCGATCCGCCCCCTGCCCAGGCGCACTCGGCTGAGCGTCGCACGGAGCTGAGCCCGAACAGGCTGGGCAGCCGCTGCATGCTCAGACGCAACCGCTGCTGCGCCGCGGGCCCCGCGGCTCGCCGACGCGCATCGGGCGCGGGGTCTCGACGCCCGGCTCGCGGGAGAAGACAACGCGCGGGTCGGCGAGCCAGCGCGCGGACGCAAGGTGGGCGCCGGCGGCCCCCCGGCAGCGAAGCTCGGCAACCGCCCTGAGAAGCCGATTTTGCGCCGCCCTGCCGCGGCCTTGGAGCGCCTCCCGGAGGTGTTCAGGGCGAGCGCCAGTCGGGCCGGCCCCGCTGAAGCGGGGAGGGTGAACGCCGCCCAGCGCTTCCTGCCAGAAGCTCCTTCTCCCACCCTGGCTCGGGCGCGGCGACCACGTCGTCGTCCTCCGCTTGGGCCGCCTCCTCCTCCGGCACAGGCTGCAGCGGCGGCCAAGGCGCCCGGGCCGCTCGGGCTGCTCCGACCTGGGCAGGAGGCGGGCCGCCCACGCGACTTCGTCATCTGGCGCGAGCGGGGCAAAGCTGCCCGCGAGGGCCGCCATGCCCTTGCGGCAAGCGCCGTCCCGAGCGACCTTGCGGGCCCGCTGGCCGCGTCGCGGCCGCGGCGCCGTCGGGCCACCCCGCCCCCGAGCGCGCCCCCAGGCCTGAGCTTCGGCGCGAACGAACAGCGCCTCCCAGCCCCGCTCCCGCCAGAGCCGAAGACGCTCAACAATCTCCGTTCTCAGGAGCACGCTGGCCGGCGGCGAAGCGAGGGGCAGCTTGGCTCGGCCTAGCTCCAGGGCGCAATCTTCTACCCCACCCAGGACTGCCTCGAGCGCCTCGGCAGCGGCGACAGCCGGGCCATCGCGCGCGGCCGACGGTGGGCGGGCCGCCGCGGCACCGGGGACCGCTCGAACCCGAACTCCCCAATCCGCTGGGACATGAAACCGCCCCCGGCCCCCGCCTGGCGCCGATAGGGTCGCGGCGCCGGCGCGCGGGGCACAACCGCCGCATCTGCCGCCCGCGCTCGGAGCGGCGGGCGGCCGCGTCTCGCAGCAACGGCGGCAAGTTCGACCGCTCTCGGCGCGCAGGCCCGAGCAGCGCGGGCAGGCGCTGCGGCGCAATCCCCGCAGGACGGCAGCACCTTGGGGCCCGAGCGTCTCCCCCCTGCGCGCCCTCTGCAGGCGCGGGATCAGCGGCCGGGGCCGGCCGCGCGTGGACCAGGCGGGGCGCGGCGGGCAGCTGCGCCCAGGGGCGGCCGGAGGCGGGGGCGGGGGCGGGGGCGGAAAGCGCGGCAACGGCCCCGCGCCGGGGTCGGCGCCAGCGACCAGCGGCGGCTCTTCGCCCATGAGAACCGCCAGGATCGCCCTGCAGCGGCCAGACGGCCGGCCCTGGATGGCTGGCCTCCCCCGCGCGGACACCAACAGACCCGCGCCTCAGTGCGACGAGCAGAAGCCGCGGCCCCGCAAAGCGCGGTCATCGGCTCCCCGGAGGGCGGTTGCAAGGGCCGTGATTCGGCAACCCAGCGCCGGCGCACTGCCCGGCGGCTCCCGGGGGGCGGTTGCCGGAGCCGTGCTGATATCGCCGGTTGGCTGAGAGCGTTATATGATCGATGAATTCGCTTCGACGGGTCTACATATATATATATATATATATATATATATATATTCGGAGAAAACGAAGTCTCGCGCCCTTTCTCTCAGAGCGGTCCTTGAGCCAAGTTATCAAATATGCATCCCCTGCCGTCCTGTGCAGCGAACTCCAATCACGACAGTCGTGACAGGTAACATCCACCAGCCCCGTAGCGCTACCAGGCTGTAGGCCCTTTGGGCTTACTCTGAACCTCAGTCATATTAGGCCAAGCCCCTCTCGGCATGGCACACAACATAGCATAGCCGCACCGCTGGATTAGGGGTTATATACACGCACACCCCCTCGAGGTGAGCACATTTTGTTGCGCTCGACTCCGCGCGCAGCTCCAGCCGCGCGGAGCCGTTACAACACCAAACCGCTCAACGTCCTCGCGTCGAGCCCACCACCACCAAGACTCGACCGCCCTGAGGCGCCGAATCAAATCATTCTTCGACCCGCTCGTGTCCAAACGGTGCTTCGACAACCTCTCTCGAATCGCGTTGATCGTGAAATCGTCCGCGTAGATCATCACGCATGCCGAACAACTCTGCATAGGCGTAGGCCGCGCCACCGTCGTCCTCTGCCTGACTACGAAGTCTCTCCCACACACCGTAGCAGGAAGCTGCTTGGTCTCCATCTTCTCGTCGGGCCTCGACTGGCACTGCCTCATCTCATATCCGAGGTAAAAGCCCGTGGCGAAGACCACGGCGAACATCACAACACATAACATCGCGATGAGCTGGTAGTAGACTGTCTCCACGAAACTCGAACCAGCCTTCTCAATCATCGCTGGCTTAACCGTCGCAACTCCGAACCGATTCTCTCCGTCAGCTCCCTGAACAAACATCAATACGCCCGTGAGGCATCGCACCACACCAACTCGAATCTTCCAAACCTCCAGCGCCTACCCCGTGTCCACCTCGAACTTCATGAACATCATCGCGCTCTGAAACTTTATGCCCGCCGCCAGGCGGTGTCTCTCGAACTCCGTCTTCTCCAGGTCCTTGGTACCCAGGTCACTGCTGTTGAGGGCCGTCGGGATCTTGCCGATGACGAGCCTTCCCTTCCGCAAAACCCTTGGACGAACATGTGCTTCAAATGAACGTGATTTAACTTGCCGGCCCCCAGTCGGCTGTGCGATGAAATGCCTGCCGAGCTGTCGGACTCGAGCTGTACGTCCACACGCGTGCTTGGCATCATCTCCTCGGTCATCGTCTCGTTAAATTGTCCTTCGCAAGCTCCCGAGCCCATGCTGTAGATCTCTGCCTCCGCTGATGACGTAGCTGGACTCGCCTGCGCACGACTGTAGGATGCCACCGCCGTGTCGTTCAGATACAGGTGCCCACTTGACGTTGCCTTCCGTCCGATCTTGTCCCCTGCCCAATCACTGTCAACCTTCACCTTGAGTATACCATCATCGGAACGCGTCGGCGCGATGAAACTCACCATCTCCTTCGTGCCGCCCATCTACCTGCAGACCCTCTTAAGCCTCATCGCATCTCCAGTCGCAGGTGAACTCATCCCACGGCTGACCTCCTTCGTCGCGAGCTGCAGGTCGTAGCGCTCGCTGGCAATGAACAGCAGCTTGCCGGTGCCTGTGAAGCGCTTGGCCTCGTCGTTATTCAGCTGCTGCTCGTCGGCCTGCTTAGCGTCTATCTTCGCTCCAGGCGTTGCCACCGCCTTACCGCTTCCGGCCCCTTGTAACTCCAACGAACTCTCGATCGTCTTGGCCGCGATCTGGATGGTATATCCCCGACCGTTGTCGAGCATATTGATGATCCTGCTGGTATGTAGCTGCGAACTCCCCGTCGTCATCTCTGGCGCGATCTCGAGCAGGAAATGTCGGGCGAGCCCCGCAAGGAAATCATCAGAAGCACTTCCGTCGCCAATAACCAACCCGCCGTCCACGTGCCTCGACGCGGCTGTCTTGCTATCCTCGCTGACGTAGATGCTCGGCTCCGAGATCAACCTCCTCATGCCGAGCTGGTTCACACTGGCGTCGCTGTAGTGCGCGTCGAAGTCCACCATGGCCTCGTTGAGTCCGTCGGTCGTGCACTGCATCAGCCAGGCCACGTCGCCTGGGTCGCAGCCGAAGTTATCGATGCAGTACTGCTTGTACTCCGCTGGAGGCTCGAGGAACACCGTGTCGCAAATGGGTGCGTGCAGAAATGCCCTCGAGATGTCGAAGAACTTCACCTTCCAGCCCGTGATCGCTGCCAGTGCCAGCAGAACTCGAAGTGTAGATGCGCCTGGTGCGGGGGTGTATAGCACGTCCTTCGGCTCCGTTGGTATGTTGAAGGGCCTTGCACAAACTCTGGATTTCACCCCCTCCGCCCTCGCTTCATCGACCCAGGTGGTCGCGAGCAACGGGCCGCCCACCTCCATGCGCTGAACGTCGATATCCGCCCGAACATCCTCCAGGCGATCGAACTCTGCAAACCTCGCTCACTTGATCTCTTCCCAAGTGAACTTCCTCTGTGGCAACACCCGCTTGTTCATCTGTTCGTCGTTTTTCTCCTCGTTGGGGCGCAGCTCCTCGATCACGTTGATCGTCGCCCCGACGTTTCCCCGTTATCCGAGCCGTAGGAGCTGCCGCTGCCGCCGAACTGCTCGCTGACCCTGACGATGTAGCCGCGCCTGCTCACGCTGCGATCGCCTCTCGAGATCTCGGGGGGATCGGGTCTCCCGCTCGAAACCTCTTCCCGGCGCTGTCGCCACGGCCCTTAGCCTCTCGCTTAAGGCTCTGCGACGTAGCCGCCGCTGCCGCTCTGGGTGCTGCTGGCGCCGCTGCTGCCGCCGATGCGGCCGCTGCCGCTGCTGCTGGAGCTGCTCCCGATGGACCTGGGGGCACTAGCAGCGGGCCCTGCATCTGCCTCCTCTTGAACTCAGCCTGCCTCTGCAAACGCGCCGCCCCGTGCGCCCTCGGCCTGCCGACTCGCCTGACCGGTGCCAGCTCGCCCCCTCATGCCTGGCACCCCTGCGTAGGCGCCCAACCTGAAAGGGCACCCCGAACCTCCTTCAAGTCGTTCTGCGACCACATCGGGAAGACCATGTCGTTGAACGGCGCCTTCTCCCACTGCTGCTCCTTGGGCCTCCGCTTGACCGCGCAAACCTTCGCGACGCCCGTCGGCGTGCCCACGACGTGCTCGTTAGTGTCCGTCGCCCGCCCGAGCCAGATGCCGAGCGCCCAGGCCGTGGCCAACCTGTTGTCAGGAACCCCTGACCTCTTGGCAAGCACATTCTCTGCGAAACTCAACTGTGGAGAGTTGAGTCTGACCATCTTGAGGTCCTCGAAGGCGGTCTTGCACTTGCGCTTATACATGAACCTGTTCTGGGCGAGCGTGACGTGCCTGGTGATCCAGCTCAGGATGGCAGAGGCCCCTTTGACCTGGACGCCGTACTTCTTCTCAGCCTCGTGCTTCAGCGCCCCCACGAGTCCCTCGACCACCTTCACTGCCGACTCCGCCAGACCGTTGCTGGCGTGTGATCCTGGCGCCGAATGCCTCAGAGTGATCTGCGTCTGGATGCCCTTCGAGTCCTTGCTCCTGTCCTTCAGCAGCGCCCTGGCAAGCGAGACGATAGCTGGCCCGCCGTCGCTCCGCAGCGTCACCCGAGGGTAGCCGACATCGTCGCCGAAGCTGCTCAGAAACGCGACCGTGTACGTTGATGGCCCCTTCGATGTAACTTGAACAGCTCCCATGTACCCCGAGACGCTATCTGGAATCACCAAGACCGTGGCCGTCTCCGAATCCTTCTCGTCGATACCCATGAAGCAGTAGTCCATGCCCAAAACTGGATTCGGTTGTCGCTCTCCCTCTGGCTGTCGACGTCCTCCTGACCACGTCCGCATACACAACGATCGCACAAATGTCGCATAGGGCACGTGGGTGAGCATGCGACGATCCTGCTCCTTCACGCTCGGCAGCACAGGCACCCTCAACGCTATGGCTTCCTGCGCCTCTGGGATGTCCTCGACTGCCTGGTCGCTCTCGATCACGCCCCCCGAAGGATTCGCCTCTCGGTCGACGGTCGCTGGTGCCACGATCCCCCTGGTTTCTGCCTTCCTCTCGTTGTACTCGTTGTGGGGCTCTGCATGCCCGTCGCGAAGTAGCCGTTCCGTCTCCTGGAGACCTGCGTCGCGGGGCCACCCTTGCCCATGTAGCCCTCCGAACCAAATTGAAACGCAGAACCCTTGCTCGTCAGCTGCCCGACCGAAATCAGCGGCCTCCTGACATCCGGAATCAGGAACGGCACAGCGATCTCCAGCGACCCTCCGCACGCAGTCTCAACGGCGAACGGGGCGAGTCGCTGTCCGCAAACGTGCATGCGCTTGCCAGTCGCCGAGGACAGCTCTGGCACTTCCGAGAGTTCCGCAATCTGCACGCGCTCCGCGTACTCATTGGGTGCCACATGCGCGCAAGCACCGCTGTCAAACATCGGGTCATCATCGCAAGAGATACTCTGGATCCCGCCCAGACTGATCATCGCCAAGGTCGAGCCCTCCGCAATCATGAAGATCCACTGGTCACCCCGCTGCCCGTACACCTCGCCGATATGCCCGCCCTGAGCTTTCGCTGGATGTTCTCTCTGGGCAGGTTCTCCTGAGCCGACCTCCTTCTGTGTAGCTGGAGGGCTTGGGCAATTATTGGCAATATGTCCGTAGCGATGGCATCGATGGCACTGTGGTCCCTTTTCCTTTTCCACCAGACTTGCCCTTGCTGTCGCTTTTGCTCTTGCCCTTGCCCTTGGAGTCGCCTTTGCACGTGCCCTTGCCCTTGGCGTCGCCTTGGCTCTTTCTTGTCCTGCCCTTGCCGTGCTTGCCCTTGTCGATCGCTCCGATGTCCATAGGGGCAGGTCCACTACTACTGCTTGCCTGGAGCACCATGTAGTTGTTCATCGCCTCCTTCAGCTCCGTGGATGTCGCGCACGTCTGCAAATCGATCTGCGCCTTGATAGCCGACGGGGCGTTCGCCTTGAGAGTCGCCTGCTTAAGGGTGTCGCTCAGAATTTCGTTGCGCTGCTTCTCATAGAGCTGGAACCGGCCCTCAAGCTTCTGCAGCTGCTCTGGAAATTGCGAGACACCCCCGTCGAACTTAGTGATCAAAATGCTCATCAACTGTGTGACCTGCGCAGCTCCCGTCGCTGGTTCCTCCTGCTTGACGAGCTGCCTCCAAGCCTCCAGGCCATTGTAGCCAGGAGCGTGCATCGCCAACTGGAAGCTCGCGCCCGTCAGAACTTGACTCAGAATGAACGAGAAAGTCCGCGAACGCTGCTTCTTCTCTGCGCCCAGGGGCCCGAACGGGATTGGATCGCCTTGCTCTACCGCCATGTCCAGGCTCATCGCCAATTCCGTGTCCAGCGGCCCTATGTAGGCCTTGAATACATACCTCCGCTGCTGCCAGTCCGCCGTCTGGACTGAGTACGGCTTGGGCATGCCGAGTAAATTTGCGTCAGCTAGAGGCGCCGGCGGATCTCCCTTCTATGCCGAAATCTCAGCCTCCGTCTCTCGTCCGCTGGCCCTCTCCTCCGCGTCGCAGCCAGCGCGGTTGCGCCACGGGCGCGCTCGCCACCGCCGCTTGCACCCAAGGTCGGCTCCAGGAGCCCGCGCGCGGTCCGTCTGGATCTCACGCCGCGGGCTCCGCTACCATGGAAGAAAACGAGGTAGCGCGTCCTTTCTCTCAGAGCGGTCCTTAAGCCAAATTATCACACATGCATCCCCTTCCGTCCTGCGCAGCAAACTCCAATCACAACAGTCGTGGCAGATGACACCCACCAGCCCCGCAGGGCCACAAGGCTGTAGGCCCTTTGGGCTTGCGCTGAACCTCAGCTATATTAGGCCAAACCCCTTTCGGCATCGCACACAACATAGCATAGCCACACAGCTGCATTAGGGGTCTTATACACGCACAAATATATATATACATATATATATACAGTTATATAGCTTCATGCCATATGATCAAGCGTACACATTATACATCAGAGCAAACTTCGGCTTCACCAACATAATGTTGTGTTAGATATGTGTGTTCCGCGACATGCCATGCCTCGGGATCCTAGATCCAATGGTCTCATCAAGTGTGGCATCGGTTAACGCTGCCGAAAGTAACGACACACGCAAATCCTCCTATCTCACTTTGCAGTTCACTCAGCTAAGTCGCCGTCGGGCTTGGGAAGCACGTTTCTCATTGAATGCATATGTATGTGTAAGTATATATAAAAATGTTTGGTCATTTTTACACGAAGAAGTTGTCATGCGCGTGAGTTGTCCAGGAAGATGCGTCGTAGGTACACGCGCGCGGCGCCGCCCTCAGCGCGGGCGCCCGCGGCGGTGGGGGGCGGGCTGCCCATTCGCCCCCCCCCCCATTTCCCTTCCACCTCCTTCCCCCTCCCCCCCCTTCCCCCCCCCCCTCCTCGGCTCTTCCAAGTTCCCCCCCCCCCCCCGCCCCCCTCCCCCCCTCAATTCGGCGGCAAAGCACGCCTTCGCTTCTCGGCGGCAACCCGCCATCTCCAGATGCCCCCCCTCGCGAGCAAGCCCGCCTGCCTTCCTCGGCGGCAAACCTGCCTTCTGCCTCATCTCTCCTCGGCGGCGCATCCGCCCCCCATCATCCCCGCTCGCCCTCTCCCCTGCCCCCCCCTCTATCCCACGGCGGCGCGTCCGCCAGCTGCGGGGCATTTTTCCTGTTCTCGCGCGACGGCGACCACGCGGCCATCGCCCAGCTGCCGCCGATGCGCCGCCCAGGCTGTCGGGGTCAGCTCGGCGGGCGTCGCAGCGACGTTGTTGCGCGGCCGCCGCAGCGACGCGCCTGGGAACGGCGCGCGCGCGCGCCCACTCTGGGGTCTCTCCACCAGCGGGCGCGAGGCGGTGGCGGCGTGCACGCAGCAATGCACGATGCGCGCCTCGCCGTCGCCCAAGAGAAAATCCCGTCGGCGGCCGGTCCGTGATGTTTTTTGGGCCCGCGCGCATGCCGATCCAACAAAAAAAACTAGGCGTGGATCACGTGTGGTTTGCGCCGTTTACCCTGGCTGCCGCGCGCCCGGCCGTCGATCGACGCCCCCCTGCTGGCCCAGACTTCAGCCCCGGGGGAGGGCGGAGGGGGGCGGGGATGGAAGGGGGCGGAATGGCCGCCCGATGGGGGGGGGGGGGCGGAGGAGGAGAGGGAAGAGGGCGAGGTGGGGTGGGATAAGGACTTAGAGGAGGAGGAGGAGGATGCCCGCGGGGTAGAGCGATCGCGTCGTGCCACGACCGCCCCCGCGCGCGCCCCCGCGCGCGCCCTCGCCGCGGCTCCGCGCGCCGAAGCAGTCAGTCAGGCCTCGCCGCGCGCGGCTCGCAGCAGCCTGGCCACCTTGGCGGCCAAGCTCGGCGAGCAGCTGCGCTCGCGCGCGCGGCGCCGCGGGCGCGGCCCGCCGCCGCCGCCGCCGCCCGCGGCCCCCGCTTCGCCTTCAGCAGCAGGGCCGTCAGCAGGCGGTTGGCCCTCCGCCTGCAGTCTGGCCACCTTGGCCACGCGACTCGGCGACGGCGAGGGGCAGGTCGCGCGCGCGCATCGCCGCGGGGGCCACCCGCCTCCTCCTCCGCCAGCAGGCAAGGCAGCCCCGCCAGCGCGGTCTCCAGCACGTCCACGCCTCCAGCCGCAGAGCCTCCCGCCAGCGGCTGGCCCTCATGCCCTGGAGGCGCCTTGGCGGCCAGCCTCAGCGAGCTGCTGCGCTCGCGCGCGCGGCGCCGCGGGCGTGGCCCGCCGCCGCCGCCGCCCGCGGTCCCCACCCCGCCTCCTGCAGCTGGGCCGCCAGCAGGCAGCTGGCCCTCCGCCTGCCGTCTGGCCACCTTGGCCACGCAGCTCAGCGACTGCGAGCGACTGCGCGCGCGCTCGCATCGCCGCGGGGGCGACCCCGCGAGCGTGGCCACCTGCTCGCCCACGCCTCCAGCCTCAGAGCAGCTGGCCCTCACGCCCGCGAGGCGCCTCCACGTCCAGCAGCTCCCCGCTCTGGTCGTCGAGGCGCGCGATGACAACCGGCACCGCGCTCGCCGTGCGGGGGGCGAGCCCCCGCTTCAGCTTGGCCACCACCGCACTGCCAGCTGCGGATGGCGGCAGCTTGCGCTCGCCGCTGAAGCCGCAGGCCCTGGCGGCGCCCGCGAGCCCGCAGAGGCGGCAGGCGACCAGCGGCATCTTGCGCTCCAGCTGCTCGCCCACGACAGGTCGGAGGACCACCAGGTCGTGGGCGGCGAGCCCCTGCTGTCTCACCCTCCTGTTGGCTCTCGCCGCGTCCGCCACGATGGAGCCTGGGCACTCACCTGCCCTCTGCTTCCACCTGCAGACCTCGCACCACCTGGGCTGTCCAGGCTTCCCGCGCCAGGTGCAGGCCACCTGCGCGGCTGCCGCGCGCCGCTCAGGAAGAGCTCGCTGCTGTCTCACCTTGCCGTGCGTGGTGTCGCTGCCGTCGAGCCAGGTGCCCACCGCCGAGCACCGCATGGCGACCCTGTCGACGCGGCCTCGGCTCCGAGCGAGCTGCTGGCGCTCACGGCCAGGCAAGCGCCCCGCTGCGGCAGCAGCCTTGGCCGCGCGGTCAGCCAGCCGATTGCCGTACCAGTCGCAGTGCGACACCTCCCCAGCCTCCACCTGCTTCCTCGTGCAGTGGCTGGGCACCCACCGCAGGTGCACCTCGCTCCCCAGGCCCCCGCGTTCATCCAACAGAGCCCACGCTTGCCTCCACAGGCGCGCCCAGGAGTACCCGCTGGCCGTCGTGCGCTCACGCCCCACCTGATAGATGCCGTCGAACACGTACTTCGAGTCCGCGACAAGCACGGTGTCGCCGTTGCCGAACCTCAGCGCCATGACTACCGCCGTGTGCTCGCTGCCGTTGAATGTCGACGTACGGGCCAACCACCTGGCCAGCGATCGACACTCTGTAGTCGTCCCCGTCCTCGAGCAGCGCGACCACGCTCCAGCCCGCCAACGTGAACTCACCGTAGTCCGCCTCGAACACCGAGCCGTCCAACAAGAGCTCGCCCGCTGGCAGAACCCCTCCCTCGTGGCAGCCCTTCCAGCAGACCAAGTCGCTGGCCTGAGGCTTGCGGAACTCCTTCGGCGCGGGCCACAGGCACCTCCCCAGCAGCAGCTGGACACCAGGCTCCTGTCACCTCCTCCTGAGGTCCGCTAGGTCGGGGGGCATGGCCAGCACGCCCTGCCAGCTTGCACAGTCGCAGAGCCTGTGCAACAGGGTGCCCTCCAACCCGCACCTCAGACAAGCAGCGCTGCTTGCCAGCCCTTTCTCCGCCTTCCTTGCCCGCGTCCACTGCCCATTGACGATGAGGGACCGCAGGTGCGCCTTCTCGTGCTGCGTGAGCCTCACCTTGACCATGTCAGCGCCTCCTCCCAGCAGACCTTCTGGGCAGCGCACTCTACCTGTGGTGGTTAGCCTCACCAGCGGCTCCAGCTCTCCTCCTCCTGCTAGGTGGCTACACCCTGGGTCTTTGCTGACCTGCCTCCACTGCCACCGCTGCACTCCTCGCATGGCCAGCTTGAGCACGACCCACGGCGCGTAGTCGAAAGGCTCGATGGTGGCGCCGTCGTCCATGACCCAGCTGTTGGCCGCCGCTACCTCCCAGCCGATCTTCCGCAGCGACATCACCGTCGCCGCGCGCGGCCCCTGGACGTGGGCCCAGGTGGTGGCCCGCTGGTCCTGCAGTCAGCGGACAATCATGTGGAACGGCACCCAGTTCTCCCACACCGCCCGCAGCAGCATCATCACGGGCACGCAAGTCGCGTCGATGATCGGGTCGAGCCCAGGCTTGAGCAGAAGCTCAAGCGACCTGCTCTTGCTCGCCGTGGTGTTGGACACCGCCACGAACGCCATCGTCCTGGCGCGGCCCAGCTCGCCCATCGCGCACCCCGTGATGGCCGTGCCGTAGCCAATGCTCGGGTGCAGCCCCGTCTTCACCACCCTCTTCGTGGCGATCCTCTTGGCCTTCACCATCTTGAGCACCTTGAACTTCCACAGCCTCTGCCCCGCCTGCTGGAAACGACCCGAGCGCACCGCTCGCCCCAGCCT
The DNA here is from genome assembly GCA_963575745.1 of Prorocentrum cordatum. Lineage (NCBI taxonomy): Eukaryota > Dinophyceae > Prorocentrales > Prorocentraceae > Prorocentrum > Prorocentrum cordatum. Next base: position 303,714 of record CAUYUJ010014317.1, read on the forward strand.
CTTGCCCCCGCTGAAGTCGACCCCGAGGTTGCGCCCCTGCCGCGCAGCAAGCACCCCTAGCGCCTTGCGCAGCCTCATCTCCAGCTCCTGCCTCGCCTCAGGCACGTTGGCGAACACCCTGGACGTCTTGACGGCGACCGCCAAGTCCACCTCGCCGAGCAGGGCCTTGAGATGCCTGGCCGCTGTCGTGGTCTCCCCGACGGCGCGCTGCAGGCCGCCAACCCTCCTGCTGATGATGTCACCCACCACGACCGAGAGGGCCACCGAAGGCACTAGCGCCTGCAGCCTGTCCAGCGGCTCAAGCAACAGCGTCTTGAGCATGAACGTCGCCAACCCATCCCCTGGCAGCACAGCCTGCTCCGTGTAGATGGCGTTGCTGACAGCCTCGTCGCGCGCCAGCCACCTGGCCGACCTGTACAGGCTGATATGCAGCTTGAGCTGCCACAGCGGAAACCCTGCCCTCCTCGCGGCGCGGATGAGGTGCCCGTGCTGCACCTGCCCGTACGCCTTGATCAGGTCCAGGAGCGCGAGCGCGGCTACCCAGCTGGAGGCGTCGCCCGCTTCGCGCCCCTTAGCCGAGGCCCATTCGCACTCCACCGCCTGCTGCCAGACCGCCCTCCCAGAATAACGGCCTATCGTTCCTGCGCTCCCAGTCAACTGCTGCTGGCCTGCGCAGCCTCGTCTGGATCCTCGCGAGGACGTGGACGATGGCCACTGGCCTCACTCCTCCCAGCCTCTTGGCCAGGAACACGATTGTGTTATGCAACTGCGGCCACTCCGCCGCCTGCCCGACCGCCATCACGACGTCGATGAGCGTCTCGAGGCCCTCATCGCTGAGCTCCAGCAGCTGCCGCGGCTTGACCGCCTCGAAGCTCACCGCGGTGCCCTGCATGAACGTCCGCAGCACCGCCCTCAGCTCCTCAACTGATGGCCTGCCAGGCCCCTCGCCCAGGTCGTCTGGCCACTCCAGGTCCTCATGGGCGCACTGCGCTCGCCAAAGCTTGCCCCAGTCCTGATCGAAGGCGTCCAGCTCTTGGCACAGGCTGCTGGGCCCAGCAGAGGAACTGCAGTCGCTGCCCTGCCAGCCCACGGCCACCCTAGTGACCGCATGCAGCCCGCCTGCTCCTCCCTTCAGCTGCTTGTCGACCCACTCATCAAATCGCCTGCCGCGCTCGTCGATGTCCCGCTTGGCCAGCTGGCGAGCGTGCTGCTTGGCCAGTCTGGCCATGGGCGCGAGGGCCACGGGGCCCCAGCACGCGAGCCCCGCGTGCTGCATCACTCGCAGCCACCTACCCGCCTCCGTGCTGGCGTGGCTGCCTCCCTGCCCGCTGCCGTTGCTGTCCTGCTCCTCAACCTCGGCCTGCCCATGCCACTGCCCGACCCTCTCAGGCACCACCGCCGCCGGCTTGGGCAGGAAGCCGAGCGCGTCAATCCTACCTCGAGGCGCCTGGACTCTCACCGCGGCCTCGAATAGCGCTGGCCACCCTCGCCATCCACGCCGCCTCGGGCGCGCGCCTCGGCGCCCGCGGCGCCTGGACCCCGCTGCGCCGCACCTTCTTGGTGGAGAACCCCTGCGCCCTGCCTACGTACCTGGCCCTCTGCTCCTCCAGCTGATACACGCCCAGCCATTCATCCTCCGCGCGATCCAGGAAGGTGGCGAAGGCGGAGGTGAGGGCGTCCTTCACGGCTGCGCCCTCACGCTCCACAGCGCCTGCTCCCCTGCCCTGGTCTCGATCCGCCTCCATCTCTGGCCTCCACGGGAGGGGGCGGGCACCTCCCCAGAAGCGGGGGGGGGGGCTCACGTGCGCTCCTTCAACCGCTTCAACCCGAAGGGGACTACCCGCGATTCCATGCAGCGCCTGGCTCGGATGCGCACTGCCAGTCCCAGCATAGGGAGGCGAGCCAGGGCAATCACCTTGCTCCTCCTACGTCGCCACCTCCACGGCCTCCTTCAGACCGCGCTGCATCCCGCAGGCCTGAAGCGCGTCGTGCCAGGCCGCCCCGTGATGCACACAGCACTTGCCCAAGCTTCCGTCTGAAACCTCGGCGGCCAACACGGGCGGAGGTGGCAGCGCGCTGCTGAGGGGGGCCCCACTTCGCCCACTGCAGCCGTTCCGATCCCACCTCCAGGGCTTCACTCCTGTCTGCCTCACCCGCCAGCCCGCCCAGCTGGCCTTGCCTAGCCGCCCTCGCTGCACTGCTGACGAGCCTCTGGCACTCCTGTGGTTTTTCGGGGATGCCGACGGCAGCGCCTCGGGGCCACCACCTTCCCTCTGCACACTGCTGCTGGTTTGCACCTTTTTCTTTCGGGGATGTCGTCGGCAGAGCCTCGGGGCCACCACCTTCCCACTCCACTTGGCCTCCTGTCGGCCTCGGCGCCGCCTTCCTGCGGGCCCACCTGCTGGCCCTCGGCGGCGACCAGCATGGGTACCCCATCCGCGTGGCCAGCGCGCGCCTCAGCCTCGCGCGGTTTGTCGAGGATGCCAGCGGCAGCGCCTCGCGGCCACCACCTTCCCTCAACGCGCGACATCATGCTGGCCTCCTCCGACTCGTGTGTGTGTGTGTGTGTCTCTGTGTCTCTGTGTCTCTGTGTCTCTGTGTCTCTGTGTCTCTGTGTGTGTGCGTGCGTGCGTGCGTGCGTGCGTGCGTGCGTGCGTGCGTGCGTGCGTGCGTGCGTGCGTGTGTGTGTGTGTTGTGTGTGTGTGTGTGTGTGTGTGTGTGTGTGTGTGTGTGTGTGTGTGTGTGTGTGTGTGTGTGTGTGTGTGTGTGTGTGTGTGTGTGTGTGTGTGTGTGTGTGTGTGTGTGTGGTGTGTGTGTGTGTGTGTGTGTGTGTGTGTGTGTGTGTGTGTGTGTGTGTGTGTGTGTGTGTGTGTGTGTGTGTGTGTGTGTGTGTGTGTGTGTGTGTGTGTGTGTGTGTGTGTGTGTGTGTGTGTGTGTGTGTGTGTGTGTGTGTGTGTGTGTGTGTGTGTGTGTGCGTGCGTGTGTGTGTGTGCGTGTGCGTGTGCGTGTGCGTGTGCGTGTGTGTGTGTGTTTCTCGAGGATGCCAGCGGCAACGCCTCGGGGCCACCACCTTCCCTTCTCTCTCGGCCTATCCCCAGCCTCGGCGCCGCCCTCTGGCGGGCTCTCATGCTTGCACGCTGCTGGCTGCTGCCAGCACTGGTCCCAGCTGCTCCCTCACTCGCCTCCCCGCCCGCAGCCAGCTGCTGTGGTGGTCCTTCGCATAGCAGCCGTGCGGCCTGACCTCAGGGAAGGCCCGAGGCCCCTGCGCCACCCGCATGGCGCCCTCCATGCTCTGCTTGGCGATCTCGACGATGGCTCGCGCGTGCGGGTACACGGGCGAGCCCGCCACCACCTGGGCCCCCCGCGCCAGCAAGCCGCGCGACACCAGGAAGTAGTCGATGACCCGCCCCGACGCCATACAGGTGGGCCCAGCAGGTCTGATCACCGACCCGTCGAACATAGCCGGCGCCCCGCCAATCTGGAGCCCCTCCTCGCTGAGGTTCCAATATCAGCCGATGACGCACTCTCTGCGGTTCTGTCGGAGCCCCCTCGACAACCTCTTGAGACTCGACATGTTGCTGAGGTTGAGGCCCACCCCCGCCTCCAGGCACAGGTTGGCGAGGAGAAAGCCACCGTCGCACACGCCCGGCACCCAGTGCACATGAACCCTGCCGTCACCGACCACCGCGGCCTGGTGATCCTGGACCTCCGCCATCCCACGGCTACGCCGCACCATGGTGATGGGCCCTCCTGCGCCGAGCCCTCCTGACTCAGCTCGCACCGCTGGCGAGCCCCTCGCCCGCCGCCCTCGGCTGCGGAGCTGAGCCTCAGCATCTCCACACCTTCCTTCCAACAGCCTAGTCTCCTGCACCAGGATGGCGCCGCTGTCCTGCACCTCCCTCACCATCAAGCACTTGCCCAGGCTGCTGAACGCGTTGACATTGACGGTGCAAATGCGCCAGACGCCAAGCCCCTTGCTTGGACTCCGCGCCCATCTCCTCGTCCCCCGCGCGCACCTTCTCGGCCTCGTTGATGAGGGCCTCTGCCGCCTTCCTCTTCTCAGGGTCCTCGAACTGCCCCTCGAGATCCTTCCAGGCCTGCTGCACCTCAGGGGGGGGGGGGGGGGCTGCTGAGGCTGAGGCTCGGCTCCTGCAAACGGCCTTGCCGCAGCCCTTGCCCCCGCAGCTGCAGCAGCGCCAGCCACCGCAGGAGGCGGCTGTGCTGGGCCTGGCGCCCCAGGCCCATCTCCTGCGACCTTACTCTTCAACTCGAACAGCCTCTCGACCGCCTCCGACGGCTTGACGAACTCATCACTGAGCACTGGGCTCGCCGCCGCTCCGCTGGACTTGGCCCAGCCCTCGAGCGCCGCCTTGACCTCTTGCAGGGATGCAGGGGCGGCAGGCGCCGCAGCAGCCGCCTGAGCTGCCACCTCGGCCTCCGCCAGCCTGGTACCCTGAGCTGCCAGCGCCTCTCGCGCCTTGGCGGCTGCCTCAGCCAGCTCCTGCCGCAGCTGCACCAACTTCTCCGTGAGGTCCGCCGTCTCGTTGGTGGCCGCCCGCGCCTTCGCCTTGGCCTGCTCCAGCAAGTGCTCCGTCCGCTTGACCTTCTGCGCCTTCTCTTCTGCCAGCAGCTGGGCCGCCTTGACAGCCTTGTCCTTGGACAGGTCGTCGCCCAGCCCCTCCCGCACCAAGCGCCTCGCCTGCTGGAGCTCGCCCCTGACCTTCGCGCTGAAGAACTTGGCCGCGATGGCGAACTGCACGTCCGACACGTTGAACAGCTCGCGCCGCTCGTCGTCGCTGAGCGAGCACCACCCCCGTAGCTCGTTGACCCCCGTCTCCGCTCTCGTCACCTCGCCACCGCGGCGCACGGGTCGGAGGCGCGCCGGCTGCGGCGCGCCCTTCACGCCCGCCGCCGCCAGTGCCAGGAGCACCGCCACCACCCGAAGCAAACTGCGGGGCGAAGCTGCCCAGGACTCTCTGCGACGGCTTGCCTCCCTGGCACCCATAGCGGCAGCACCTGCGCTCGGCGAAAATGTAGTAGCTGCGCCCCTGGCATGCCCATCCCACGGGCCCGTCTGGGCGTCCTCCCCCACGCCCCTGCCCCGCGCCGCCGCGACCCATCGCGCGCGCGGAACTGGCGGAGTGGCGCCCGACTGCCAGAGCACAGAGACTCTTGCCTGCCGCGGACTAGCGGCATCCGTGCGACGCCGCGGGAACCTGGCATCTTGAGCCAAAACGGCTACGGACTTGGAAGGGGGGAGGAGGGGGAGGAGGAGGAGGAGGAGGAGGAGGAGGAGGAGGGGGAGGAGGAGGAGGGAAGGAACTGCAAACGCGCGGCCCGAATAGGATGCACGCGAGCATCGATGCCAAGGCCGACAGCTCGAAATGTGGGTTTGTCGATATCCTGCGATCTTGACCGGAGCAATTTGTGTTTCCGCTCGAGAACAGAGGCGTCCAGCCAGATGCCGCCCTCCGCAGGCTGGCCAGGGGCGCGCCAGAGGTGCTGGTGCTTCGGCCGCGCCAAAGCTGGCCCGTGAGCGGCCGCGTCCCGCGCCAAGAAAATAAAAACCGCGTTGTCCCAAATCTCATTCAATCTTGGCACGGCGCCGATCCTCCGGGCGCGGCCGAACCGCTTGCCACCCGCGAGCTCTCGAGGGCGCGCGGGTCGACGCGGCGCGCCCTCGAGCGCGCAGGGCAGCGATTGCGGTTCAGCTGCGGCCGCGCGTCCTTTCGCACTGCAGGTAAACGTCGAGCAACTTCGCCATCGCCTCGAACGACCGCTCCGCAGCGTTCGCCACGCCGCTCGGACGCAGCCCTGTGTGCACCCAATAACGGATCAATTGGGCCACCGCCAAGCAGTCCGATGCTTTGCCGGCGAAGTGCGACGCCGTCCAAGTGGCTTCCTTACGAGCCAAACTGAACAAATACAATGGCGGTGCCCTGCCGCGCCTGCCCGTGCGCCGCGCCAAAAAGCTTCCCCGCCACGTTCCCCACGCGTCGGGGATGCCATCCTTCGCCGCCCTGAGGGGCGCGAAGATTTCGACCTGCGCGGTCCCGCCGCTGGCCAACATTAGACGCATGGGCCCCTCGCGCACGCGCGCGGCGGCGCTGCCGCCCGCGGCGCATCGCCCGCCACCAGAGAACGGCCGCCCAGAGCGACGCCCGTCGCGGGCTCCTTTGGGGGGGCAGGGAAGGGTTGCGAACGCGGCGGGGGGCGGTGGGGACACGAGAGAATTTCATCGCATCCCCCGCTCTAGTCTCTCGATGTTCGCTCTCGTTGCCGAGCCCCGAAAAGGCGCCAAGTCATCGCATTGCTGCAAGAACTCATCCGACGACAGCGGGTCGAACCGCGACGAGCCCGCGCGCCGCAGGGGCGCGAAGTCACCCTCGTCGTCGCAGTCTGCAATGCATTCTGCTTGAACTAATACAACGCTTTTGCATTGCAAGCGCTGCCTCAGACCTGCAGCGCCCATGGTGCAGAATGTTTCTTTTCCGGCTGCCCCATCTGCGATCAAGCGGTGGAACTTAGCGAAAAATTGGACGCCGCCGACTGGCGCGCCGCGTTGCGACAGACTCTCTGCCCCAATGGACATCGCCCGCTGCAGTTCCCGAGCCGCGGCCGAGCCGCCGATGCTTTTCCTCGCGACGACGCGCAAGGTGCCCATCGGCAGCCAGGCGACCTCCAGCTGCAAGGAGGATCCGAACTCGAGGAAACTCGCATGCATCGCGAGCTGATTCCGACGAGTATATATCTTCAAAGCGTTGCCCACGCCAATGTCGTCGCAGCGCGGCAGGAGCCTCCGCGGGCGATCGCGCGACGCAGGGAAGCGGCACAGCGCTTCCCAAAACGTCGAACTCCAGAGAGGTCACTCAGACAGGAGTCTCGGCATCGGCCGTGCGGCAGCGCAATGTTCCATCGGAAAGGCGTGCCGATCTTGGGCTGCAGCCGCGCTGTGCTGATGAGATCGGCCACTGACGCCGCCTGCGACCGTTGCGCGGCCCGAGCGCCCGCGCCGACATCGGCCTCGCCGTGGCCAGGCGTCGTCGCGATCCGTTTGAGCAGCGCCGCGGATGCGCCGCGCAATGCCGCGCACTTCAGCAGGCGATCCCGCCCTTCCAGGCCGCGCCCCCCCATTGCGCCGGCGCGCCGCGACGCGGAGGCACAGCGCGACCCCGCTGCTGAAAAAAAGGCCGCGGTTGAGAAGAGGGCGCGGCTGACAGGCAACGGCGGAATAGCCGCCGCCGACGGGCGTGGGGCGGAACAGCCGCCGAAGGGTTTGGAAAACAACTGCGCGGTCGCATGGGAGGCTGGAGGGCGCAGAGTCGCCGCGTTTTCCGGCAGGGACGGAGTAGCCGCCTCAACGCTGGGGGCATGGATGCGGAGGCGCGACGCCAGGAGCCGCATATGAAAAATGCTGCGGGGGCGCGAAGTGGGGGCGGCAAAGGGGCTTGCAAGGGAGATCGCAGGCGGGAGGGGGGGGGGAAGGAGGGGGGGGCAGACAGTGGATGGACGTCGACGGCGAGCGATGAAATTTCACCGCGCGCGACGCGTTGCACCCTCGAGAGTTGCGCGCGCGGGATTCCGAGACGGCCGCTCGGCGATGGCCTCATCTTGCTGATGCTCGCGTCCCTCAAGGATCCTGCTGTCATCGTCAGCTCGCGTCCCTCGTGGATCGTGCCTTCTTCATCTTCAAGACCCCATCGCAGCCGGAGAGGATGCACCCTGCCCCTCGCCCATGCCGACGTCAGCATCTCCCTTCGGCACGTGGCGCGGGCAGAATTCCATGGCAGCCTTCGCGTCAACCATCCCACGCAGAGATACTGCCATGATAACCCCTTCTGGAATCCGCCCATCAACCACTGCTTGCTAGATGGCGGATTCTGGGGCCTGGGGACCCTCGGCCATCTCCTCCAGAGTTCGAGGCGACGTCGACGCGATCCTTCGCATCAGCTATAAAGAAGTCCATCGCCCCGCTGTGGATGGGCGGATTCCAGACGGGGCTATCATGGCAGTGTCTCTGTGCGTGATTATTGGCACGAAGGCTGCCATAAGGCTCTGCCCGCGCCGCATGCCGGAGGGAGATGCTGACGTCAGCATGAAAGAGGGGCAAGGTCCTTCACCTCCGGCTGCGATGGGGTCTCGCAGATGAAGAAGGCACGATCCACGAGGGACGCGAGCTGACGATGACAGCAGGATCCTTGAGGGACGCGAGCTTCAGCAAGATGAGGCCATCGCCGAGCGGGCCTCCCGCGCGCGCAACTCTCGAGGGCGCGGCGAAACCGAGCTCGGCTCAAAACGGCGATCGGGCGAGCAGAGGGAAGGGCGTGAGAGGGCGAGAGTCAACCGCGCAGAGACAGCACAGGGGAGCGATGAACAGCAAAAGCGGCCCGCCCGCCAAATAGTGACGGCAACGGGTGGGATGACTATAACGTTCGAGGCGCCGCGTGTTTTTTGCAGCCACTACAGAAGAATGCGGCCGGATGGCCGAGCTCAAGAGCGCGGCCCGATGGCCACGCGTCTACAGAGGAAGAATGCGGCCCAATGGCCGAGCGCCCGAGCGGCATCGCGGCCGCGCTCACGAAACTTATTCAAGCCCTACTTCGCGCACTACAAGAACGCATTCGCGCCGTACTTCCCCTGGTACTTGTGCGCGGCGGGCGCACTCGCGAGTGCTTCTGGATCTCTTTGATCATGCCCTGCGTGCACTTGGTCGATCCGACCGGCTCCTTCTCAAGGTCTTTGGCCTCCGACGCCGTCGTCGTCAGCTTGCGCCCCTAATGGGTCCGGCCCTCCGCCGCCTTCTTCATCTTCAAGACCTCATCAAGCCTTGTCTTCTCGTCCTTGAACGCCAAGCTGGGCGCGCGCCCCGCCGAATCATGCTTGATCGATCCGTCGAGCTATGTCGACAGTTTGCTCGCGATGCCCACCAGCCCCAGCACTAAATGCATCTCTTGGGTATCCTGCCTGGCCTTCTCGGCCTCCTCCTTCTCCGCTTCCTGCCCCTTTCGAAAGGAAACATCGGATATTCAAGCCGAACGAATCACACATTCGAGCCGATCGAAACCGGCATCGAGGATTCGATTCGAGCCCTAAGATCCGAGCAGAAATCGGATGCAGGTGCGACGCCCAGGCGGCGCCTCTTTGGTGGAGGCCCAAGCGCCTGCTCTTGCCCCCGTCCTTTCCGCGGGCGGCTCTTGCTCCGGTCCTTCTTCTGGCGGCTCTTGCTCCTGTCCTTCTTCCTGTCGCGGCTCCTGCTGCGGCGCTCGTCGCGGCTGATGCTCTTGCTTTTGCTGCTTTTGCGGCGGCTGCCGCGGCGCCTGCGGCGGCGCCTCTTCTCGCGCCTCACGCTGCGACTGTCGCTCCTGTTGCGCCCCATCCTGCGGCTGTCAGACCTGTTGCGTTTGCGCCTGCGCCTGGCCCTGCTGCCGTCGCCGCTGCGCTCCGAATCGCGGTGCGCCACGGAGCCGCGATGGGTGGGGCCCTCGCCCGGAGGATTGCCGCCCTTGCGCTCGTCGGCGCACAGCTCGGCGCGCGCTGCCCGACCACGTCGCTCCACGCGGCCTCGAGCTGTGGCCTGTAAGTCCACTCCCCGAGGTCTTTGTTGAAACGCTTATGCTTGACGTTCTCAGCGATCTTGACCGCGTCGAAGCCGTCGCGCGCCCACTTGCGCAAAGGGAGGTATTTCCCCCCCTTGCAAATCCTCTTCTCCTCGAGGCGCTCGGTCGTAATCTGGTTGACCACGAGGGCCCCCGTCCTGTCGAGGTTCGCCAATCCCGGATCCTCCGCCAAGCTGAAATAGAACGCCTCCTTGAACTCTGGCCGCATCTAGCTGAAGCTCGCAGGCGGCCACACCCCGAACCGCCTGCTAAGGCGCGCGCCGTTGCAATTGCAGTCGCTGCGCAAGTGCGTCGTCGCCCCCTTCGCCGCGATCCGAAAGCGGCGCTCCTCCGCTGTCCTCCAACAGCGACCGCGCTTCGCGATCTCCTTGCCGCCGAAGAGGGAGCTCGCCGCCTCGAATGCACCTGCGCCCCCTGCGGGGGCCTCGCCCTGACTTGTCCTCAGCCTAGCCCTCGGGCTCGGGCTCTGCGGCCCCGGGCTCTGCGGCCCCGGTCGATGCGGCCCTGGCCTCTGCGGCCTCGTCCGATGCGGCCTCGGCCTCTGCGGCCCTGGACTCTGCGGCCTCGTCCGCTGCGGCCTCGGACTCTGATGTCTCGCGCGTCACTCCCGCGGGATCTGCTGCGGGCGCCCGAAATGGGCACAATGCCCAACAACAACTATTGTCCCAAACCACGGCGGCCGCTGTTGGGCAGGCGGCCTTCCGTCTCTAATGGGCGCAGGCCCCGGCGGCGCGGACAGCGAGCCCTGTTCAAAATGAACAGGAACTGCTGTTGAGCATTATGCCCATTCTTTCCGCGCCCATTTCGTTCGCGCAGATCGCCCTTGACCGTCGCGGGGGCTCCCGCGAGTTCCTCTTTGAGCCCCGCGGGGCCCCCTGGCTCCTTGCGCTGCTCGCCCGACGGCGCGCCGGCCTTGCAGATCTCTTCGGCGCCTGAACGGGCATCTGCTGCGGGGGCTACGCCTTGCGCTGCTTTGCGGGCCGTCTTCCTCAGCGCTGCGGGGCGGTCGCCGTTCCCCTGACCCTTCGGCGGCTGCGCCGAGGCCACGGGTGGCGCCGCCTTCACCTTCGGAGCGACTGCCTTGCCGAACATCAGCGCCAATGCGCGTTGCTTTGGCTCCGCCGCTCCGGCGGGTTCCGCAGCCGGCGGCGCATCCGCCAGCGGCGGATTGTCCGCCGCGACGCGCGCGGGAGATCGCGCGCGAGGCCCCGCGCGCGAGGTCGCGCGCGGGGCTTCGGCCGCGCGCCCGCGCGCGGCCGACGGGCTCGTTCGAGAGGGGGGGGAAGGATGAGGGGGGGGGGGGGATAGAGGAGGCGCGGTGGGGGGGGGGGGCGCGGAGGAGGGAGGGGCGACGGGGGATGGAGGAGGGAAGGGGGGAGAAGGAGGCGGAATATCCGCCGGCGGACTAGCCGCTTCAGAGGTCGCAGGGCGCGGCGAGGGGGGCGGATTAGCCGCCGGCGAACTAGCCGCTTCAGAGGTGGGAGAGGACAAGAATGGGGGGGGCGGGTTAGCCGTCAGCGGACTAGCCGCTCCAAGCGCGGCGGGGAGGAGGGTTGAAAGACATTGGCGAAACGGCTAAGACCATATCAGATGTCATCATGTGTTAGCAGATGTATTCAGACGCCTGATAACACCTGAGAACATATGATAACATTTGATGGCACCTGATGATACGTGATACGCGTTATCAGGTGATACCTGATGCTATCGCAGGTTCTCAGGTGTTATCAGGCATCTGATAACATCTGATAAAATATGATAACAAATGAATCCTAGTGCGGTACATGCGACACAAACCTGGCGATGCAAACTTTTGTCGCAATGACAGCCGCGGCGAGGTCACGGCTCTCGCGCGCGGCGCCCGCCTCCTCGAGCGAAGAGCCGCGGCGGCCGCCGCCGACCTCACGGCGGCAGCAAGGAGGGCGGGTGCGAACGGAGCTCGCGGGCGGCGCCAGAACGGAGCGCGCGCGCCCGAATGTACATGCGCGGTGATCGGGGCGGACGGGCCGCCCCGCGCGGGGGCGGACGGGCCGCCCGACGTCGGGGCGGACGGGCCGCGCTCACTTAGAATCAAAGAACGGAGCGCGCTGTCCGACCGATCCTATATGCAAGGCGATCGGGGGCGGGGGCGGCGGCGGCAGTGGCGTCGATGGGGCGGGGGGGTGGGAAAGACGGAAGACGGGGAACGGCAAACCAGCGTGGCCTTCGAGCGTTAACCGCGTTTACTCGAGCACAACAACGTAAGGTCCGCAATGTTTGCCGACCCCCCCCGCCCTCGCCCCGCCCTGCCCCCCCCCCCCCCCCCCGCAGCCCTTCCGCCGCCCACCCCCTATCGCCGTGAAGTGGGGAACGGCTAATCCGTCGAATGCCCAGCCAATGCAGCTCGTGAGAATGGGCCGTCGAGAGATAGTTTGAAGTGTTCTGACACAGGGTTGGGGATTGGCGCTGGCGTGGGCGCGGGGGGGGGGGGTGGGGGGGGCGCGGGGGGGGGGGCTGGGCATCGCTCTCCGCTTGTGGGCGACGCCGGCCCACCGATGGCGTCGTCGCGTCGGTCCGTCGTCATCGTTTTCGTCGCCCCCTGTCGCGCCGTTCGTCGCTGCGCTGCCATCAGGCGCGTTTCCGCCCCAGCCCGAGGCCTGGGGGGCCCACGGCGGAGAGGATCTTCATGCCTCGTTTGGGGGCCAAGACGGGGATGATGATCCTTATGCCTTTATGGCTCTCGGTGGTCTCTGGAGAAAAAACAAAGCCCTTCCGTGCGTATAGGGGCGGGGGGGGGGCGAGCAGAGGGCGGCCCGGGCGCGAGCCAGCCAGCCAGCCGCGCCAGCTCACGCGGCGTTGCGCACAAGCCATCTCACGAGCACGTCCTCGCACTCGCTGGCGCACGCTTCCCCCCAGCGGAACGCCATCAGGGCGCGATCGGCGATTGCCGAACACATTTGCGTAGCCTGGCGCGCCCTGCGGAGGCTGTCCAGGACAGCCCGGCACTGGGCCCCATTCAGCGTCGCGGACGCGCCAGGCGACATCGCAGCAGCCGTCGCGGTTGACGACCGCATCGATGGCACCGCCCCTGCCGATGAAGCCGCCGCGCCCTCGTCGCCTCCGAACGCCTCCTCGAGCACCGCCGAGCGCCCGGAGCGGCGCAACGGCGGCGTCGCCTGGAGCTCCCTGTGCGCCGAGGGCGGGGCCCCCTTGCGCCTCTTGCTGGCCGCCCAATTATCCTTCTTCTCGGCCCCCCATTTGTGATAGTCGGACATGCTGACTTCCCGGGGCGAGACCTCCGCCGCGCGGAGCTGCAACTCGCAGTCGTCGTCCGAAAGGCCGCGGTACGGACTATTCTTCAAGTGGTTCGCGAGCTTCTGCTTCGCCTCGTCTTCCGTCGCTCCGCTGAACCACTCCTTCTTTTTCGAGCGCATGGGGTCCATCGGGCACTTGCACCCGCGCTGGGTGGCGAGATCGCTGTCCTCGGAGCCTGCCGCCGGGGTGGCGCTGCTCATGCTGTGCGTCGGGTTGGGCGTCGGGTTGCGCCGCGGTTTGGGCGTCGGCTTGGGCCGCGGGTCGGGCCCGGGCGGCCCCTGGGGGCGCCTCCTGGCGGCGCCTGCCATCCGAGCCAAAATTGCAATGCGTGAAAGAGGATGCGCCCGAATGGTAGAGGCGGGGCGCCGCCGCGAGATGCTGAGGGATGCTGGAGGAAAGCGCAGGGCGAATCGGCGTCGCATCCGCGGGCGGCATAGCCGCCTATGGTTGGCGGAGGGGGGGGGGCGGGGCGCAGCCGCGATATGTTTAGGGGGGGGGACTCTAGTGCACTTAGGGGGCCCCCGTTGGTCCCCGAAATGGCCTGTCGGTTTTTTATGTGATAGTATTTGTCACATGATCGTTCGTGTCCTTGTACATAAGTGCCATATATATGTATATATATGTACATATGTATATATATACACATATATGTATATATACACACCGCGTTCAAAAGTGCGTGTCCACTAACATGCGCATGCGCCTGATTGCCAACCATGCTAGCATATCAAATTGTGCATGTACACATATCTATGCGCACGCGCGTGTTAGATGTGAGCGCGCAACTGTCTATATGCATGTATGCACGCACGTGAACCAGCGGGGAACGCCATATCATAGCATTTGCATAGCATAGCATATTCAATCATGTCATACCATAAGTTAGCGTCCCATATCACCGCATGCCATAGCATAGCATAGCATAGCATAGCATAGCATAGCATAGCGGAATAACTCACTCCCCCCCCCCGCCCCCTTCCTGAGCAGGCCATCCGTTCCCCCTCCCCCGATCTGCTCCGTGAACCTGCTGGCCCAATGAGCTTTGTTTTTGAGCTGCGCCTCGCGCCTTTGGCGAAGTGGGGCGATCATATACTGACTTAGTCGGGCGAGTTTTCCATGGCGGGCCAGGGTTGCGATGTGCAGAATCTACAAGCATGGGAAGTCTCTGACATAGATACAACGGCGCTCGAGGCTCATAATGGACCACGTTTGCGACAGCTAGGAGTCGCTGTGAGAGCGCGCGATATATTTCAGCTCTATGAGGATTCATTGGCGGTGGGCTCGTCATGTATCGTGGTGGGTTCGTGTGCATGCCCTCCAAGCGGCCATCGTGAGTATTTGGACTCGCTTCTGTGGAAATATCTCAAGCACAAGCCAGACAACGTGCAGAGACGGCTGGTCTATGAGAACATGACGTACGAAGCCATCCTCGGTCAGTTGCCGTCATCGGTGGTGGTATCAATCAGCAGGCGATGGGATGCAATCAGAGCGAGTGGGGCGCCATCTCAGATAGCCTTACTCAAGTATGTCGAAGGATATCATCCCAAGATTTGTGCTGAATGGGCTTCAGGAGATGTGATTCCCACTATAGGCGATGGCCGAGACTTGGTTGTCAAAGTTTCGAGTGCTGGTTCAATCGGCCCAATGAATTTCGTCGGTGGTGATGGAAGGTTCGATTTGATTAGCATGTGCACGCTGGCAACTGTGAGTGGTTGGCGAGTGCTCTTCGTGAGCGACGGCGATGGTGGACTTGCGTACAACTGTGGGAGGCAAGTGTCTGTTAACATCAGGGTGCGCGAGTGCACCCCCGCCCAAGTTCGCGCAGTGAGCGACGCCACCAAGCATCAAAAGAAGAGGACGTTGGGTCGCGACACGGGCTCTTACGAGGATTTCCACAGTTACGCGAAAGACTACAGGATCAATCAAATCATGGAGTCATTCCTTCGCCGGCAGGACACCGACGAAACGTTGTGGCCACCTGAGGGGCCATCGAGTTCGATCTTGCAGCCGCGCGCTAACCTCGACGCGGGGGCGATGTGGCTATTTGCGTCGATTGTTGAACAAATGTGAATTTCACGTTGGTGCTCAGTTTATTTGAATACGGGGTGCAAGTTAATTTGACACGCAGTTGTTTAATCAGCATGTTTGGCCGACGTGCGCAGTTGGGGCGTTGATGATCATCGCTGAGCCTGGCCAGACGTATTCTTTATGATTGGGAGTTATGTTCTGATGATGGAATGTGCTGCAGTGGTGTGTGATTCCTGTATCGGTTCGCTGCTATGGGACTCGCTGTACGCACTGTGGTTCAGAATTTGGTGCCAGGGCCACGATTGTAAAATATCACCCAGCGGTGCGACGGGCAATGGCTCGGTGAAAGCTCTGATAATCAGAGCGGTGCGCTTGCTTTATTTTTTTTTTATTCGGCGGCTCATGCTGTGAAATCGTGTCTTTGTAATTCATGGTGCCACAACGCACGCGAGGCAAGGAAAAGGAAGCGGAAGAGGAGGAGGAGGAGGGGGAGAAGGAGGAGGAAGAGCACGAGACTGAGGACCTTCAGGAGGAAGGATGACGATGATCGTTTCCAGATTCACCCCCAGGCGAATGTTGGCGTCTGGAACGCCGCAAATAGAGTCAAATTGTAAACGAGTGCCCCTCATTCTGGCGACCAGCCAGCTGCGCCACTCAAAACTCAAATTCCATTCAAATCTACCACTCAACTCAAACTCCATTCAAATCTTTCTCATCACGAAACGCCTTCATCGTGACCTTAACCTCGTAGAACGTCGGAGTGCATTCTCCGTTGAGGCGGCGCCAGGAGCTGGCCATGTCCTGGTAGAACGGCAGGAGCGTCGGCGGGATGTCCTTGTGCGTCGTCCACGTCCACTGGGACTGTATCTTCTTCTCCTGGTCCACTGGGCTGCCGAGCGTCCGACGCCGCTTCGCAACCTCTGCCGGCGTAGCTGTAGGCGGCGCCGCCGTCGGCGTCGGCGTAGCTGTAGGCGGCTCCGATGGCGTCGGCGTAGCTGGGGTCGGCTTCGCCACTGGCGTCGGCGTAGCTGTAGGCGGCTCCGATGGCGTCGGCGTAGCTGGGGTCGGCTTCGCCACTGGCGTCGGCGTAGCTGTGGGCGGATCTGCTGGCGTCGGCGTAGCCGGGGTCGGCTGTGCCACTGGCGTCGGCGTAGCTGGTGGCTTCACCATTGGTGTCGGCGTAGCTGGCGGCGCGCTGGATAGCTTTGGCGGTCGAGGATCCGAGCGGCCAAGCATGTCCTCGTGCATGAGCACCATCGTCTGATCTGGCAGGCCATGATACTTCGACCGCTTGCGCAGCCAAGTAGGCTGCGGAGTGGCCACTCCTGCGACTGACTGCGCTGCCACTTGCGAAGCATTGGCACTGGTAGCACTGGCACCGCCTGCGCTGGAAATGGTAGCGCTGGCAGTGGCACAAGGGCTGGGGCTGTCATCAACCGAGGTCAAGTCAACGCTGCCGCTTTTCAACGAAATATGCCCATCACCGTCGTCGTTCAAGCTCTTCTTAGAAGGTTGAACGCTGCCGAGAGGTCCTTGAGAGCATTGATCGCCATCCCAGTTGAGGGAAGGTACATGAGTGTCTTGAAGAAACTCAGGCTGCGCATCTGACATCGTTGGCCAGCTGATGAGACTGGAATCGAAACTTGCGTCGGAGCCAAAACGGCTACACGACGGATAGATGGGCGCATGGGCCGCCCGTCTGTATCCTCATCCTCGTGACCATGAGATGGCCAGCGCTGGGCCGAGCATATTCTGGCCGCCATGTGGCCGGCGCCACTGGGACCTTGGGTGGAGCTCCCTATGGGACCACGAGGCGCGCGAGGGGTGTGCCGACATGGGGCGGCGCCGCCATGCGGACGGCGCCACTGAGACCTTAGGTGAAGCTCCCTATGGGGCATCGAAACGTGTGAGGTGTGTGTGTGTGTGTGCTTGCGTGCCGATGATGCTGACGGTAGCTGCGATGATGATGGCGATGTTGGTGGTGATGTTGATGGTGTTGATGATGGCGACCAGTCTCTTGATGATGATGATGGTGATGGTGATGATGGTGACGATGATGATGATGATGCCGATGACCATCACGAGGATGATGATGAGGATGATGATGGACATGCTGATGACGACGATGGTGGTGATGAGGGCGATGGTGACGATGATGATGATGATGATGGCGACGATGATGATGGTGATGGTGGTGACAGCGATGGCGACTGCGATTTATGATGCTGATGACGATTGTTACGTATGATATGGTAATGTAGTGATGGCGAGGACGAGTGATGTGGATGATGATACTTCTGATGATGGTGAAAATGATGATGCTGGTGATGGTGATGATAGTGATGGATGAATGATGGTGATGAAGATGACTGAGGGCGGAGGGGGGTATGGGAGGAGGGGTGAGGAGCGAGGACCCAACACCGCAGGATGGTTGGGAACAATGAACAGCGGCCCCCAGGGGCCAGAACAGCCCATCAATCAGGGGCCAGAACAGCCCATCAATCAGAGCACGCAGAGAGAAAAAAAAAAAAAAAAAAAAAAAAAAAAAAAAAAAAAAAAAAAAAAAAAAAAAAAAAAAAAAAAAAAAAAAAAAAAAAAAAAAAAAAAAACACAGCATCCTGGACACACTCCAAGGGGTTACGACCGAAGACGAATACTTACCCCAGTGCGACCCTACCTAGAAGTTGGAGCCCCTAGGAGAGCAGCATTAGTTGCTATGCTATGTTATGATGTGCTCTGCCATGCTATGCCGTGCTATGCTATGCTATGATATGATATGATATATATGATATGATGTGCTGTGCGATGCTAAGTTATACGATGTCATGACGCGTTGTGTTTCGCTAAGCTATGCTGTGCTATGCTATGGTATGCTAAGCTGCGCTATGCTATGATATGCTACGCGATGCGATGCGATGCTATGCTATGCTACGTTGCGCTATGCTATGCTACGCCTGGCTATGATTGGGACCCGCCCCGCGTCCCATCAGCGACCCACCCGTGACCCAACCCACGACCCACCCGCGACCCACCCGCGACCCACCCGCGACCACCCCGCGACCCACCCGCGACCCACCCCGCGCCCGCACCCTCTTTCTTATCCGCAATTGCGGGGTGCTACACATGCCAGTTTCCTCATCCGCCTCGTCCTCCTCAGTAGTCATTTGGGTTCAGCTCCGATTCGGGAGATGGCCCGATGTCGGGGAAGGCGGGGAGCGCAGCTTGCGGGGGGTGTCAAGCTGTTGACTGTTGCCGACGTTGGTTCTCGCAGCGCCAGGCCGAGCTGGAAGCCCAATTCACCATTGTACCTGGCGTCACGTGGCTCACTGTGTCTGATCAGCCTTGGGCAGTCGGCTGCGCCATATGTTCAACTTTCGGTGCAAAGAGCGGCCGTTCCTCATCACACAAGGACATTCGACTCACCACTCATGAACAGCTGAAGCCTCGCGCATTGAAGAAGCACGAGGGGTCGACTGCACATATGGCCGCAGTCAAGCTCATGATGGCCGAGGGCGGTTCTGCGCCTGCAGGTGGGGCGCGCCAGGCGCCCCCGCCGCTGCAGCGATGGCGCCCGACCCTGTCCTGCTGCAGCGGGTCCAGAAGTCAGTGGAGGTTTTCGTCAGCGACGCGGCCGCCGACGAGATCCGCGCGGGGATGATGCTAGCAGGGCAGACCGCCCGCGGGGAGGTGGCCAAGGTGCTACCGTGCCTCCGCGAAGTCCTTCGAGACAAGCCTCACGCTTCGCGTCGACTACTGAGTCGCCCGTGGAAGGCGGACCCATTCCTGCGCCAAGTCCACTCGCTGTTCGTCACAGACGAGAAGTCTCCAACAAAGCTGATTCAGTACTCGGAGCAATTCAGCGCGTCGTTCCAGAAGAATATTTCCGCCATCGAGCCGCACCTCAGGGCCGTGGCGAAGCCGAGCAATGCCGTGAAAGATTTGCGGTATGCTGGCCACCGTGTCGAGAGCGGCCAGCTGCCCTTGGAAAGAAGCGTGTTGTACTTTCCAGCTGTCATTGCCACCTTGGTCCAAGTGCAAAAAAACACGTCCGAACTCAAGTGCAGAAGCTAAGGCTGCCACCAACTTCATGAATGAACTGGACTCGGAGAAGGCATTACATTTTGCAATGCTTGCGGACGCGGGGGAGGAACACTATCAGTTGATGAGGCCCCTGGACTACGAGGGGTTCCCGGCCGACGACCTGTCCTTCAACTTGAGCGCCTTCGTCGACCGCGTGAAGACGCTCTTTGGGGCCGGCGGCCACCCGACCATGGCCGCGCATACCGCGTACCGACTACACTTTCACCGGGCACATGCTGAAGCTGCTGAAGCACCCCATCAAACTACCTGGTAATGGCGTGCATGTACTTGGCTGTCCAAACGACGTGGCCCCAGCGGTGCAAGAGCGATGCCTCAAACGGATGATCAATTGGGTCGCGAGTGTCGTGGATACGCTCAAGGCAGAGTTCCCCAGCTTCGAGACGATTCAGGCTTGGGGCGTCTTCAACGTCGTGCAGCACGACAGGGATATGGGCGCGCACGCCGAGGGCTCGGCGAACGTGCAGCGCCACAAGCAGATGGAGCGCTTGATCGAGGCCTTCGGGATCGAGGCGACGGCAGACGAACTGGTGGGGCAGATGGAGTCTGCGCGCCATTTGGTGACACGCGTGGCCGCGGAGAAGTCGCTGTCATCGCGGGATGCTTGGATGCGCGCTGCGGAGATGGCCACGGCGAACAAACGCGGTGGCGTCCTCGATACTTCGCTTTCTCCTCCATCAAAGCTCATGCAGGTGATCGTTCGCTACTGGGCAGCGGGCGGGTCGACGAGCGGGGTTGAGCAGTCCTTCGGGAAGGGCTACAACCACCGCGTAGCATCCCTGGGCAATGACGCCTGCTGCGACCGCATGGAGATCGTCGAACTCGAGAAGAGCGACCTACCTCAAGCGCTGCAGATGGCCACGGACATCTGGAGCGACATCTTCGGGCGGCCCCGAGCGTCCGGCAGTGGAAACAGGCAGCTGCGAAGCGACGCTGGCGGGCAACATTTGCAGGCCCGACACGAGGGTTGCGAGGGCGGCTGGCGGCAAAACAGGAAGCGTCAGCTCGACGCTGCGGCGAGCCCGGGCATGCTGAAGTCCGTCCACGCCGTGGATCCAGGTGCGATGCTGCAGCCTGAGACGTGGACAGATGAGCAATCCAAGGAGATGGTTTTCGTCCACGCCAAGAAGTGTCAGCGACTTTCCGAGGAGGCCCGGGCAGGCAGACTCGGAGCTCTAGAGAACGCCTCGGTGGATGAGCTTCAGAAGGTGGTTACGTTGATGGAGAAAAAGGTCACCAACGACAAGCAATACATCGGGCGCGCCTTAAAACGGCGTCGCGCGGCGGCTGGACCGCCCGACATCACGATTGCAGATGGCAACATCTACGTCGCTCCTGACGTGCCGGTGACAGCGGCAGTCGCCGCAGCCAAGGCCCGCGAGGCCAACTTCACTCGGACCACCGCTTCGGAGGCATCCGTGTTCGTGGTCAAGGAGGTTCAGCAGCCTGCGAAGTCAGTGCTCTGGAATGCTGCGTTGATCGGTGGCGCGGTCTGCACGTGGGAGCGCGCGGTGGCGGGCGCCGGTCCAGTTGCGGTTTGCAGAGCAGCGCTGTCCTCGCATGGGATTGTCTACATGTCCGACGCCTTCTTAGCGGAGTGCCCCCGGCTCGCCGCTCTGATAGTCGATCGCGCGGGTAGCCACGCTGTGAGCAAGTGGAAGTTCACCAGCGACCTGGTGCATATCACGGCCAGGGCGGCCAAGACGCCCACAATTGCCATAGCCCTTTTAGGCTCGGCTGAATCAGGCGCTGAGGTGCGCCCAGGCGTCAGGCAGGCATTCGACGCTGCCGCGATGCACGATTTCATTTCACGCCGTGATGAGGATCAATCGGCGGTGGGTGCATGTGGCCGCTGAGCAATCCTCTTCCCCCTCCTACGCCTTTTCATCCTCCTCCTCTGCCTCCCCCTCCTCCTCCCCCCCCTCCTCCTCCTCCTTCTCCTCCTCCTCCTCCACCTCTCCCCCTCCCCGTCACCCCCGCCGCCATCATCGACATCGTCATGCTCCGGACACGCCTTAGAATCAAGGCTGCGGGCCCGCTCTCGTCGCCACTGCTCCGCTGCGAAAGTCTGGCGCCATCTTGGGAGGACTGTCTGATAAGAGCCCTACGAGGCGGGGTCAATCACGCTGAACATCCTGGCTCAAAGCACCACCGACAGGTTGCAACGGCATCAACAACATCAACAACAACAACTACTACAAACAATTTAGTGCAAATTATATGCGCGCGTGCGGCGCAACATGTATATCCCAAGCCCGCGACCCACCCGCGACCCGCCCCGCGACCCACCCGCGACCCATCCCGCGCCCACCCCCTCGCTCATATTCCCTGCCCAGGCTCTGCCTAGAAAGGGCTCTTAATTTCTATCTTAAAGGGGCCGGGCACTCAGTGGAACGCGCCCCGGGCGGGCCCCCCGGCATCCGCCCCGCGGCCCCCCCAGTTCCCGAGACTGCCCCCGAGGGCGCGAGGCGGGCCATGCGCGCCCGAAAACATGGATGTCGCCCCGGCCCCCCCCGCCGACCACCGCCGCAACAGCAATTTTAGGCTCCAGCCCGTTCGCGCGCCGCAGGCGTCACCGCCAGCGACGGCGACGTGGGCAGTAGTGCTGCCAGAGGAAGCGCCGCAGTCCACCGCCTCCGCCAATGCCTCTGCGAGCGGCCCTTCTGTCCGCAAGCGCCCCGCGGCGAGAGCGGCCTCGTCAGCAGCGAGGGCTCGGCCGAAGGCGAAGCGGGTGGCGACCGCGAAGGCGAAGCCGAAGGCTAAGCCATCCGCCAAGGCCGCGGCGGCCCGTTTCATGGCGCTGAAGCCGCTGCTGCCGGGGCCGCCGCCGACTGGGCCCATCGGCTACGCCAGCGACTGTAGTGGCCTCGACGCTGGTGCTTTTGCCCTTCGGCACATCACCCCCTTCAAGCACCACTTCGCCTCCGAGGTGGATCCAGTGTACGAGCGAATCTTGATGGCCACCCAGCCGCACGTCAACGCAGTCTTCGACGATGTGGTTGCACGCGACCCTCAACAACTGGAGATGTTCGTGGGCAGAGTCACTATCTATACCGCTGGCTTCCCATGCCCGACATATTCCAAGCAGGGCAACCGCCAGGGCGTGGATGGCCCCTCTGGCGCAGGGCTCGTGGTCTTCTACGTGGCTCACCATTGGCAAGCTGATCCCAGACATCTTCGTCCTCGAGAATGTCCCCGAGTTCGCGACCGACAAGAAGTTCAAGAAGCAGTTCGATGTGACCATGCGCATCCTCTACGAGTGCGCGGACGGCATCTACAATATCCACTGGCACATCTTGAACTCCAGGGACTTTGGCGTGCCCGCCGCAAGGCGGCGCCTCTACATCGTGGGGATTCGTCGGGATCGGCAGCGCGCTGAGTGGAGCTGGCCAACTGGTAGCCAGACGGTGTCCCTCACTTCCATCCTTGACCAGGACTCGCCCACGGAGAGGCAGAAACATGCATCCTTGTTGGAGTTGAAGCCTTACCAGTTGCGCAATCTAGTCGCTGGCCTCGAGAAGATCAAGACGACGTACCCCGACGCCGATGCCGATGCTGAGCCGTGGGTGATCGACGACGGCAAGGGCCCATCCTTCGGAATTTCCGTCTACCTCGACGAGATGCCGACGATCACCAAGAAGCGCGCCAGGGAGCTCCAGTGGTTCATCACGAACCGCGGCGGCTTGATCCGCGAGCACGAGCTGTTGAAGTGCCAGGGCTTTGACCCGCATGCCATCGTCGCGCCGCCCGATGTCAATCGCTCGCGCTCCGAGAGATGATCGGCAATGCTTACGCGGTCAACGTGATGAGGGACCTTTTCAGGAAATGCTTGTGCGCGCTCGGGCGCGCTGATGATATCTAATCTAGGCCAGTCAGTATCCGCTTGTAAAATTTACATTTGGCAGCCCTGCGTGGGCCCTGGCTGATGCGTCGGCGTTCTGGGCACTGCGCGTGCCACCCCTACTGCGCCAAGAGCGTCATCGGGGTTGTTGGTGCGCGATGTTGGGTTTGTGGGCTCCGCGCAACTGGGAAGGAGCATCACTGCACCGCGGGCTGAAAATAACCTCCTCCTCCCGCCGTGGGCCGTGGAGCCCGCGCGGATCGACCCGGCTCGAGGAATGGTGGGGTCGAGAGCTCCGGCCGCGTCCTCCTTCTCCTCCTCCTTAAGCTCCGTAGTGGGGGGGGGGGGGCTCGACGCCGTCGTCGCCTCGGCGTCGTCGTCGCTGCAACATCTTGCTGGTTACGCGAACGACATGTGTGATATGAACATGTGGGAAGTAGGATAATGACGGTGCAGCCGCATGCACCGCATGCAAGATAATGCAACCTAAGGCCTCGCCGTCTAGAACGACATGTAGGGCAATGGAGAGGAGGTATGCGATGATCATGCGAATGATGCGCGCGATAGTTTCGAAGAGCGAATCCTCAAAATGCACCGGGGGCGAAAATAATGGTGAACATCGCAAATCCTTAAAGTCACAACTCCAACTCGGCGACTGAAATACCAGGGGTGCGCGTGCGGAACCCTGTTATTTCAGTGCTGGGCGCCCGGCGCCGAAATAACAGAGGTGCGCGTGCGCAAAAGACAACTTTTCCTTGATTTGCGCATGCGCAAATCTGTTATTTCAGTCGATTTGCGCATGCGCACCCCTGTAATTTCGGAGCTGGGCGCCCGGCGCTGAAATAACAGAGGTGCGCATGCGCGCCCCTGTTATTTCAGTCCCCGATGGTCCCCAGTGGCCCCCGGCAAAATTCACCGCGGCATCGTTTCGCAACCGACGGGGGGGCACCTGTGATGCATTGTAAAGTGCCCGTGCCGATAGCACACGCGCCGCGCGCTCAGTGCTGTGCCTCTTGAAGCCATCACGGGTAGACTGTATCATCTACGACATTACCCCATTGCGACCCTACCTGGAAGTTGGAGCCCCTATGGACGCAGCATTAGTTGCTAGGCTAGGCTAGGCTATGCTATGCCATGCTATGCTTCGCTATGCTATGCTGTGCTGTTCTGTGCTATGCTATGATATGCAATGCTAAGCTATGCTATGTCATGGTGCGCTGTGATATGGTACGCTATGCTATGCTATGCCATGCTATGTTGCGCTATGCTCTACTATGATGTGCTATGATATGTTATGCTGCGCTATGCTATACTATGCTATGCTATGTTTGGCTATGTTATGCTATGCTGTGTTATGCTCATGCCGCACTATGCTATGCTATGCTGCGCTAGGCTAAGATATGCTGTGCTCTGCTATGCTAAAGCTCAGCGACGCTACGATGAAGGTACGCTAAGCTAAGATACACCTGAGCCATAATATGAAGTTAAGGTAATCCAAGATGAACTACGCTACGCTAAGATGATATACGCAACGCCAAGCTAAGGGGACGTAGCTGGGGGGGGACCGCGGGGCGGATGCCGGGGGAACCGCCCAGGGCGCGTTCCCCTGCCCGGCCTTTTCAAGATCGAGAGTAAGCACCCTTCTAGGCAGAATCTATGTAGGGAATATGGCGTAGTATATCGCATAGTATGTAGCTTATGACATTAACGCATGATCATCAATCATCTGTGATATATTATAAGATACAGTGTGCATCTACAACATACATTATGGTATATTATATATCATATATTACGCAATATTTGCCATTAGCGCATGAACATTAATCGTCTGCCATATGTTACACACTATACAACTACAACACATAGCATATTCCCTTTAGGTTTTCCCATATCTTCCCCCAGATCTCCCCCCCCCCAGATCTTCCTCCCCCCAATGCTTCTTCCAGATCTTCCCCCAGATCCCCCCCCCCCCAGATCTTCCCAATATCTTCCCCCAGATCTTCCTCCATATGGCCCCAGAGGATGTATGCCGCGCGGAGTTATTCACCTCCCCTGGGGCCCTCTTGGATTGTTATTTGGCCGTCCTGGGCGCTGCTCGGGCTCTCTTGGGGAATTCGTGGGGGCCTCTTGGGGCGCTTCTCGGGTCCTCTTGGGCCCTTTTTGGGTCGTCTTGGGCTCTCAGAGGGCGCTTCTCGGGCCCTCTTGGGCCCTCTTTGGATTGTATTGGGCCCTCTTGGGGCTTGTCGGGCTTTCTTAAGACGCTTCTCGGGCCCTTGGGCCCTCTTTGGGTTGCCTCGGGGGGCTCCTGGGCCCTCTTTGGATTGTCTCGGGGGCCTCATGATGGCCCCATAGCCTCCACGGGCATTGTTTTGCCATGCGCGGCTTCGGCGCGCGTCAGTGGGGCAGCGCGTGTCAGCGCAGCTCCTCCTCCATCATGCTCATTAGTAGCCATTCGGGCTCGAGACTCGACGCCGCCGAGTGAGGATTCCACACCACACCTTTTCAACTGGGCAAGCGCCATGGGCAAGCGCGCCCACGATGCTCCCGCTAAACCGCCCAAAGTTCCCAAGCGCGCAGCCAAGGCCTCCGCTGCCCCAGCAGGCGGTGGCGCAAGTCCGTCTGCAGTAAACCCTTTCGCCGGGTGCCTGAACGCGACGGTCCAACACAAGTTGTGCCGCTACGACGACGAGATCATGCGACACCCAGCCTTTGACGGCATCATGCATGACCAATCGACGGACAAAAGCGGGGCCCGCGCCTACAATCCAGATGAGGCCAAGAAGAAGCTCGACGCTGGTCAGCCCTACGTGGCGAGCATCCCTTTCTTCTGGCTCAACTTGCGTTACGAGTCGCAGCCGAACGTGCCGAAGTACTGGAACCGCATCGAGAACCTTCGTAGCCAATTCTGGCAGACGCCTAAAAGCTACCCAGACACCATCACCGTCGCTCACACGCGGGGCGACGAGCTGCCGCACCTTCGGCATGGTCAACTCCGGGCGGTCTGCATGCCTGAGATGCGGGACGCCCTGCGCGTGGCCATAGGCATGGCCGCCGAGGCAACTGACAATCTCGACGCCATGCGTGAATGGCGCGAGATGCTGCAGTCCATCCCCGTCCGCTTCACGGTGGTGGACCCGGGGCACTCCCTCAACGTCACCTTCCAGATCTTGGTGCAGGGGCGGGGGGGCCTGGTGGTGAAGCATGAGAACATGCGCACGTCCAACCTTCTCCGCTCGTACGAGATCATCGACTTGAAGAAGCAGTTGGAGGAAGGTGGACAGAAGCAAAACAAAAAATCATTGGCGGATTACTACGGCAAGCTCACCATGGCCAAGTCCTCGGAGAATGTGACGCCTACGTTCGTCGAGAATTGTCTTACACTTCACAACCAAGTGCTGATCGTGAAAGAAGTGAGCGACATCTGCTTCCGCTTCGATCAGCTGGGCAACGATAACCCCATGGACAGCGTGCTGAAGTACAAGGAGGTCGGCAGCCAATGCGACAAGAAGAGTACGCTCATGATTTGGGCCTACGAGATGCTGTGGGACCACTGGCATTGCACTGACGGCAAGGAGGCGATCCCACTGCGTTTGCTCGAGGGCAAGGTCCAGGGCTGGGGTAACAAGTCCATCATCGATCTCTTCGTCTTCAAGCGTGCGCTGCGCGACTCCCTGTGGAGGCGCCTCGAACAATTTAACTGGGATACCGATGTGAAGACCGCCTTCAAACAGTTCACCGAGTCGGTCGTGACATGCAGGAAGAGGTTCGGTGTCATTCAGAAGCCCAAGAGGGATCTCGACGGGGTGGCCACGGACCGCGCCCTGCCCCACTCCTGGCCGCCCAGCGCCGGCCAACTGCTCCTCATGATGGAAACCCTTGTCTACGGCTACGAGTACGACGTGGCGATGATCAAGACCATGGCCAATAAGAGGACTTGCGATGACTTCCTGGAGACCGCGGACGTTTCCCACATGATGTCAGAGCTGATGAAGACGTACGATGATGAGAAGAAGGCTGCCGGCATCGTCGACGACGCCGAAGCCGATCCAACTGCAGCCGAGGAGGAGCAGGCGGCGCAGAACCTCAAGCTGGCCTTCATCGCGAACCAGTCGCAGGTAGAGACCTTGATATGCGATGCCGACAACGGCGCGGTCACCGTGGAGAGCGCCGACGTCGCCAAGGCCAAGTCGCACGCCCAACTGGCAGAGCGTCGGACGCGGTCCAACGTGAAGCTCGTGGCCGCCACGTCCCAAGAAGAGATTGCGCAGTCGATCAAGGCGTCCGAGGCGGGCCAGGCCATGGGCAAGGGCAAGTCTTACGTCGCCATCGTGATCGACGCCAAGACTTTGTGCGAGAGCGGGACGCAGGGTAAATACCGATTGGGGCCCAGCCGTCCGCACCACTTGAGCAAGCTTCTCGGCGCGGTGGTAAATGCGCGGGCGACGGGTGAGAAAACTCCAAGTCTACCAGCCAACGATATCATCGTCGCCCCCGATGGGTCCAATGGCCAGGACTGGGAGGATAAGATTGTCAAAGCTCTGAGCCCCATGAAGCTCGAGGTGACCAAGCGTTATGCGATGTTCTCCCAGGAGTCGCTCGAGAAGCGTCTCAATCGGATGCGCGGCAAGCACACGCTGGAGCAGATGGAGACGGCCCTCCTGCTGTCGTCGGAGCCGCCCATCTTCAAGATCGGGCCGCGCAAGCTGAGCCCGAAGGCGACCACGCGGGGCAGCGTCATCGGCCCTCTGGATGTGGCAGACTGGAGCGACAAGGACCGATGCCTCCTACATGGGGTCCGCGTAAACGGGGTGGATGATCGCGCCGCATCGCCGATGCATCGGTGATGTGACTTAGTGGGGCTCGATCCTCACGGCGCCGACGTTGTCGATGCATCGGCGAAGCAGGCATCGGCGATGTATCGCGATCCTCTGACCCCCTCCATTCGGACTCCATTTGGGACGCCTCCAAAGGACGCTAGGTGGACAGTGCCCTGGTCTGACAAGAAAGCGATGTACAGCACTGAGAACCTGCCGCTGCCGGGCGGGAATTGCGGCGTCGAACGCAAGAAGGACAAGGCCACGAAGGCGTCCGACCTCGCGCCCGCCTTCCGGCACGAAGGGCCTCCAGCTCTGGCCACGGAGGTGGCCCACCTGTTCCAGGCCACATCGATCATCGATCTCACCCCGGGCTCAGGGCATTGGGCAATGTACGCAGTGCGCAAGCAGATACCTTACCTTGGCGTGTGCTTCACTGACGCCCACGTCGAGTTGCTCTATTCCAAGCTGCGCAGCAGGATCCTCTCGGCGGCCATGGACGCGAACGACCTCGACCTCTACGACGTGAACCTCTCGTCCCTAGTGACGCCCACTCGGAAGGACGCTACTGCGACGCCCACCAAGGACTCCAGCGGATCTCAATCTGCTGGCTGCGTCACTCCGGTGGCTGGTGGGAGCACCCCCATCGGCGGCAGCACTCCGGCGGCGGCTGTTGTCAAGGGCGCGGCGGACCGGCAGTCCTTGCTCGATCGGATCAAAGCGATGAAGCAGCAGTTTACTGCTGCGGCTGGCCAGGACATCGATGAGGAGGAGTGATCGAGTCTCAGATTCAGAAGCAGCCCTGCAGTAGTAGCGCCGCAGCCCACGGAACTCAGGATGCATCCAGGCGGTCAGGCGGCATGACATCGTCGAGGGAGGGGGCACTCGACAGTAGTCTAGTTAGGCGGGGATGAGTGCAATGACGACAGTTGCTGCTGCATTGCCATGTTGTCGCCCGGCAGCGGCCCACTTTGCGTGCTGGACCGTTTCCCGCCGGGCGCTGAGCGTACTAAATCCTCCTCTGACCTCGTCCTCGCCCTCCTCAATGAGATCCCCCCGTGCCTCGATTGCCCGGCGTTGAGGCGCGCCCACCATCCTCGTCCTGCTCCTCATCCTCCTCCTCCTCCTCCTCCTCCTCGTCACCGTCCGTCTTATCCTCGAGATCCTCCCCTTTCTCATCAATCTCCCCCTCCTTGTCCTCCTCGCTCCCTTCGCCCCCCTCGCCCTGATTCGCCTCTTATGTCCATGACATGCCCCTTCGCACGGTGCCAATGGGTTCGACGCTGGTCAGAGCATGGCACGCCGGGGCAAACGTGTCCAGAGGGGTTTCCACCGCCATCATCCGCATCCACAGCCTCGACATCCTCGGCATTACCAGGGTCGCCAACATCGCAATCATCCATCAACGTTGCATCATCAAAGTAGTTCAGCATCATCAGAATCGTCATCATCTCAGACATGTCTAGGTCTTCGGGCCCGAAACCCAGACAACGACAGGCAGACTCAGACAAACTCGTAGAGCAGACAAACTCCATGGCTCCTGGGGCTCCTGGAGCACTTTGGGCCTCTGGAGCCTCAAAGCCCCCGGGGCCGCCAGCCCCCAGACTGAACCCGCAGGCGTTGGGTGGCCCTGGGTGCACCAGAGCTCTTGGAGCCCAAGTCACATGCGCATGGAGCCTCTGAAACCCCAGAAGCCCTTGAACCCCCCGACCCCTAGACTGAACCCCTAGTCCCTGGGAGGCCATGGGCGCGCCAGAGCCCCGAGCCCCCGGAGCCACGCGAACACGCGAGCATCGAGACCCCAACCCCTAGACCCCAAGCGTAAGGCATATGTCAGGAAGAATGCGTGTACTAACTACAAAAACCGAATATTTCGGCAACTGCTTGTCATCGGCATGGTAACAACGACTCACGTGGCAACTACTGTGCGCTCATCTGGCAAGAACGATGGGCATGTGATACTAGCAAGGAGCTGAGACCACATGTGAGGAGCGCCCCCAACGAAATTACCATGGCGATTTTCTGGCCCCAGGGGAACGGCGCCAACCGCGTACCGCGCTAACTTGATAACGCGAGTTTGATATGCTGAGCCGCGCGCCAACGCGCGGCTCAGCATATCAAACTGGAGCGGTGCACGATCGGCGCCGCCCGCAAAACAAAATGAATGCGGCGCCGCAGTGCCTGTAAAGGGATGGGCTACCTCGTGGCCCACGCCAGACGGAGGGGCGGACAGGGGGTTCGGAGTGGCCCTGAGGGGCCCGATCAATTCAGAGCCAGGGCCGATGGGCACTTGAGTCCCTTCCCTTCCCGGGGATGGGGGAATGCCGGCCTCTCCCACAATCCCTTCGGTCGCTGAGCTGGGCTAACGCTGACCTGTGCCGTGCCCGAGTCCCCGATGCCCCCCTTGACCCATTAGGGCCCATCAGGGCCCATCAGGGCCCATTAGGGCCCATCAGTGCCCATTAGTGCCCATGTGCACCAAACCCGCCCTAAGACTCATGCGGTTTTCAACGTGCCATACGACTCAGACTGGCGCCGTGTCACCCGAACCGGAAAGTGCGGTGGCCATGATGAAATTGCGGGCATCATGGTAGCCCTGGCCGTGAAATACACCAGATCATTAGTGAACTTCCACTTGCCAAATGTCACCACCCGCTCGATCGACCATCAAAGTGGCGATCCGCAAACATTCATCCAGGAAGGCGTCGGTCATGTAGACTAGCCTCTGCGATGACAGCGCTGCCTTGTAAACAACTACTGGACCGGTGCCTGCCTCGACGCGGTCGCTCGCGCACCTCCTTGACCACGAAAACGGATGACCCCGCAGCGGTGGACTGAATGAAGGTGGACTCGTGGGCCTTGGCCGCGACGGCATAGATCTTGCAATTGGTGATCAACCCAGCGGCTGCTCGACGCCGTTTGGCGGCGCGCACCACGTACTGCTTCTCAATTCGGTCTTTCACCTGCTCGAGCTCCTCCACCGAGGCGTTTTCAAGAGCCCCGAGTCTGCCTGTCCAGGCCTCCTCTCGCCGAGCGCGTTCCACTACTCGCAAAGTCCCCACTCGCAAACGTCAGAAAAAGAAAAAAAATGTATGCGTGTGTCATAACATGTCGTAAATCCCCCGCGGCGGATCTTGGCCGTTTGCGAGTAGTTACTTTGCCAGTAGTGGAACGCGCCCGTCTGTCCTCGGATAGTCCTTGCCCACGTCTCAAGCTGCAACATCGCATCTGGATCCACGGCGCGGACGGACTTCAGTTGACCTGGGCTCGCCGCTGCGTCGAGCTGCCGCCCCTGCCGCCAGCAGCCCTCGCAGCCCTCGTTCCGGGCACGCAAATGCTGCCCGCCAACATCGCTTCGCTGCTGCCTGTTTCCACTGCCGGTGTCGCTCCAGATGCCCGCAGCTCGGTGCAGCACCTGAGGTATGTCGCCCTTCCCGAGCTCGATGATCTCCATGCGGTCGCAACAAGCGCCGTTGCCCAGGGAGGCGACGGGGCGGTTGTAGCCCTTCCCGAAGGACTGCTCGACCCCGCTCGTGGATCCACCCGCTGCCCAGTAGCGAATGATCATATCTGCACTAGCGCTGGCCATCTTCGCAGCTCGCGTCCAAGCATCCACAACCACATCGAATTCTCCGCGGCCACGCGTGCCACCAAATGACGCACGGACTCCATCTCCCCCACCAGCTCGTCCGAGGTCGCCTCCGCCTTGAAGGCTTCGATCAAGCGCTCCATCTGCCTGTGGCGCTGGGCGTTGGCTGAGTTCTCGGCGCGCGCGCCCATGCCCCTGTCATGCTGCGCGACATTGAAGACGCCCCACGCCTGGATCGCCTCGAAGCTAGGGAACTCCGCCCGGAGCGTCTGCACGACTGCCGCGACCCAATTCATCATGCGTTTGAGGCATCTCGTCTGCACAGCTGGGGCCGCGCCGTTTGGACAGTCCAACGCACGTACGCCAGCGCCTGGAAGCATGATGGGGTGCTTGAGCAACTTCAGCATGCGCCCAATGAACGCGCAGTCCGTCTACGCGGCCACGGCTGGGTGGCCGCCGACCCCGAACAGCGTGCGACGAACGCGCTCGCGTTGAAGGGCAGGTCGTCAGCCGGGAACCTCTCGTAGTCTAGGTGCCTCATCAAGTGATAGTGCTCATCTCCATCTGCCTGTGGCGCTGGGCGTTGGCTGAGTTCTCGGCGCGCGCGCCCATGCCCCTGTCATGCTGCGCGACATTGAAGACGCCCCACGCCTGGATCGCCTCGAAGCTAGGGAACTCCGCCCGGAGCGTCTGCACGACTGCCGCGACCCAATTCATCATGCGTTTGAGGCATCTCGTCTGCACAGCTGGGGCCGCGCCGTTTGGACAGTCCAACGCACGTACGCCAGCGCCTGGAAGCATGATGGGGTGCTTGAGCAGCTTCAGCATGCGCCCAATGAACGCGCAGTCCGTCTACGCGGCCACGGCTGGGTGGCAGCCGACCCCGAACAGCGTGCGACGAACGCGCTCGCGTTGATGGACAGGTCGTCAGCCGGGAACCTCTCGTAGTCTAGGTGCCTCATCAAGTGATAGTGCTCATCTCCAGCGTCTGCAAACATTGCATGCTGCAGAGTCTTGAACTTCTTTGAGCCCAACTGATCGAACAACGTTGCTAACAGCCTTGGCCTCCGCACTTGAGTTCTGACGTGTCCTGGCCACCTGGACCAAAGTGGCGATGAGAGCTGGAAAATGCAACGCGCATCTGGCCAGGGGCAGCTGGCCGCTCTCGAAACTGAGGCCGACGGCTTCGCCACGGCCCTGAGGTGCGGGCCCAAGGAGGAAATATTCTTCTGGAACCAGGCGCTGAACTGTTCCGAGTACTGCATCAGTTTTGTAGGAGACTTATTATCTTCTGCGACGATCAACGAGCACACCATGAGCCACCGAAAAAAATAGAGCAAGCGCACCGCTCTGATTATCAGAGCTTTCACCAAGCCATTGCCTGTCGCAGCGCATGCCCTGGCACCAAATTCTGAACCGCAATACAAGCAGCGAGTCCCATAGCAGCGAACCGATACAGGAATTACACACCACTGCAGCTCCATCATCTAACAACATACCACAACTCCCAATCATAAGGAATACCTCTGCCTTTCGCTGACCAGGCTGACCCCATGATCTGAGCACGTCGGCCAAACATACGGATTGAACAACTGCGTGTCATCTTAACTTGCACCCCGTACTCAATTAAACGTAGTAGCGTGCAATTGTTGAACGAACTGTTTCGTCCTGCGTTATGTGACCTGTGTTATGTGACCAGGAATGCGCACTTATTGAACAATCGATGCGAATAGCCACATCACCCCCGCGTCAAGGTTAGCATGCGGCTGCAGCGTCGAAGTCGATGGCCCCTCAGGTGGCCGCAACGTTTCGCCGGAGTCCTGCCGGTGAAGGAATGACTCCATGATTTGACTGATCCTGTAGTCTTTGGCGTAAGTGTGGAAATCCTCGTACGAGCCAGTTTCGCGACCCAACTGCCTCTTCTGATGCATGGTGGCGTCGCTCGTTGCGCGAACTCGGACGGGGAGACACTCGCGCACTCTGATGTTTACAGACACTTGCCTCCCACAGTTGTACGCAAGTCCACCATCGCCGTCGCCCACAAACAGTACTCGCCAACCACTCACAGTTGCCAGCGTGCACATGCTAATCAAATCGAACCTTCCATCACCACCAACAAAATTCATTGGGTCGACTGAACCTGCACTCGAAACTTTGACAACCATGTTTCGGCCATCGCCTATAGTGGGAATCCCATCTCCTGAAGCCCATTCGGCACACATCTTGGGATGATATCCTTCGACGTACTTTAATAAGGCAATCTGAAGTGGCGACCCACTCGCCCTGATTGTATCCCATCGCCTGCTGATTGACACCACCACCGATGATGGCAACTGACCGATGATGGCTTCGTACGTCATGTTATCATAGACCAGCCGTCTCTCGGCAGCGTCTGGCTTGTGCTTGAGATATTTAATGAGAAGCGCATCCAAATACTCACGATGGCCGCTTGGAGGGCATACGCACGAAACCACCACGATACATGGCGACCCCACCACCAACGAATCCTCATACATCTGAAATATATCGCGCGCTTTCACTGAGACTCCTAGCTGTCGCAAACGTGATCCATTATGAGCCTCGATCGCCGTTGTATCTATGTCAGAGACTTCCCATGACTGTAGATTCTGCACATCGCCACCTTGACCCGCCATGAAAACCTCACCCGCCTAAGAAATAAAGATCGCCCCACTTGAAAGGTGCGAGGCGCAGCTCAGAAACAAAGCTCGTTGGGCCAGCATGTTCACGGAGCAGGTCGGGGGAGGGGGGGGGGAGGGGGAGGGGGAACGGATGGCCTGCTCAGGGAGGGGGCGGGGGGGGGGGGTGAGTGAGTTATTCCGCTCCCCAGAATGTTATGCGCGGCTATGCCATGCTGCATGTGCTGCGCTATGCTATGCTATGCTATGCTATGCTATGCTATGGCATGCGGTGATATGGAAAGCTATATTGTGGTATGGCATCAATGCAAGTGCCATGATATGGCGTTCCCCGCTGTTTCACGTGCGTGCATACATGCATATATACAGTTGCGCGCTCACATATAACACGCGCGTACACATAGATATGTGTATAAGCACAAGTTGATATGTTAGCCGTGGTTGACAATCATGTGCATGCGCATGTTAGCGGGCACACAATTTTGAACGTGGTGTGTGTATACACATCTAACATATATATGCACACACATATATATATATATGTATATATACATCTATATATATACATATGTATATATAAAAGCATATATATATTTGTACTTGTGTATACGTGCATATGCACAGGGACACGAACGATCATGTGACAAACACTACCACGTAAAACAACGACAGGCCATTTCGGGGACCAACGGGGGCCCCCTAAGTGCACTAGAGGAGAAGGCGCGGCGCTTTGTTCGCAGATGATTAGTGAGAAGAGGCGGCATCCGCGCCAGTGAGATGTGGAACGGTGTCTCGCACCTTGCGAATGGGACGCTGGAGGTGGGGGCGGGTGGGTGGGCGAGGCCCTTCTGAATTTCATTTAAAGGTCCAAGCGCTCCATGCAATTCGACTGTCCGACCGCTCAACTTTCACATAAAAGTCCGCGCGCGCGAACCGTCGATCCCCGCACGCAGTCTCGCTCACAATCGGGCGCGACCAAACCGACCCCTACCAAACCATGCCCTTTTTTCAAAGAAGGCGGAAGTGCGCAAACACAGGGAGCGAATGAGATCCTTCCTGAGAGTCGCTCTCGCAAGACCGGGTCGCGGCCCCAGGGGCATGCGGAGAGACAACTAAATCGAGACGTTTTGGAAACCACTGCACCAGTCAAGCGCTTCGGGGACGAACATAAACGAAAGCGCCAGCGCGGGCAGAAGTCGCGACGACGGGCCGGCAGAAAGAACGACGCAAGATAAGGAGCACGGCCCAAGGACAGTCATCGGGGAACGTCAACGGCGCATGAAATCCACTCGCTGCCTTCGAACGGCGCGACCACCGGTGGCCGGCCAGAGCGACGCGTCTGCGCTGGCACGGGCGTTTATCATTCAAAATATCATGCCTCGGCCCTGCGCTGCGTAGCGCAACTCTTTCTTAATGCGAATCAGAGCTCCAAGGTGCGCACATGATGTCGGTGAGCCGAAACGCGCACTGAACCTGGGCGGCTAGGAAAAACGCAACCACCCCCAAAACGAACATATCCCAACGAAGCAGTCGCATGCTTTGCGCGCGGTGAAGTACGACCGCCAGGGTTTGAACAGTCTTACAACATACCTGGCAAACCTTGAACGATTTTTCAAAAGTGATCGGCACACTCACGACACCAGAATTACAAATAAATCGTTTCGCTACTTCGGGAATTTGACAAAGGAACACCACGCCTTTTGTATATGGACGAGCAAGTGAAACGTCACCCACCCTGACGTACGCATGCGCGTGCAGGGATGGCGAATCGAGCCAATGATGGCCCAAAGAGACGGTCCTCCTGTGGAGGGGTTTTGCCAGCGCGTGCCCGCTACATATCAGGAGCCTCGAAAGTGCACAAACAGACATATCATAGGATCCACACTTGGCTCTATCACAGAGCGCCCATGTCTGCGTTGGCAAGCATGCCTCCGGTGCCGAGCCAGGCGCATGAGTGCGCACGTGCTGCACGACCAGGCTCACGCGCCCCATGAAAGACTGCGGACGTTTCAAGGCATTGGCCACGCATCCCCACATACGCAACACAGTACGTTGCACATATTGAGGCAATGAGTTGCAAATACTGGGAACCAATAGTATGCCTGGGTGCAACATGCCGGCACATGCCGCACAAACCGCACGTGCAACCCCCATCCCTCCACTTCCGCCTGATATCCCGTCCACATATTTTATATATCCTTCCCTCCCCTGCCGCCCCCGTTCGTCCTCCCCCTCCCCACCCTCTCTCAACTTCCCCCTCCTCCGCCCCCCTCCTCCTCGACCCCTGGCCCAGCTCGCCCTCGCGGCGGAGTGCATTGTGCAGCGCGTCGCCAGGCGAGGGAACTAAGGGAGGGAGGGGGGGGGGGGAGGGGGGAGGGAAGGGAGACAAGGCGAAAGATGCACACAGGGAGGGGGGCGTGGGAGAGGAGCCAGAGGAGGTAGGAGAGATGCGGGGGGAGCGGGGGAGGGAAGGAATGTCAGAGGCAGGGAAGGAGAGGAAGAAACGAAGGCAAGGGCGACGCGGGCGAGGGGAGCTAATGCGAGGGGGGAGGGATGGGAGGGAAGGGGCACTAGGGAGGGATGGGGCGAGGAAAAGCGAGGAAAGCGGGGGGAGGAAAAGAGGGCAAGGAGGAGAGACAGAGAAGGTGGGGATGTTGTGAGGACAGCGGAGAAATTGACATAATGGAAAGAGGGAGATGGCGAGAGGCCAAAGTGAAGAGCAAGGGAAGAGTGGCGAGGGGACGGCGAGGGAGGGAGAGACACGAAGGAGCAAGGAAGGAGGAGAGGATGGCGGCGGAGTAACGGGGAGAAGATCGGGAAAGACCAGCCGGCCTGGACTCCCGCGGCACCTGCGACAAAACCTTGCCCTCCGCCCCCCAGCGAGGCCCAAACTGCACTCGCGCGGCTTGCGGGGGCCGCGCGACTGTCTTTTGGGGCTCGCCCGGGGCGGATCCCCGAATGAAAATTTCGATAGTGTGGACCCGGAGCTCGTCGCGGTAGGGCATCATTTGGGCGCGCCCCAAACCGGAGGCTTCCGTGACGACCCCCCCCGGGACCCCCGCCCGTCTGTCTTGTCACCCGACTTGCGCCTAAACCGGAGGCTTCCGCGACGAGCTCGGGGGGCCCCCGGGCGCAACCTAAACCGGAGGCTTCCGTGGCGAGGGGGCGCCCAAACCGGAGGCTACCGTGACGACCCCCCCCCCGGAGGTTTCCGGGTCGGGGGCCCTCGGGGGGGCCCTCCCGGGGCCCCCCAGGCCTTCCAATGCAATCTCGGAGGGCCTTGCTATGCAATCCAATGTTATTCTTCCAATTTTTTGGAAAAAAGCGTGCTTCCACGATTTTTCGGTATTCATCTCCGTTTTCCCTTTTTCCGATTCCGATGTTCCCTTTTTCCGTTTCCGATTTTCCGATTTAAGAGCGCGTATTTGTCGCTCGGATTCCGAGCTGCGTCAGAAAATCCTTTTCCTCTCCCTCACTCGCTCTTTTTTTCTGCCCCCAGGCCTTCCCCCCCTGCAAAAAAAAGAAACACAGGGAGGAGTGCGAGGGCGAGGAGGGGGAGGAGAAGGAGGAGGAGGAGGAGGAGGAGGAGAAGGAGGAGGAGGAGGAGGAGCGGAGCAGAGTGGGAGGAGGAGGAAGGAAGAGGAGGACGAAGAGGAGGAGGAGGGGGAGGAAGAGGAGGAAGGCGTGGGCGCCGCGCTGCTCGCGCGCACGCAGCGCGGCTCGAGGCCTCCCCCTGGCCGCTGCGCGGCGCGCGCGAGCGCTCGAGGCCATGGCCCTGCGAGCGGCAGCCCTGCGCCAGGGCTCGCAGGTCGCCGTCGACGACGAGGACCAGGCCGAGGGGCCCGAAAACGGAGCAGGAACAGGATGAGGAGGAGGAGGAGGAGGAGGAGGAGGAGGAGGAAGAGGAGGAGGAGGAGGAGGAGGAGGAGGAGGAGAAGGATATAAGATCAGATAAGATGGACCAGGACAGGAGGTACAAGAGAGTGGCCAGGACGTGCTTGAGGCCACCCCCCCCTCCTTCATATCAGCGCCACGTGCGGCCCAGAATCGATTTGGAGTGGGGGTGAGGAGAGTAGTAGGACGGGGAGGAGGAGAAGGATTTGACGGGCCTCCTTAGGAACTCCAGCGTGGCGCTCAGCGGCACCAGCCCTGCGCGCCGCCGAGTCGCGGGGCTGGGCGTCGCCGGAAACCTCCTGATCTTTCCTCTCTTGCCCCCCTCCCGCCCTTCTCTCTCCTCCTCCTCCTCCTCCTCCTCCTCCCCTCCTGAAAGTCCTCCTCCTCCTCCCCCCTCCTCCTCCTCCTCCTCCTCCTCCTCCTCCTCCTCCTCCTCCTCCTCCTGCTCCTCCTCCCCCTCCCAGCCAGGACAGCCGCGGCGTGGCGAGCTGGTCCGACGGCGTCGGCGCGACGCAGACGGTGCAGGACTGTAGGAAGAGGAGGAGGAAGAGGAGGAGGAGGAGAAGGAGGAGAAGGGGGAGGAGGAGGAGGAGAAAGGGGGAGGAGGAGGAGGAGGAGGAGGAGAAGGAGGAGAAGGGGGAGGAGGAGGAGGACGAGGAGGAGAGGAGGAGGAGAAGGAGGCACCGCCGCCCCAAATTGGCGCACCCATCAGTCGGTTCGCGGGCCAAGGGAGCTCCATTCAAGGTCCTGGACCCGCATGGTTCCGCCGCATCGTTTTGGCGCACCCCAATAGGGGGCTTCACGGAAGACCCAGTGGGAAGATCCGCATGGCACCGCCACTTCAGTTTGCCACACCCCTCACACGGTTCGCGGAGGAGGAGGAGGGGGATATGGTTTTCGCATGGTCACCCGATGGTCATCGGATGGTCATCCGATGGTCATCGACTGGTCATCCGATGGTCATCGGATGGTCATCGGATGGTAATCGGATGGTCATCCGATGGTCATCCGATGACCATCGGATTGCCACCCGATGCATATCGGGATGGTCATCCGATGGTCATCGGATGGTCATCGGATGTTCACATGGTGGCCCTCAGCACAGGAGAGCGCCCTCGCCGCTGGCGCTGCAGCGGCGGCGGCGCTGCTGGGCGACACCGCGCCGCTCAGCGAGCTGCAGGACACCCGTGTTTCCATCACCATCCTCATCAGCAACATCATCGGCATCATCATCAACATCAGCAATAACAACATCATCACCATAGCCGTCACCAGCATCGCCATCGTCACCGCCGTCGTCTTCCACAGCGTGGCCGTCGTCAGCATCATCAGGGACATCATCGTCATCATCATCATCATCATCAGCATCATCAGCAGCAGCATCATCAGCATCAACATCAGCATCATCAATATCAGCATCGTCATCATTCTCATCATCGTTAACAACATCATCGCCATCACCGTCATCATCACCAACGTCAACATCATCATTTCTGTTGCCGTCGCGCCATCAGCTTCGGCACACCGCGGGCCCCACCGAAAGCCCCAACGGAAGAGTCCGCATGGCACAGTCGCTTCAGTTTGCCACACCACTCACACGGTTCGTGGCGCCATAGGGCTCCACCGACGGCCCCAGTGGGAGGGTCCGCATGGCGCCGCCGCATCATGTTGGCGCATCCCTCGCAGGGTTCGCGGCCTCAGGGAGCCCCACCGAAGGCCCAAATGAGGGCCCGCATGGCACCGCCGCGCGGTTCGCGGGCCCAGAGCTCCACCGCAAGCCCCAGTGAGGGTCCGCATGGTGCCACCGCCGAATGCCCCAATGACCAGGTCAGCATGCGCCCGACGCCCATTTTGGTACACGCCTCACACGTGTCGCGGCCCAAGTGGCTGCGCTCGCATGGCGCCGCCACACCAATTTCGGCGCGCTCCTCACACGGTCCGCGGCGCCATAGGAGCTCCACCCCAAACCCCAACGGAAGGGTCAGTATGACACCGCCGCTTCAGCTCGCCACGCCACTCACACGGCGGCTCCACCGATGGCCCCAATGGGAATATCCGTATGACACTGCCGCCCATGGCGCGCCGCAACCCTGTGGCCACATGGTGAGCCCCACCGACGGCTCAACGGAACAGTCAGCATGGCCCCGTCGAGAGCCCCACCGAAAGCCCAAACGACAAAGTTCGCATGCGCCCTCCCGACTCATGTCGGCACGCCTTTCACGCGCTTCGTGGCAGAAGGCCGTGTCTCATGCGCCACTCGGAGTTTGCGCGGCCTGCATAGTGTTGGGTCCGTCGCCAGGGCGCTGTGTTTCGAGGGGGGGGGGTGGGAGGGGGGGGGGGGGGGGGGGGGGGGAGGGGGGGGGGTGGGGGGGGGGCGGCGGCTATGAAAAAAGGAGGAAGAAGCTGGACATATGATGCTTATGAAAATGGTGATGAGTGGTGATGATGAAGATGGCGAGGATGAGAAAGTGAGGGTTGAGGGCGAGGAGGATGATGAATTGATGAGAGGAGGCGCGGAGAGGGAAGAGGGGGGGGGGGTGGAGAAAAAAGAGGGGGGGGGAACGCAGAGAGAGAGAGAGAGAGTTTGGCTGCGAAGAGAAGAGAGAGAGGGAGAGATATCGAGAGAGAGGAGAGAGAGAGAGAGAGAGGAGAGATAGAGAACAAAAAAAAAAAAAAAAAAACAAAAAAAAAAAAAAAAGGCGAGAGAGCGAGAGAGAGAGAGAGAAGAGAAGAGAGAGAGAGAGAGAGAGAGAGGGAGAGAGAGAGAGATAGAGAGAGAGAGAGAGAGAGAGAGGAGAGAGAGAGAGAGAGAAGAGAGAGAGAGAGAGAGAGAGAGAGAGAGAAGAGAGAGAGAGAGAGGAGAGAGAAGAGGAAGAGAGAGAGAGAGAGAAGAGAGAGGAGAGAGAGAGAGAGAGGAGAGAGAGAGAGGATAGAGAGAGAGAGAGAGAGAGTGAGAGGGAGCGAGCGAGCGAGCGAGAGAACGAGAGAGAGGGAGCGATATGGTTATATAAGACACTCGGGCCCCCAGTCGCCGCGCCCGAAGCGCCATCGCGGCCCTGGCGACGGCGTTCCAGAGGCGGCGGCGGCGATGCTGGAGGCGCATCGCACTCGTAGTCGTCGCCCTCCTCCCCCCCCTCCTCCTCCTCCTCCTCCCCATCCGCATCCTCCTCCGCCCCCTCCTCCTTCCCCCCACGCCCCTCCGAAGTGGCCGCGCGCCGACCCCGCCCCCCACGTCGTCGGACGGCACGACCGACGACGACTAGGAGGGGTGGGGACCCCTTCTCCTCAGATCGTTCCTCATGCTCCTCCTCGCCCATCCTCGCCCCCCGCTCCTCCTCAACCTCCCCATCCTCCTCGCCGCCCTCGCCATCCGTGCCCCGCCCCCCACCCTCCCCCCTCATCCCCATCCTCGCCATCCCTCTCAGCCTCCTCCTCCCCCGTCCTCCTCACCCATCCTCCCCCCCTCATCACCTAGCTAGTCTCCTCCTCGCCCACCTCCCGCGATCCCGCAGGCGGGCGCTGCGGATGCTGCGGCGGCGGCAGAGGCGAACGACAAGCGCAAGGCGGGCGTCGGCGTCGTCATCGTTGTCGTCGCGATCGTCGAGTTCGGTTTCCCCAGACAGCGCTTGCACTTAGGACTTCGATGAGCACCTCCCAGGCGCCCAAGCCTTCGCACCCCAAGCAGTGCTTGCACTTAGGTTTGGTGAGGTCTCTGACCCCAGGCGGTGCTTGCACTGAAGGCTGGGTCTCAACCAACTCCTGTGGAGCGGGGGTGCATGGCAACATCATTCACGCGTTCTCGGTGCACTCTGGTCGTCTTCCTCCCCCGCCCGCCCCGCGTGATTTCGGGCGTAGTCCGAACGTGTATCTCGCGCAGTCCTGTCCAGCCCATGGGCTGGACAGGACTGGACAGGACTGGACTGGCTGGTCGCGCAGGTTACGCGCCAGTTTCGTCCTCGGCGGCCGAGGGGTGCAACCTATGACGCGACCCTCCTATTATCAGCTGCCGAGGGCGCATGGCGCAACCAATCGGACGGGGAGGAGTACGAGGGCGATGAGGACGAGGCCTAAGACGAACGGCGACGACGACTACGACGACGTCGACAACGACAACGGCGAAACCGAGCACGCCGACGGGGCCTAGAGCGGGGCCACGGCCGATTTATGCTCGTCGTTTGGGCTGGCCGAAGCGGTGATGTTCTCCAGTAGCCATTTAGGCCCCAGCCAAGTGGTTCGGATCTGGCGAGGGCGGGCGCGGACAGCGCCGTCGGAGGCGCAGGCGCGGCGAGTGCGCCGATGGCCAAGGACGTGGACGTCAAGAAGGGCGTCGCGGCCCTGAAGCCGTACGCGACGACGCCGGCGTTCCTGAAGTACAGCAACAAGATCAGGAGGGCCCCGATCTGCCAGGCCGCGATCGTGAAGTTCGCGCCGCTGTTCAAGAAGCTCATCAAGGTGGCGCCGAACCTGGGCATCACGAAGAGCACCATGGGAGAGATCTTGATGGTGCTGTCGTCGGAGGAGCACAACGGCTTCGAGTTTCGAAGCAAGCGCGAGAGGAAAGAGTGGGCGCGCGAGATGGGCAAGCGAATGCGCGGCATCTGCCGCCACGTCCAGCAGTACCGCGTCAAGCGCGACGTGGCTCCAGATTGGTTCAGACAGCTAGGCTTCGATCCCATCGACGGCGGCTTCGAAGAAGGCGACGACGGGGAGGAGGAGGTAGAGGAGGGGAACGACAGCCAGTTCGGGCCAGACGGCGAAGTCGACGCTTCAGGCGATGACGGCGAGCCGCTCATCAGCAAGAAGCCAGCGGTGACCGACAGCCAGTCCACAGACGTGGGCATGAGGCGGCCTGCAGCCGCGTCAGACGCGCACGTGGAGTACGACTATTTCTGGGACAACGAGAACGTGATCGGCTGCAGGCGGCCGAAGGGCGCGAAGCAGACCGACCACCCAGAGATGGCGGTGCGGGTGGGCTGGAAGCATGGCGCCGATGATAGCGACAATGTGGGCTGCAGTTTCAAGGACGGCACAGAGGTGGTCTTCCCTCAGATGACGGCGGCTAACTACAAGAAGATCAAGGGCGACGTCGACGGGAGTGGAGGCGGGGCTGCAGCCCCGAAAAAGCAGCCTGCCAAGGCCAAGTCTGCGGGTATTCCTCGCATCGATGCCGAACTCTTCAGCGGCACGAGCACCTTGGGTGAGGACGTCAAGGTGCAGATGCGGCGGGACCAACCGAGTGGGAAACCCAGGGTGCGCCTCTGCTGCATCAGGGTGTCTGACAGCCCCCAGCTCCCCCAGATGAACATCGAGAACTTCCATCACCATCCAGGTGGCGAGCTC
Organism: Prorocentrum cordatum; assembly: GCA_963575745.1. NCBI lineage: Eukaryota > Dinophyceae > Prorocentrales > Prorocentraceae > Prorocentrum > Prorocentrum cordatum. Next base: position 346,889 of record CAUYUJ010014317.1, read on the forward strand.
GAGTGGGAGAGGAAGTGCATCTTGTGGTGCAACGCAGTGGCCAAGAAGTACTGCGACGGCGAGCTGACGCAGGCGGAGGCCAAGCAGATGAAGGTCGACTACATGGCGAAGCGTGGGGACACGGGCAGCGCTGGCGAGATGAATAAGCCGATGATGAAGGCCGCGGGCGTGAAGAAGAAGCCGATGATGCACGGCGCCCCAGCACCTCAGCCCGCTGCGCCGCCCGTGGCCAAGGCCGAGTCCGCGCTGGCGACCCCCAAGAGGCGGCCCGCGGGCACGGTGGCATCTCCCGAACCTTGCGCTGCGCAGGCAGATGCCGCTGCTGGCGCGGCTGCGCCGTCGAATGCCCCGAGCCCGCCTGCCAAGAAGGGCAGGATCCCCCCGCCGCCGCCATCGGATTCGGAGTAGCCCCCGAGACGAGGTAGTCATATCACCGCCGTCGCCACTCATCCTGGTCGCGAGTGGGTAGGCCCAAGAGGGCCTCAGAACGCCAGCGTTTGTTGTTCGAGTAGGGCACACATAATGTTTGTAACTAACGCGCGATGTTTGCCAGACAACGGTATGGGGGGACAAACAACAAAACCTATACATACATGTATATGCACATAGGCTGTCACGCACATCAAATAGTCGACAACCCGATGAGCACCACACGGGCTGGAACATAGTTTCGCGTTAAGGCGAAACTCTGTTCCAGCCACTCGGGTCTGGAAAGTATTGTTTCCTGCACGTAGGTTGCAGCCCGCCGTAGGGTGCACACTATCTAGAACTGTTTGTGGGTCCGCGCTGGGGGTTCACATTGCGTTGGGGTCCGCACTGTTTGGGGTCGACGACGGCGACTCGCCGCCCGTAGGCGGAGCTCTGCGGCGACGGCGTGTCGGCCCCGAGCGAGGGCGGCGGCGCGGGCGCCGCCGCGGCGGCCGAGACGAAGAAGATGGAGCCCGAAGCGCCCGAGCCCACAGAGGCTTCTGGCTTCCGAAACGAAAGAGAGAGAGAGAGAGAGAGAGAGAGAGAGAGAGAGAGAGAGGGGGGAGAGAGAGAGAGAGAGAGAGAGAGAGAGACACAAGTGGTCGTCCGATGGTCATCCGATGGTCATCGGAGGGCCATCGGACGGTCATCCGATGGTCATCGGACGGCCATCGGACGGCCATCCGATGGTCATCGGGTTGTCATCGGAGGGTCATCGGATGCTCCTCTCCAGGAGTGGTCGGCCCCCCCGCCGCTGTCTCCCCGCATTGGCCCGCCCGGTGTCGACTGGGGCGACGCCGACACACCGTCAGCCACGTTCGGCCTCCCGAGTCCCTGGGGATCGGCTGGCGAGGCCGAACCCGCCGAGGTCGACATGCATCCCGACCCGACAGCGGGGGGCGCGATGAGGGTCGAGGCGCCGATCGACGAGGACGCGATGAGCGTCGAAGTGCCGACCGACGAGGAGTCGACCGACGAGGATTCGACGTTTCCTAAACATGTGGGGGGGGGTGGTACCCCCGTCGCTCCCAACCTCCTCCTCAACCCCCCATCATCCGCATTCTCCTCATTCTCCCCCTCCTCCTCCTCCCCTTCGTCCTCCTCCTCATCCTCCCCACCCCCCACCAGCCCTTTTGGGCAGCCAGCCAGGCTGGCAGGGTGCCCGTGCCAGTGGCCATCACTTGCACCGACGCGGTGGACTCCGAGGCCTTCCTGATGAACGCGTTCCTGCAACAGTCGCTGCTGGGCCCCGAGGGCAGCCGCGGCCACTTCGAGAGCGACGGCGAGGACGACGATCAGGAGCTGACAGATGAGCAGAAGGAGGCCAGGGCCAAGCTGGAGAGGTCCAGGGATTTGGTCCTGGAGGCGTGTGCCAACGAGGGCTTCGACGTGCCCGCAGGATCGGCCATCGGGAAGCGGTTCAAGACTTGGTTGAAGAACAACCAGGACGAGTTCGAGAAATACGAAGCGATGAGCAACGACAAGAAGACCACGTGGCGGGAGAATTGGGCCAAGGAGCAGTTCGATTCGTACATGCAGAAGCGGAAGCACACCACCGAGAAGGCCCAGACCTCGTGGGCGCGCGCCAAGTGGATGAACATGGACCAGCTGATCCAGCAGCAGGGCGGCGGGGCCTTCCCGAACAAGAGGGTTATCGAGGGCGCGGTCAACATCGCGCAGGACTGCATCAAGAAGGGGCGCAAGTGGGTCCGCATCAGCAAGCGCAGCAAGAGGATCGAGTTCAAGCACATCGAAGACGGCGAGGACACAATCAACACGGAGAAGTGGTCTCGGTCGGAGCGGGAGTGCAACAACGCTGATCAGGGGGGGGGCACAGAGCCCTCGGCAGCGGCGCAGGCCCAGCCTGGGCAGTCGAGTGCAGCGCTGCCTGCGCAGCACGTGCAGCAGCAGCAGCAGCAGCAGCAGCAGCAGCACCAGCAGCAGCACCAGCAGCCAGGGCAGGCGGGCACGGCTGCAGCTGTGGCCAAGCCCGCGGCCAAGCCCGCGGCCAAGCCCACGGCCAAGGGCAAGGCCAAGGCGAAGGCCAAGGGCAAAGCGAAGCAGAAGGCGAAGGCACCTGCCAAGATGCTGACTGACTTGGTGGGCAAGTACAGCGTCGCGATGACCCAGACCAACTCTCTCATGGCGAAGATCCAGCAGCAGGACAGCCCAATGAAGAAGCGGGCGGACACCCCGAAGTTCCAGGGTAGGCTGCAGGGGGCGCTGAACTACGTGCAGCAGCGACTCGACGAGAACGAGGGCCTGAAGTTGGCGCTGACACTCGGCGACATGACGCAGGTGAACCCCGACGATAGGCACACGATGTCCGAGATGGAGAAGCTGCAGGAGGCCCTCGGGAAGCTGGACGAGATCCGCGCGAAGATCAACAGCATCGCCGAGGACAGCGACAGTGACTAGGCCGTGCAAGGAGGCCGCACTCACCACTTTCAGGGCGCCAGCTGGCCACGTAGCTAGCAGGCGGGTGGCCCAGGATGCATGGGCCAGCGACTCGCGTGTGTTCGAGGGACCACGCGGGGACGGGGTCACACGAGAGTCGGCCAGTGCATGCGTTGGGGAGTGGCCCCCGCTCGAGCGCCAACCTCAGAGACGGGGCGCCGTAGCGCTCCGTGCCCGTTTGGTGGCACAACAGCAGGCGGAAAACGCACCTCCGTGTCCTCCTCCTTCCTCCTCGGGACCCTCTGGAATCGATGTTCATTCCCGTGATTTGCTGTTTCCGATCCTGGCCCGCGTCTGGGGAACGAAATGTGTGCGAGCAAGCGGCGAGAAACATGCCGCAGTGCTAGGAAACCACAAAAAAACGGCGTCACAACCAACCGCAAACGCAAACTCGCTGCTCAATCGCGTGATCTGCTCGGGGTCACTCGACGGTCATCCGATGGTCATCCGACGGTCATCCGATGGTCATCCGATGGTCATCCGACGGTCATCCGACGGTCATCCGACGGTCATCCGACGGTCATCCGACGGTCATCGGTGGGCATCCCGACGCTCCCGCTCGAGACATCCTCTAATCCCAGGAATAAACTGGCGTGGTCATCCGGTGGTCATCCGATGGTCATCCGATGGTCATCCGACGGTCATCCGATGGTCATCCGATGGTCATCCGACGGTCATCCGATGGTCATCCGATGGTCATCCGACGGTCATCCGATGGTCATCGATGGTCACCCCTAAATGCACGTGTAAGTGTGCTAATCGGTGCGCGGGGGCCACATCCCCCCTTCGTGCGGGCCCAGGCTGAGGGGCGCCGCCGAGGTTTGGCCAGGTCCAGAGCGGGCCTAGTTCTACTCGGGGCGGCCCAGGGGGGGGGGCAGGGCGCTGAGGTCGAGTAGGAAAAAGCGAGGATGAGGAGGGGAGGGGGGGCAATGAGGAGGAAGAGGAGCAGGAGATGGAGGATGGAGGCCGAGGAACCACGCTATCTAGACTCGCCTCCCGCATCGCCCCGCTCTCCCCCCTCTGATTTAATCAGGACTCGAGTTGACGGAGCTTGTTCGTCGCCGCGGTCGCTCTCGGCTTGAAATGTTCATGGGTTAACTGGGGGGAGGGGTCTGCGAAGTGGCCCGCGGCGCCCTCCCCAACGGCGTCGTCGCCATCGTCGCCGTTGTAGCTGCTTTGGCCCGGGGGCGTTTCATTTTCCTGGGATGCCGAGGAAGCGAAAGCGATCCTCGTCCAGCGCATCAGCAGGCCGAGTCTTCACATGGGAGCAGCCCAGCGATGACGAGGACGCCATTGGAGATGGCGCCAGCGGCTTGGAGGAGCATCTTTTGAGACTTTACGCGGCTGGGTCATTATCTGCAAAGGCGTTTTGTATTGCATGTTATTGGGCTACCAAAGCTGGTGCGAAAAGCGATTCACTCTCCAGATACGCGAAAAGCCCGGAGTCCGCAAGTGGAGAGTTCAGCAAACATCTAAAAAAACATTTGCCCTCAGCCGAGGGTGCCCCCGAGTTGCACCAAATCACGATACCAATATCTTCTAAAGGGTCTCGCAGCTCAAAAGTTACGTTGATGGCTCCGCCCCGCGAGGTGTTGAACGCAGAATTGGAGAGAATGTACGATGATGGCGCGCCTCTGGAAAGCCCTAGCCCTGGGGATTGGGCTCGCACTTTTGAGGGGCACCCGCACAGGCACCGTGATCGCGACGAGCGGCCTGTCTTTCCCGTGGCGCTGTATGTAGACGGGGTGAAATTTACCAGGAGCATCGGCCCAGGTCGGGCTGATAGTGTAATAGTGTTCACATGCTACAATATATGCACGACCCGACGGCACCTTTTAGCAGTGATATCTAAGCGTGAGCTCTGCAAATGCGGGTGCAAATGTTGGGACACACTATGGAGCTTCATGAATTATTCAAAGTGGTCGTTCACGGTTGCGGCGGAAGGCGTTCGTCCGCGGGAGCGGTGGGATGGGGAGGTTTTTGCTCCAGAGTCTGTGTCAGGGCGCTTGCATCATTCGAGCCCTCAGTGCGTTGCCCGTTTTCTGTTGTGCCAAGTGAAGGGGGATTGGTCCGAGTATTGCACGACGTTCTGATTCCCCACGTGGCAGTCCTATTGGAGGCCGTGTCTGTATTGTTCCTGTACAAGAAAAACGATGTTTGATTTTTCGCACGCGTGCGCGGGCGGTCACGGTTGGGGGGAGGTTGCCAACACATACGACGACGCTTGTCAAACATGTGAGATCATCATAGACGTTGACACCGAGAACATACGCAAGCTTATCGTAGACGAGGGGGGGGGGGCTGAAATATGACAAGCGAAGAAAAGGCAATGGGCTGGTGATCCAAAAAAACGTACCCGCATTAAAACTGCACAAGTGGGATCGTCTCGACCCGAGCTTCACTCTTCAGGACACATCGGAAGTGTACACTAAGGCCCTGCCGTTCGCGTGTTCTTTCTGGCGCTGTCACCGAGACCCGAAAAGGCGGTTGATGGACAGGTTGCTCCGTAGGAATCCGCTTTTCTGCGCGGAAGTGGGGGTGGGCCCAGAGACAGTTCTTCACACCGACACATTGCACACATTATACTTGGGAATATATGCTAGATATGTATTTGAAGTGTTGATAACTGCAATTGAGGAAGATATATGGGGCATCGAAGGGACCAAAGAAGAGCGTGAGGAACTGGCGTACAGGAGATTGTTGAACGATTTCAAAAACTGGGCCCAAGATCCCGAGAATGCTGTGCCACTCTCTTATCAGATTCGCACAATCACCCCGAAAATGCTAGGCACGCGGTCTGCGCCTGCCTTGAAGACCAAGGCGGCGGAGACTGGCGTGTTGACCCGTTGGGCGGTAGAGTTCTGCAGGACGTCTGGCGCCAGAATGGTCAGAGCGAAAGTTATGATGAATGCTGGCGAGTGCTTGTTAGAATGCGCTAGAATTCTCAAGGAGTCCCCGCGTCACGTGGAACCCGCTAAGCACGATCGCCTCGTGTTTCTGTGTCTGCGCCATTGGCGCTCATGGGCGATGTGGGCGGGGGCTATCTCCCGAAGGCGCACATGTGGGTGCATATGACATTGAAAATACCAGAATGCGGCAACCCAAGAACATACATCACGTTTCACGATGAAAGTTTAAACTTAGTCTTAGCTGGGGTTGCCGCAGCAGCTCATCGGTCGACGTGGGAGCGTTCGATATTCGAGAGAATTCGGCTCCTGCCACTGGTCGATTCCAAGTCTGCATTCGCAGTCTCGTGACGAGGGGGGAGGGTCGGGTGGAACTTATGAGGCGGAGTGGGAGGTGGAGGGTCGGTGGCAACACCCACGGACTGTTCGCACTTGTAAATCGACGCATCCCTGGTGCATAGAGACACGGGGGGGACCGCCATCGCCGCCGCCATCTCCATCGCCGTCGACGCCGACGTCGACGCGAGGCCCGCGCCCCCCCTGCTTGCACGGGCTGGTCGTGGTGCCTCGGTGTCAGCAAGGCGGGTCTGGGCCTTTGGGCTCCGTCGTGCTGAGGCTGAAGTCTCAAGGCTGGCTCTTGTGAGCCCCTCAGCCCGCTCCGCGGGCTCAGCAGACTTCTCGGTTCTTGCGGTATCGGTTGCGCCCTTGGCCGCCGAGCTTGGTTGCGCCATATGTTGCGCCGCCGCCGAGCTTGGTTGCGCCATATGGTGCGCCCTCGGGTCCTTGGACCCCTCTTGGGGTTCATGTCAATCATGGGCCCCTCCTGGGCTCCATATGTCGTCGTCGTCGTCGGCGTCGCCGTCGCCGTCGCTGTGCGGTGGCCCAAGAGTTTCACTTGGGCGCGTCAGACTCCCCCCATCTCGCGCAGGGGAGTGGGCCCTTCCGCCCCATGGGGAAACGGGGCGCGACCACCCAGTACAGCTTCAGGAAGACACGCAGGCTCCCCGAGAATATCGTCCCTGGCGATTGGCAGGACTCGACCCCCCCTCCCCCTCCACATCCCTCCTCCCCCCCACCCCGAGCCGATAGATCCACAGTCCGCCAGGACGTCGGCAAGACTATTTTGGCGGGTGGCACCCCCGAGCTCTCCATGCTGAACCTCAGCTGCGGGATGGATGCTGCCACGCTCGCAGTCAAAGAGGAGTGTTTTTTTGTTTCAGTCATCTTGCGGTGGTGGGCCCTCGTTTTGAATAGACAGTGCCCCGCGTCACTCACCTCTCGCTGCCCTCATCCCCATTCGTCGCATCATCAGCATCATCATCACCAGCACCATCAGCATAATCAGCATCATCAGCAGCATCATCATCATTAACAACATCATCCTCAGCAGCATCAGCATCATCATCATCATCATCATCGTCATCAGCAGCAACATCACTCTCCTCATCCTCATCAACAGCATCATCGTCATAATCAACATCGTCGTCAGCAGCATCACCAGCATCATCATATTTACCATCAGCCTCATCACCATCACCATCTTCAACATCATCGTCTTCATCGCCATCAGCATCAGCATCGTCGCCATCCTCAACATCGTCATTATCATCGTCACAATCATCACCACCATCCTCAATATCATGGCCGTCAGCACCGTCACCATCATCGTCACCATCACCATCATCTGCATCATCATCGCTGATCACGTCACCAGTAGATTCGTGGTCCTACAGAGAGCTCCATCGAAGGCCCCAGCGAGAGGGCCCGCATGGCACCGCCACTTCATGTTGGCACACGCGGCACCATAGGGACCCCCACCGAGTGCCCAAGCGAGGGGGGGGGGGGGGTCCGCATGACGCCGCCGCTCAATGGTGGCGCACCCCTCACACAGTGAGCTTCACCGACGGCCTCAGTGGGGGGATCCGCGTGGCACCGCCGCCCCATTTTGGCGCACCACTCACGCGGGCTGCAAGTGCAATAGGGTGCTCCACCGAAGGCCCCAATGGATGGATCCGCATGGCACCGCCGCCTTATTTTGGGCATCCCCACCGACGGCCCCAGCGGGGGGGGGGGTCAGCATGACACGCAGGTCTTGGCCCCATGGGAACCTCAGCCGAATGCCTCGCTGAGGTTCGCATGCGCGCGATGCACATGTTGGTTCACTCCTCGCACGGCTCGCGGCCCAAGGCGCCACCGCGCCAATGTCAGCACCCCCATTCATACGACTCGCGGCCTCCTCACCGAAGGCCCCAGCGGGAAGGTCAGCATGGCACCGCAGCTAAATGTTGGCACACCCCTCACACGGTTAGTCCACCAACGGCCCAAGTGGGAGGGTCAGCATGGCGCCGCGGCCCCGCACCCCTCACGCGGTTAGTGGCCTCACATGGGGAGCCCCACCGAATGGCACAACCGCCCCATTTTGGCGCACTCATCGCACGGTTCGCGGATCCAACAGTGAGCTCCATCGAAGGCCCCAAGGGCAGGTCCGCATGACGCCCCGCCTTATGTTGGCACACCCCTCCACCGAAAACCCCACTGCATATGGGAGGGTCCGCATGGCACCGCCATATGATCGTGAAAGAAGTGAGCGACATCTGCTTCCGCTTCGATCAGCTGGGCAACGATAACCCCATGGACAGCGTGCTGAAGTACAAGGAGGTCGGCAGCCAATGCGACAAGAAGAGTACGCTCATGATTTGGGCCTACGAGATGCTGTGGGACCACTGGCATTGCACTGACGGCAAGGAGGCGATCCCACTGCGTTTGCTCGAGGGCAAGGTCCAGGGCTGGGGTAACAAGTCCATCATCGATCTCTTCGTCTCCAAGCGTGCGCTGCGCGACTCCCTGTGGAGGCGCCTCGAACAATTTAACTGGGATGCCGATGTGAAGACCGCCTTCAAACAGTTCACCGAGTCGGTCGTGACATGCAGGAAGAGGTTCGGTGTCATTCAGAAGCCCAAGAGGGATCTCGACGGGGTGGCCACAGACCGCACCCTGCCCCACTCCTGGCCGCCCAGCGCCGGCCAACTGCTCCTCATGATGGAGGCCCTTGTCTACGGGTGCGAGTACGACGTGGCGATGATCAAGACCATGGCCAATAAGAGGACTTGCGATGACTTCCTGGAGACCGCGGACGTTTCCCACATGATGTCAGAGCTGATGAAGACGTACGATGATGAGAAGAAGGCTGCCGGCATCGTCGACGACGCCGAAGCCGATCCAACTGCAGCCGATGAGGAGCAGGCGGCGCAGAACCTCAAGCTGGCCTTCATCGCGAACCAGTCGCAGGTAGAGACCTTGATATGCGATGCCGACAACGGCGCGGTCACCGTGGAGAGCGCCGACGTCGCCAAGGCCAAGTCGCACGCCCAACTGGCAGAGCGTCGGACGCGGTCCAACGTGAAGCTCGTGGCCGCCACGTCCCAGGAAGAGATTGCGCAGTCGATCAAGGCGTCCGAGGCGGGCCAGGCCATGGGCAAGGGCAAGTCTTACGTCGCCATCGCGATCGACGCCAAGACTTCGTGCGAGAGCGGGACGCAGGGTAAATACCGATTGGGGCCCAGCCGTCCGCACCACTTGAGCAAGCTTCTCGGCGCGGTGGTAAATGCGCGGGCGACGGGTGAGAAAACTCCAAGTCTACCAGCCAACGATATCATCGTCGCCCCCGATGGGTCCAATGGCCAGGACTGGGAAGATAAGATTGTCAAAGCTCTGAGCCCCATGAAGCTCGAGGTGACCAAGCGTTATGCGATGTTCTCCCAGGAGTCGCTCGAGAAGCGTCTCAATCGGATGCACGGCAAGCACGCGCTGGAGCAGATGGAGACGGCCCTCCTGCTGTCGTCGGAGCCGCCCATCTTCAAGATCGGGCCGCGCAAGCTGAGCCCGAAGGCGACCACGCGGGGCAACGTCATCGGCCCTCTGGATGTGGCAGACTGGAGCGACAAGGACCGATGCCTCCTACATGGGGTCCGCGTAAACGGGGTGGATGATCGCGCCGCATCGCCGATGCATCGGTGATGTGACTTAGTGGGGCTCGATCCTCACGGCGCCGACGTTGTCGATGCATCGGCGAAGCAGGCATCGGCGATGTATCGCGATCCTCTGACCCCCTCCATTCGGACTCCATTTGGGACGCCTCCAAAGGACGCTAGGTGGACAGTGCCCTGGTCTGACAAGAAAGCGATGTACAGCACTGAGAACCTGCCGCTGCCGGGCGGGAATTGCGGCGTCGAGCGCAAGAAGGACAAGGCCACGAAGGCGTCCGACCTCGCGCCCGCCTTCCGGCACGAAGGGCCTCCAGCTCTGGCCACGGAAGTGGCCCACCTGCTCCAGGCCACATCGATCATCGATCTCACCCCGGGCTCAGGGCATTGGGCAATGTACGCAGTGCGCAAGCAGATACCTTACCTTGGCGTGTGCTTCACTGACGCCCACGTCGAGTTGCTCTATTCCAAGCTGCGCAGCAGGATCCTCTCGGCGGCCATGGACGCGAACGACCTCGACCTCTACGACGTGAACCTCTCGTCCCTAGTGACGCCCACTCGGAAGGACGCTACTGCGACGCCCACCAAGGACTCCAGCGGATCTCAATCTGCTGGCTGCGTCACTCCGGTGGCTGGTGGGAGCACCCCCATCGGCGGCAGCACTCCGGCGGCGGCTGTTGTCAAGGGCGCGGCGGACCGGCAGTCCTTGCTCGATCGGATCAAAGCGATGAAGCAGCAGTTTACTGCTGCGGCTGGCCAGGACATCGATGAGGAGGAGTGATCGAGTCTCAGATTCAGAAGCAGCCCTGCAGTAGTAGCGCCGCAGCCCACGGAACTCAGGATGCATCCAGGCGGTCAGGCGGCATGACATCGTCGAGGGAGGGGGCACTCGACAGTAGTCTAGTTAGGCGGGGATGAGTGCAATGACGACAGTTGCTGCTGCATTGCCATGTTGTCGCCCGGCAGCGGCCCACTTTGCGTGCTGGACCGTTTCCCGCCGGGCGCTGAGCGTACTAAATCCTCCTCTGACCTCGTCCTCGCCCTCCTCAATGAGATCCCCCCGTGCCTCGATTGCCCGGCGTTGAGGCGCGCCCACCATCCTCGTCCTGCTCCCCTTCCTCCTCCTCCTCCTCCTCCTCGTCACCGTCCGTCTTATCCTCGAGATCCTCCCCTTTCTCATCAATCTCCCCCTCCTTGTCCTCCTCGCTCCCTTCGCCCCCCTCGCCCTGATTCGCCTCTTATGTCCATGACATGCCCCTTCGCACGGCGCCAATGGGTTCGACGCTGGTCAGAGCATGGCACGCTGGGGCAAACGTGTCCAGAGGGGTTTCCACCGCCATCATCCGCATCCACAGCCTCGACATCCTCGGCATTACCAGGGTCGCCAACATCGCAATCATCCATCAACGTTGCATCATCAAAGTAGTTCAGCATCATCAGAATCGTCATCATCTCAGACATGTCTAGGTCTTCGGGCCCGAAACCCAGACAACGACAGGCAGACTCAGACAAACTCGTAGAGCAGACAAACTCCATGGCTCCTGGGGCTCCTGGAGCACTTTGGGCCTCTGGAGCCTCAAAGCCCCTGGGGCCGCCAGCCCCCAGACTGAACCCGCAGGCGTTGGGTGGCCCTGGGTGCACCAGAGCTCTTGGAGCCCAAGTCACATGCGCATGGAGCCTCTGAAACCCCAGAAGCCCTTGAACCCCCCGACCCCTAGACTGAACCCCTAGTCCCTGGGAGGCCATGGGCGCGCCAGAGCCCCGAGCCCCTGGAGCCACGCGAACACGCGAGCATCGAGACCCCAACCCCTAGACCCCAAGCGTAAGGCATATGTCAGGAAGAATGTGTGTACTAACTACAAAAACCGAATATTTCGGCAACTGCTTGTCATCGGCATGGTAACAACGACTCACGTGGCAACTACTGCGCGCTCATCTGGCAAGAACGATGGGCATGTGATACTAGCAAAGAGCTGAGACCACATGTGAGGAGCGCCCCCAACGAAATTACCATGGCGATTTTCTGGTCCCAGGGGAACGGCGCCAACCGCGTACCGCGCTAACTTGATAACGCGAGTTTGATATGCTGAGCCGCGCGCCAACGCGCGGCTCAGCATATCAAACTGGAGCGGTGCACGATCGGCGCCGCCCGCAAAACAAAATGAATGCGGCGCCGCAGTGCCTGTAAAGGGATGGGCTACCTCGTGGCCCACGCCAGACGGAGGGGCGGACAGGGGGTTCGGAGTGGCCCTGAGGGGCCCGATCAATTCAGAGCCAGGGCCGATGGGCACTTGAGTCCCTTCCCTCCCCGTGGATGGGGGAATGCGGCCTCTCCCACAATCCCTTCGGTCGCTGAGCTGGGCTAACGCTGACCTGTGCCGCGCCCGAGTCCCCGATGCCCCCCTTGACCCATTAGGGCCCATCAGGGCCCATCAGGGCCCATCAGTGCCCATTAGTGCCCATGTGCACCAAACCCGCCCTAAGACTCATGCGGTTTTCAACGTGCCATACGACTCAGACTGGCGCCGTGCCACCCGAACCGGAAAGTGCGATGGCCATGATTAAATTGCGGGCATCATGGTAGCCCTGGCCGTGAAATACACCAGATCATTAGTGAACTTCCACTTGCCAAATGTAACCGCCCGCTCGATCGACCATCAAAGTGGCGATCCGCAAACATTCATCCAGGAAGGCGTCGGTCATGTAGACTAGCCTCTGCGATGACAGCGCTGCCTTGTAAACAACTACTGGACCGGTGCCTGCCTCGACGCGGTCGCTCGCGCACCTCCTTGACCACGAAAACGGATGACCCCGCAGCGGTGGACTGAATGAAGGTGGACTCGTGGGCCTTGGCCGCGACGGCATAGATCTTGCAATTGGTGATCAACCCAGCGGCTGCTCGACGCCGTTTGGCGGCGCGCACCACGTACTGCTTCTCAATTCGGTCTTTCACCTGCTCGAGCTCCTCCACCGAGGCGTTTTCAAGAGCCCCGAGTCTGCCTGTCCAGGCCTCCTCTCGCCGAGCGCGTTCCACTACTCGCAAAGTCCCCACTCGCAAACGTCAGAAAGAGAAAAAAAATGCATGCGTGTGTCATAACATGTCGTAAATCCCCCGCGGCGGATCTTGGCCGTTTGCGAGTAGTTACTTTGCCAGTAGTGGAACGCGCCCGTCTGTCCTCGGATAGTCCTTGCCCACGTCTCAAGCTGCAACATCGCATCTGGATCCACGGCGCGGACGGACTTCAGTTGACCTGGGCTCGCCGCTGCATCGAGCTGCCGCTCCTGCCGCCAGCAGCCCTCGCAGCCCTCGTTCCGGGCACGCAAATGCTGCCCGCCAACATCGCTTCGCTGCTGCCTGTTTCCACTGCCGGTGTCGCTCCAGATGCCCGCAGCTCGGTGCAGCACCTGAGGCATGTCGCCCTTCCCGAGCTCGATGATCTCCATGCGGTCGCAACAAGCGCCGTTGCCCAGGGAGGCGACGGGGCGGTTGTAGCCCTTCCCGAAGGACTGCTCGACCCCGCTCGTGGATCCACCCGCTGCCCAGTAGCGAATGATCATATCTGCACTAGCGCTGGCCATCTTCGCAGCTCGCATCCAAGCATCCACAACCACGTCGAGTTCTCCGCGGCCACGCGTGCCACCAAATGACGCACGGACTCCATCTCCCCCACCAGCTCGTCCGAGGTCGCCTCCGCCTTGAAGGCTTCGATCAAGCGCTCCATCTGCCTGTGGCGCTGGGCGTTGGCTGAGTTCTCGGCGCGCGCGCCCATGCCCCTGTCATGCTGCGCGACATTGAAGACGCCCCACGCCTGGATCGCCTCGAAGCTAGGGAACTCCGCCCGGAGCGTCTGCACGACTGCCGCGACCCAATTCATCATGCGTTTGAGGCATCTCGTCTGCACAGCTGGGGCCGCGCCGTTTGGACAGTCCAACGCACGTACGCCAGCGCCTGGAAGCATGATGGGGTGCTTGAGCAGCTTCAGCATGCGCCCAATGAACGCGCAGTCCGTCTACGCGGCCACGGCTGGGTGGCCGCCGACCCCGAACAGCGTGCGACGAACGCGCTCGCGTTGAAGGGCAGGTCGTCAGCCGGGAACCTCTCGTAGTCTAGGTGCCTCATCAAGTGATAGTGCTCATCTCCATCTGCCTGTGGCGCTGGGCGTTGGCTGAGTTCTCGGCGCGCGCGCCCATGCCCCTGTCATGCTGCGCGACATTGAAGACGCCCCACGCCTGGATCGCCTCGAAGCTAGGGAACTCCGCCCGGAGCGTCTGCACGACTGCCGCGACCCAATTCATCATGCGTTTGAGGCATCTCGTCTGCACAGCTGGGGCCGCGCCGTTTGGACAGTCCAACGCACGTACGCCAGCGCCTGGAAGCATGATGGGGTGCTTGAGCAGCTTCAGCATGCGCCCAATGAACGCGCAGTCCGTCTACGCGGCCACGGCTGGGTGGCCGCCGACCCCGAACAGCGTGCGACGAACGCGCTCGCGTTGATGGACAGGTCGTCAGCCGGGAACCTCTCGTAGTCTAGGTGCCTCATCAAGTGATAGTGCTCATCTCCAGCGTCTGCAAACATTGCATGCTGCAGAGCCTTGAACTTCTTTGAGCCCAACTGATCGAACAACGTTGCTAACAGCCTTGGCCTCCGCACTTGAGTTCTGACGTGCCCTGGCCACCTGGACCAAAGTGGCGATGAGAGCTGGAAAATGCAACGCGCATCTGGCCAGGGGCAGCTGGCCGCTCTCGTAACTGAGGCCGACGGCTTCGCCACGGCCCTGAGGTGCGGGCCCAAGGAGGAAATATTCTTCTGGAACCAGGCGCTGAACTGTTCCGAGTACTGCATCAGTTTTGTAGGAGACTTATTATCTTCTGCGACGATCAACGAGCACACCATGAGCCACCGAAAAAAATAGAGCAAGCGCACCGCTCTGATTATCAGAGCTTTCACCAAGCCATTGCCTGTCGCAGCGCATGCCCTGGCACCAAATTCTGAACCGCAATACAAGCAGCGAGTCCCATAGCAGCGAACCGATACAGGAATTACACACCACTGCAGCTCCATCATCTAACAACATACCACAACTCCCAATCATAAGGGATACCTCTGCCTTTCGCTGACCAGGCTGACCCCATGATCTGAGCACGTCGGCCAAACATGCGGATTGAACAACTGCGTGTCATCTTAACTTGCACCCCGTACTCAATTAAACGTAGTAGCGTGCAATTGTTGAACGAACTGTTTCGTCCTGCGTTATGTGACCTGTGTTATGTGACCAGGAATGCGCACTTATTGAACAATCGATGCGAATAGCCACATCACCCCCGCGTTAAGGTTAGCATGCGGCTGCAGCGTCGAAGTCGATGGCCCCTCAGGTGGCCACAACGTTTCGCCGGAGTCCTGCCGGTGAAGGAATGACTCCATGATTTGACTGATCCTGTAGTATTTGGCGTAAGTGTGGAAATCCTCGCACGAGCCGGTTTCGCGACCCAACTGCCTCTTCTGATGCATGGTGGCGTCGCTCGTTGCGCGAACTTGGACGGGGAGACACTCGCACACTCTGATGTTTACAGACACTTGCCTCCCACAGTTGTACGCAAGTCCACCATCGCCGTCGCCCACAAACAGTACTCGCCAACCACTCACAGTTGCCAGCGTGCACATGCTAATCAAATCGAACCTTCCATCACCACCAACAAAATTCATTGGGTCGACTGAACCTGCACTCGAAACTTTGACAACCATGTTTCGGCCATCGCCTATAGTGGGAAACCCATCTCCTGAAGCCCATTCGGCACACATCTTGGGATGATACCCTTCGACGTACTTTAATAAGGCAATCTGAAATGGCGACCCACTCGCCCTGATTGTATCCCATCGCCTGCTGATTGACACCACCACCGATGATGGCAACTGACCGATGATGGCTTCGTACGTCATGTTATCATAGACCAGCCGTCTCTCGGCAGCGTCTGGCTTGTGCTTGAGATATTTAATGAGAAGCGCATCCAAATACTCACGATGGCCGCTTGGAGGGCGTGCGCGCGAAACCACCACGATACATGGCGACCCCACCACCAACGAATCCTCATACATCTGAAATATATCGCGCGCTTTCACTGAGACTCCTAGCTGTCGCAAACGTGATCCATTATGAGCCTCGATCGCCGTTGTATCTATGTCAGAGACTTCCCATGACTGTAGATTCTGCACATCGCCACCTTGACCCGCCATGAAAACCTCACCCGCCTAAGAAATAAAGATCGCCCCACTTGAAAGGTGCGAGGCGCAGCTCAGAAACAAAGCTCGTTGGGCCAGCATGTTCACGGAGCAGGTCGGGGGAGGGGGGGGGGAGGGGGAGGGGGAACGGATGGCCTGCTCAGGGAGGGGGCGGGGGGGGGGGGTGAGTGAGTTATTCCGCTCCCCAGAATGTTATGCGCGGCTATGCCATGCTGCATGTGCTGCGCTATGCTATGCTATGCTATGCTATGCTATGCTATGGCATGCGGTGATATGGAAAGCTATATTGTGGTATGGCATCAATGCAAGTGCCATGATATGGCGTTCCCCGCTGTTTCACGTGCGTGCATACATGCATATATACAGTTGCGCGCTCACATATAACACGCGCGTACACATAGATATGTGTATAAGCACAAGTTGATATGTTAGCCGTGGTTGACAATCATGTGCATGCGCATGTTAGCGGGCACACAATTTTGAACGTGGTGTGTGTATACACATCTAACATATATATGCACACACATATATATATATATGTATATATACATCTATATATATACATATGTATATATAAAAGCATATATATATTTGTACTTGTGTATACGTGCATATGCACAGGGACACGAACGATCATGTGACAAACACTACCACGTAAAACAACGACAGGCCATTTCGGGGACCAACGGGGGCCCCCTAAGTGCACTAGAGGAGAAGGCGCGGCGCTTTGTTCGCAGATGATTAGTGAGAAGAGGCGGCATCCGCGCCAGTGAGATGTGGAACGGTGTCTCGCACCTTGCGAATGGGACGCTGGAGGTGGGGGCGGGTGGGTGGGCGAGGCCCTTCTGAATTTCATTTAAAGGTCCAAGCGCTCCATGCAATTCGACTGTCCGACCGCTCAACTTTCACATAAAAGTCCGCGCGCGCGAACCGTCGATCCCCGCACGCAGTCTCGCTCACAATCGGGCGCGACCAAACCGACCCCTACCAAACCATGCCCTTTTTTCAAAGAAGGCGGAAGTGCGCAAACACAGGGAGCGAATGAGATCCTTCCTGAGAGTGTCGCTCTCGCAAGACCGGGTCGCGGTCCCAGGGGCATGCGGGGAGACAACTAAATCGAAACGTTTTGGAAACCACTGCACCAGTCAAGCGCTTCGGGGACGAACATAAACGAAATCGCCAGCGCGGGCAGAAGTCGCGACGCCGGGCCGGCGGAAAGAACGACGCAAGATAAGGAGCACGGCCCAAGGACAGTCATCGGGGAACGTCAACGGCGCATGAAATCCACGCGCTGCCTTCGAATTGCGCGACCAACAGTGGCCGGCCAGAGCGACGCGTCTGCGCTGGCACGGGCGTTTATCATTCAAAATATCATGCCTCGGCCATGCGCTGCGTAGCGCAACTCTTTCTTAATGCGAATCAGAGCTCCAAGGTGCGCGCGTGATGTCGGTGAGCCGAAACGCGCGCTGAACCTGGGCGGCTAGGAAAAAACGCAACCACCCCCAAAACGAACATATCCCAACGAAGCAGTCGCATGCTTTGCGCGCGGTGAAGTACGACCGCCAGGGTTTGAACAGTCTTACAACATACCTGGCAAACATTGAACGATTTCTCAAAAGTGATCGGCACACTCACGACACCAGAATTACAAATAAATCGTTTCGCTACTTCGGGAATTTGATAAAGGAACACCACGCCTTTTGTATATGGACGAGCAAGTGAAACGTCACCCACCCTGACGTGCGCGCACGCCTGCAGGGATGGCGAATCGAGCCAATGATGGCCCAAAGAGACGGTCCTCCTGTGGAGGGGTTTTGACAGCGCGTGCCCGCTACATATCAGGAGCCTCGAAAGTGCACAAACAGACATATCATGGGATCCACGCTTGGCTCTATCACAGAGCGCCCATGTCTGCGTTGGCAAGTATGGCTCCGGTGCCGAGCCAGGCGCATGAGTACGCACGTGCTGCACGACCAGGCTCACGCGCCCCATGAAAGACTGCGGACGTTTCAAGGCATTGGCCACGCATCCCCACAGACGCAACACAGTACGTTGCACATATTGAGGCAATGAGTTGCAAATACTGGGAACCAATAGTATGCCTGGGTGCAACATGCCAGCACATGCCGCACAAACCGCACGTGTAACCCCCATCCCTCCATTTCCGCCTGATATCCCGTCCACATATTTTATATATCCTTCCCTCCCCTGCCGCCCCCGTTCGTCCCCCCCCTCCCCACCCTCTCTCAACTTCCCCCTCCTCCGCCCCCCTCCTCCTCGACCCCTGGCCCAGCTCGCCCTCGCGGCGGAGTGCATTGTGCAGCGCGTCGCCAGGCGAGGGAACTAAGGGGGGAGGGGGGAGGGAGGGGGGAGGGGGGAGGGGAGAGAAGGGGGGGAAGGGAGACAGGGCGAAAGACGCACACAGGGAGGGGGGCGTGGGAGAGGAGCCAGAGGAGGTAGGAGAGATACGGGGGGAGCGGGGGAGGGAAGGAATGTCGGAGGCAGGGAAGGAGAGGAAGAAACGAGGGCAAGGGCGATGCGGGCGAGGGGAGCTAATGCGAGGGGGGAGGGATGGGAGGGAAGGGGCACTAGGGAGGGAGGGGGCGAGGAAAAGCGAGGAAAGCGGGGGGAGGAAAAGAGGGCATGGAGGAGAGACAGAGAAGGTGGGGATGTTGTGAGGACACCGGAGAAGTGGACAGAATGGAAAGAGGGAGATGGCGAGAGGCCAAAGTGAAGAGCAAGGGAAGAGTGGCGAGGGGGCGGCGAGGGAGGGAGAGACACGAAGGAGTAAGGAAGGAGGAGAGGATGGCGGCGGAGTAACGGGGAGAAGATCGGGAAAGACCAGCCGGCCTGGACTCCCGCGGCACCTGCGACAAAACCTTGCCATCCGCCCCCCAGCGAGGCCCAAACTGCACTCGCGCGGCTTGCGGGGGCCGCGCGACTGTCTTTTGGGGCTCGCCCGGGGCGGGTCCCCGAATGAAAATTTCGAAAGTGTGGACCCGGAGCTCGTCGCGGTAGGGTATCATTTGGGCGCGCCCCAAACCGGAGGCTTCCGTGACGACCCCCCCCGGGACCCCCGCCCGTCTGTCTTGTCACCCGACTTGCGCCTAAACCGGAGGCTTCCGTGACGAGCTCGGGGGGCCCCTGGGCGCAACCTAAACCGGAGGCTTCCGTGGCGAGGGGGCGCCCAAACCGGAGGCTACCGTGACGACCCCCCCCCCGGAGGTTTCCGGGTCGGGGGCCCTCGGGGGGGCCCTCTCGGGGCCCCCCGGGCCGCCCAATGCAATCTCGGAGGGCCTCAAGACCCAGAGGGGGTTATTCTTTCAATTTTTTGGAAAAAAGCGTGTTTCCACGATTTTCCGATATTCATCTCCGTTTTCCCTTTTTCCGTTTCCGATTTTCCCTTTTTCCGTTTCCGATTTTCCGATTTAAGAGCACGTATTTGTCGCTCGGATTCCGAGCTGCGTCAGAAAATCCTTTTCCTCTCCCTCACTCGCTCTTTTTTCTGCCCCCAGGCCTTCCCCCCCTAGAAACACAAGGAGGAGTGCGAGGGCGAGGAGGGGGAGGAGAAGGAGGAGGAGGAGGAGGAGGAGGAGAAGGAGGAGGAGGAGGAGCGGAGCAGGAGGAGGAGGAGGAGGAAGAGGAGGACGAAGAGGAGGAGGAGGGGGGGGAAGAGGAGGAAGGCGTGGGCGCCGCGCTGCTCGCGCGCACGCAGCGCGGCTCGAGGCCTTCCCCTGGCCGCCGCGCGGCGCGCGACGCGAGCGCTCGAGGCCATGGCCCTGCGAGCTGCAGCCCTGCGCCAGGGCTCGCAGGTCGAGGAGGGCAGCGAGGACGAGGGGCCCGAAAACGGAGCAGGAACAGGAGGAGGAGGAGGAGGAGGAGGAGGAGGAGGAGGAAGGAGGAGGAGGAGGAGGAGGAGGAGGAGGAGGAGGAGGAGAAGATGAGAAGATGAGAAGTGGAGAAGAGGACAAGAGGAGAAGAGGACGAGGAGGACGTGCTTGAGGCCACCCCCCTCCTCATCAGCGCCACGTCGCGGCCCAGATCGATGAGGAGGGGGAGGGGGAGGAGGAGGGGGAGGACGAGGAGGAGAAGGATTTGACGGGCCTCCTATAGGATCAGCGGGCGCTCAAGCGGCACCAGGCCCTGCGCGCCGCCGAGGCGCGGGGCTGGGCGTCGCAGGACCTCCTGATCTTCCTCTCCTTCTTTAGTCTCCCCCACCTTCCTCTCCTCCTCCTCCTCCTCCTCCTCCTCCTCCTCCTGATCCTCCTCCTCCTCCTCCTCCTCCTCCTCCTCCTCCTCCTCCTCCTCCTCCTCCTCCTCCTCCTCCTCCGCCTGCTCCTCCTCCCCTCGCCCTCCCAGCCAGGGCAGCCGCGGCGCGGCGAGCTGGTCCGACGGCGTCGCGACGCAGACGGTGCAGGACTGTAGGAAGAGGAGGAGGAAGAGGAGGAGGAGGAGAAAGAGGAGAAGGGGGTGGAGGAGGAGGAGAAAGCGGGAGGAGGAGGAGGAGGAGGAGAAGGAGGAGAAGGGGGAGGAGGAGGAGGACGAGGAGGAGAGGAGGAGGAGAAGGAGGCACCGCCGCCCCAAATTGGCGCACCCATCAGTCGGTTCGCGGGCCAAGGGAGCTCCATTCAAGGTCCTGGGCCCGCATGGTTCCGCCGCATCTTTTTGGCGCACCCCAATAGGGAGCTTCACGGAAGGCCCAGTGGGAAGATCCGCATGGCACCGCCACTTCAGTTTGCCACACCCCTCACACGGTTCGCGGAGGAGGAGGAGGGGGATATGGTTTTCTGGGAGGCGGCGTCGACCCCAGAACGCTGAGGCCGCCAGTGTTGCTCTTGAAGTCGACCCCCCTGCCCTGGAAAGTGCTTCTGGGCCGACAAAGGTGTTGGTGGATACCTATGTTTAGGAGCGCCGCCACCTGCGATTACCAGGAAACTGAGTTCCAAAATCTATATATAATCGCGCGCGCCTGCCTTAGCTTCAAACAACCAGCCGCCGACATTCCTTATATTAGCGAACGTCCAGCATGCATTTTAGTAGATATCGAGTCCCCAGGCTGCATATTATGTCGGGCGCGCCATTTGGTAATCATATTTGGTTGCTGCTTCGCCCGCGCTTTATTGAGGGCCCGCCGTGTTATGTGCTGCGTACTCGAGGTCTCAAGTCGCATGTTTTTGTTCGCGTGACGCATGGTCGTACTATGGCCGGATTGGCATTATCGCACACATCGGCAAACCTGTTCTACTGTTTCTGTAAGCCACGGACAGCGTTGACATACTGAGTCCTCCTTCTCTTCCCCCCTTCCCCTCAAACGTATTCGTTTGTGACGGTCGCATATCGTATGTCATCTGATTGTGGGTGGTCCTTGTTGCGACATTCTTGGGGCCCCGGAGAGTGGCATTTGCAGGAGAGCACGCCGCGGCACAATACCGTCCGTCCGCTTATTCGGAGGGGAAGGAGGGGGGATGAGGACGGGGGCGGAGGGTGGATGAACGATTGAAAAAGGGCGGTACACGCAGCACGTGGAGGAGGAGGAGGAGGAGGCGGAGGAATACGAGGATGCGGAGAAGACATTTTGGCGGAGGTTTTCCTCTTCGTACTTCGGTTTCTGACAGAGAACACTCACGCATACGCACACTGTAAATGGCTCGGAACCCCACCAGCGCCTGAGCCTTGCCGCGATGCACACCCCAGGAAACGGCCCATGGGTGGAAGTTGTTTCTCCTCCTCCTCCTTCTCCTCCTCCTTCTCCCCCTCAGTCTCCTTCTCGGCCTCGCCCTCGTCTTCCTCCTCCTCCTCAGTCCCTCAGCTCCTCAGCCCCTCAGCTCCTCCTCCTCATCCTCCTCCTCCTCCGCCTCCTCCCCCTCTCAACTCCTCATCGTCGCCGTCGCTGTTGCATCGGCGCGAAGGCGCCACCGCAACGCTATCAAGCTTAATAAAGTGGGCAGCCCGTCGCGTCAGACAAGGCTGGTGCGGCTGGGCCAGACATCGCTGGCATCGTCCTAAAGCTGGGGAGGGAGGAAGAGGAGATGCCACCAGCGCCCGAAAACGGGGAGGGTGGAGGTGGACGTGGAGTAGAACGAGGAGGAGGGGGAGGGATGAGGCGGAGCAGAAGGGGACTGAGGAGGCGAAGGTGGAGGAGAGTAGGAGGAGGCGGAGGAGGAGGGGGGGAGGAGGAGGAGAGGAGGACGACGGAGGGGCGCGCAGCCTACAGTTAGATAGGATAGATTGGCCGACCCTGCCAGGTCCCAGGTGCCCGTGTGTCCTGCCTATCTCATCTCGCGCCCGTTGCATGTATGGGGCCGTTGTGCCCCGCAATTTTACTGCCCTCGGGTGAGTCATGTGCGTCCTCTCGGACGTCCTGTCCACGCCGTCGTGCCCCGCGCTTCCATCAGCCATTTTGGCTGGGTTCTCAGGGGCATGCCCAGTTTCCTTGCCCGGCGCATGTACGTGGTGGCCCGTGCATGCGGCGTCCGCGCCTGGCGCGGTGAGCTGGTCTTCCCGGAGTGCGGCTTGGTGCGTTTCCTGCGCCAGCTGCACTCCGACGGGTTGATCAGCTCGGCGGCATGGACCCCCGATCGGATGGGGGGGGGGTCAGAGGGGAAGTGATCGTCCAGCGAAATTATTATCCCATCACCCTTTTTGCTCTCCTCCTCATCCTCCCCCCCGTCTTCCCCACCATTATTGCGCCTCCTGCCGCCCAGCGCCCCGCCGCCCCCATTCTCCTCGCACTTCCTCCGGGGTCGAGGAGAGCGGGAGAGGGAGAGAGAGAGAGAGAGAGAGAGAGAGAGAGAGAGAGAGAGAGAGAGAGAGAGAGAGAGAGAGAGAGAGAGAGAGAGAGAGAGAGAGAGAGAGAGAGAGAGAGAGACGAGAGAGAGAGAGAGAGAGAGAGAGAGAGAGAGAGAGAGAGAGAGAGAGAGAGAGAGAGAGAGAGAGAGAGAGAGACAGGGAGAGAGAGAGAGAGAGAGAGGACAGCTGGGCACTGTTGGCCCAGAGACATTGCAGCACTGTACAACTTACGCAGCCGAGTTGGAGTCAGACCGACGGCGGATGTTGGGAGACTGGGTCGAGACGGACTGCAGGGATTGCGCGCCCAGCTGAGCTGTGTCGCGTGCGTTTACACGAACGAGCGCGCCGCTTGTTTGCGTGAGTAGCGGGAATACTTGTACTTCTGACGCCGCCTGATCGCACATGTGCATGCGCTTCTTCTACGTGTACACACCTGCAGTTACGCGCGCACGTGCGCGCGCGATTGTACACTTGCATGCGTTACGCTCCCGACGTCTTGGGTGGGATCCTGGGTTCGGGGGTTTAGAGGGATAGAGATGGGCGGCGGGCAGGCTGCGCCGGAGCCACGGCCGCTGGGCCCAGCGCGCGCCCGGCGCCTACGCCTTCGCCGTCGCGGAGGAGGTCCTGGCGCACGCGCGGAACCCGCTGGCGACCGCGGCGCTGGCAGAGGCGCTCACCCTTCCTTATCCGTCGCTCCCTGTATCTTTTCCTTCCCCCCTAGCAATGTCCCCATCCCTCTCTCTCTCTCTCTCTCTCTCTGTCTCTCTCTTTCTCTTTCCATTTGTTTGTTTCTCTCTCTCTCTCTCTCTCTCTCACTTTCTCTGTCTCGTCGTGGTTTGCTATCTCTCTCCATTGCATAAAAGCATAGCTATATATGCACAAATACCTATACATATACACATTGTGTTCCCCAACTGTTTCTCTCTCTTGATCTGCCTCTGTCTCTTTCTCTTTATCATATTGTATATGCATATGCATTACATGCATGTGTACGTTTATGTGTATTGCAGTTTCTCTTTCTCACTCTCTTGCTCTTTTTTGTTCGCTCTTGCCCATTATATCTCTCTCTCTTTCTCTCCTTCTCCCTCTGTCTCTCTCTTTCTCTTTATCCATGCGAACGGCCGACGCAGGCGGCCGACATGCTGAACCGCGAGTTCGGCATTGCAGCGGCGCCGCCGGCGGCGCCGGCGCCGCCGCAGGCGGCGATCGTGCCCGCTCCAGCCCCGCCGCCCAGAGAGCCGCCGCCTCCAGGCCAGCTGCGCAAACTTGCCCTCCTATGCTCCCTAGGCTTCATGCGCGTGCAAGGCGGTGCAGGTGTCGTGCATGTCGTGCATCGCTCGCGGTGCCGTTTCCCTTCCATCTCTGCGAACTCTGGCGACGGGCCAGCCTAGGGCGGGTCTGGGGTGGGAGGGGGGGGAGGAGGATGAGGAGGGGGCTGGGGATGAGGAGGGGGAGGGGTATGAGGGGGAAGGATGGGGGAGGACGCGAGGGGGAGGTGGAGGCAGAGGAGGGCGATGAGGAGGACCACGAGGAGGACACGGAAAATGGAGGGGCGAAGCGTAGGAAAATGAGGGGGAGGATGAGGAGGGGACGGGGGGGGAAGAAGGAGGAGGGGGGCGCGGATTAGGAGGAGGGGGGGGAGGAGGAGGAGGAGGAGGAGGAGGAGGAGGAGGAGGAGGACGAGGAGGAGGCGGACGAGGAGCGGAGGAGGCGGAAACGTAAGGCCTAGACTAGTGGGCGCCAGGGCGACGCGGCCACGTGGTCTCGGTCCCTGCGCCCTGAGGTTTGGGATTTCTCCACGGGCCATCTGTTGCGAGGTTCGCGCGCATCTGCCTTCGTGTTCGCCCTGCCTCTAGGCGCCGCCCCTGCCGCCGTCGAGGTCAGGTTGGCCGCGGCGGAGAAGCGCGTCGCAGAGTTAGAAATCGCGAACGAGTCGCTTCGCAAGAAGCTGAAGGTGATTAGGCAGAGGGAGCTCCGAGCGCAGACGCGGCATGCGCAGCAGTTCGAAGTCCAGTCAGAAGAACTAGCAGGATTCAAAGCATCTCAGCTTCGAACAGGTCGCTACTTCTCTTCCTGGGGGGGATTTATGGCCGCTATCAAGCGCGTCATCTCAAACAGCCCTGCGAATGCTCTCGGCTTGGTTCTCGGCACGGACCTCGATGCCAGGACTATTTGCAGGTGGGAGATTCAGCTTCGGGCCGCCCGCGTCGCCTCGATGCGGGCGTTTCTTCGAGGTGGCTACAGTGACATGTTGACAAGCATATCCTTCCGCGCCGCGGTCGCAGCGACGACGCCTGACACGTCGTACGAGATAGGCTGGGCCGCCGTGGTCCACTGCATGCGCGGCGATGCCACAAACGCCCAGGTGGCCTGGCGCCAAATGCCCATGCCCCGGGGGGCTGATGGGGGGGATGCGCGCTGCGTTGCGACGCGTTGTGGCGGTCGCAACGCGTCGCAACGCAGCGCGCATCCCCCATCTGAGAAGGTGTGGCAGCGCCGCAAACTCCATGTGCTCGAGCTGCAGTCCACCTTCCTCGGCGGGCCCATATATGCGGATTCTGATTACGAGGCCGTGCGCAATGCCTCCCGGACTCGCAAGCTGTTCTCGGACATCCAGGTTCGCATGGCACAATGATGGGGAAGGAGGCTGGGGGATCAGCTGAGGAGGAAGATTTGGGGGGAAGGAGGGGCCCAGGGAGGGCGGCGGCGGAGAGGAGGAGAGGGATGAGGAGGGGGGGGAGGAGGCGTGGGGGGCTGGGGCGGGCGGGGTTGTCCCAGAGCCCCAGGTCGTCTCGCATTCCAGCGGACAGGGCATGGTGAGCATGATCAGGAAGCAGCTCGCTGCTATCGGTTTGGATACCACCACGACATCCACGTTGCTCCCCGTCTCGTGGGCCCCGCCGCCTTGCGACGCGGTTCGGACCTTGAAACCGGGACCCCGCCCCAGCAGTTGGCAGCGCTGCGCCCTCACACGCGCAGACTCTAGCTTTCACGGGCAGGCCTCAGGCACCCGCACGACTTCGTACAATAAGAGGGGCTGACACATAGTATGCGTATATGTGCACATCTGAATATGTGCATGCACATTCGCTGTGTAGTTGCACGCGCATGGATATGCATACATGCGCATACATGTATAAGTGCATATACATATGTAAATACATGTACACAATTATGTGTATGGATATGTATATACAGATACATACACACATATATATATGTGTATATGTGTGTGCAGCACGCACTAAACATAGAGCGGGACTTATAGAGGGCGAAAGAAGGAGTACTAGCAAGCAAGATGGTTACGTCGGCAGATGAGGGATGGGGCGAGGGCGAGGTGCAGGAAAGGGGGGGCGTAGATGGGATATGGGGAGCGGGATATGTATATAAATATATATTTATAGCAAGCACCATAGAGCGCGAGATATGGAGGGATAGTGATGGGTATGACGGTAGACGTACGTAGAGGCATTACACATATATACATATATATATACACAGATGTATGTATATATAGAATGTGCATAAACTTATACACACATGCAGACATATACATACCATCCCATCCCCTCTCGCTCTCCCGCGCAAGGTCGTCGCAGCTCCTGCCCCCGGCGCTGGCGCCGCTGCGGCAGCTGCCATCGTGGACGCCGTCGGCGCTGGCGACGCAGCTGCCTTGCCCGCGGCGGGGGGCGCCGCGGCGGCGGCGGCAGCGGACGCGTTGGCGGACGGCGAGACGCAGGGGCCGGAGCTCGACGCCACCACTGTGGCGCTGGGCAGGTGCCTTCAAGTGTGGACGGCCTGCTCTGACGCAGGCGGCGACGAGGTGAAGGCCCGCCCTGGGCCGAGCGCCGAATATGTTTAGATGCCCCCAGGCCCGAGGACCGAAAATCAAACGCACCGTCACCGCTCCGCTCTCGTCGAGCCCCCTTCCCACGAGCGGGGGTCTCATTCGGCGTCGGAATCCGACCCGTCCTCTTCCTTCCCTCCCTCCCCCTCCTCCTCCTCTCCCAGGCTCTCCCGGCCTCTCCCTTCCTGCGGTCCTCCCTCGACGAAGGGGGCCCATTCCGAATCTGACCGGCCCTCGTCCCCCCCCCCCTCCTTCCCCCCCCTCCCCCTCCCTTCCTGCGGTTTTCGCAGCTCCAGTCCCGTGCGTTTGGATACGGGCCGCTCGGGCCGCGCGCTGCCCGGGGCCGCGCCCCCCCCCCCCCCTCAAGGCGCGACAACTCATCCACACCAAGATCTCCTCCCAGCCGTGCACGCTGTTCCTCGAGTGCCATTGCGTGGCGCACCAGTACGCGATCATGTGCAAGTGCGCCCTCCACGTCATGGACGATTTCCTGAGGGACCTCGGGGCGCCATTCTTCTACTTCAGCACGGTTGCGAAGATGCTTCATTGCTGGCGGGCACAAGCCGTCAGGATCTTCAAGCTGTGGTGCGCGCTCTTCGACTCGTCAGCCGCGGTCGCTGGAGGCGCCGCCCGGGTGCCCCCCAGGCCGCTTGTCGGCCGATGGGGCTCCATCCGGGACTGCGAGCAGCACCTCTTGCGGGGCGACGAACGTCATATCAGGCAGGTATTCACGGCGTGTTTCGGAGTGGCCAGGGCAGGCGATGACTTGACAGACGTTCCTATCAGCGGCCTGAACGAGCTGGAGATCGAAGAGAGGTCGGCCTACCAGGACAAGATGGGCAGGTACGCCAAGGCTGCCTTACAGGCATTGCGAGACGACCGGTTCTGGCTCTCACTGCGTGCGTCGCAGCGCCTGCGGGCGCCGCTCGACAGGTCCCTCCACTTCGTGCAGAAGGCCCGTGGGCCGCGAGAACCTCAGAACTTGGCGTGCATCGTCTGGTACTACGCCCCCAGGACACACAAGCTCATCGAGAACCTGCTCGACCCGTCTGCGTGGGACGACCTCCTCCGCGGAGCCCCCCCAGACGTGGCCCTCGCTGCCCATCGAAACTTGCACAGGGGCGTCCTGAAAGTATTGGGGTCGTTCCAGATGCGCATTCAGAAGCCCGCCACCGAGTTTCCTCAACGACTGCTCTGGCTTGCGCGCAACAGCGCTGACTCGCCATGCTCGGAACGTAGACGGCTCGCTGCTGATATCATGGACTGCGACCCTGGTGCGCTCCACATGACGGCGGCCACGCTGCGGAGGCTCTTCCCCTCCGAGTTGAAGGAGGCAGCGCGCACTGGGAAGCTCTCCATGTGCTTGTACGCGCCCATGCGGGTTGCAGTGGAGCAGTGGCGAGGGGACACCCAGGAGATCGAGGGGGTCAACAACGTCTTGCAGATGGTGGCCAGCAGGGCGCCGACCATCACCCTCGGGCTCCTCGACGCAAGGGTGTGCCTTCGGAAGGAGGTCGGCCTGGGCGCGAGGGCCACTGCCAAGATCAAATGGTCAGCCATCGAGAGTCGCGTGCACGGGCTCATCGAGGACTCGGTCCAGTACTCCAGCCAGATCAAGGCCACGTTGTCAGTCCCCGATAGGTTCTGCGAGCCGCCCGAGTTTTTGGACGACGCAGTCATTGAAGCAGGTCGGCCGCTTGAGGGGCACAAGGACCGCGTCATGCTGGGTTGGGCATCCTCTTGGCACATGTATTGGTGGTGGGAAACAAGAAAGTTGGTCGGGAATGACATGACGCAGTCTATCTTAATCCACGGTGGCGAGGACGATACTGGAGATCAGCTTGCGGCATGGGTATGCTGCAACACTCACGGCTACGCTGCCGTGCTCGCCAAATGCATCCTCACCCCGCAGCCGGACGCATGCACCTCTACAGTTCAGTTGGCAAAACCCCTGGAGTTCAAGATGTCCAAAGATTTGTTCCAGCGCCACTACGAGGCTTGCAGCGGCGACCACACGCACGTTGTCCCGTTTCTGATTGGGGCAGTTGAGAAGCCCGAGCCCGCAACGACCATTGTCACCATGGCGAAGCTCATGGATTTGAAGGACATCACGCACGCCATGGGCCCGAAGAGCGACGGGGCGCCCAAGCCAAAGAAGAAGGCGATCAAGGACAAGGACGAGGGCCCATTGGCGGGCGACCCTGCTGCGCTGCCTGACGACGACCGCCCTGCCCACGTCGTCTTAGAAGATCATGCTGCTGCTGGTGCCTTGGCAGCCGACGACGCCGGCGTCGACGTGGTGGTTGACGACGACATGGGCGGCGCCGCCGATGCACTGTTGGACAAGGCGGACCTGGAGCACGCAGCAGCGGCGGTCGTGGACGACGCGTTCAAGCGGAAATTCGACACAGTGTACGCCACCCTCTTTCCTGATGCCTTCGATGCAGGAAAAGATGATCCTTTGGCAGACGTCCAGTGCATCCACGGCATCGGCCTGGCGAAAGACCTGGTGGACGCCGCGGCGGCCGAGGGCCTGGGAGTCAAAGCCATGGCCCCCGACAAGGAGGGCGTCGTCGAGCTGGGCGGCCCCGGCCCTGACGCGACCGGCATGGACGAGGCAGCGCTCTCGCAACATTCATCTCCTCATCGTCGCGTCGTCCCCCCCCCCGCCTCCTCGCCCCCCCCCTTGCCCCCGTGCCTCCCTCCTCCTCTCCCTCCTACTCCTCTCCTCCTGCGCCTCTTCGTCCTCCCCCTCCTCCTCCTTCTCCTCCGCCTCTATCCTCGCGCTGTGCCCCCCCCCGTCCCCCTCATGTCGTCTTCCATCCTGCCCATCTTCGCATTCTCCTCCCCCCCCTCCTCCACTGCCTCCGCTTCTTCCTCCTTTCCTCCGCCGCCTCCTCCAACCCCTTCTCCGCGACGTCGCCCCTCCCCTCCTCCTCGCCCGCCCCGAGGCGGACGTTGACTTCGGCTTGGCGTGGGCACGGTGGCGAGATGGAGCGCCAGGCTCCATCGGCTTCGGGGCTGCTCGAGGCGCCCGCCTGTGCATTGACAGAGCGGCTGCCGTCGCCTCCAGGCCGCTGGGCAAGTTGGACGTCGTCAACGGCGGCAAGGCGCCCGGCAACCTGTCCATCTTGCAGTACGACGAACCAGCAGGCCGACGCTGAATCGGATACCGAGTCGGCACCCCCAGGCACAGTAGGGCGGGGTCCGGGGCCCTGGCAGAGGCATTGCAAGTGCATGCCTCTTGGGTTATCTTGGTGCCCATCAGCTTTCTTGGGGCCCTCTCGGGGCCCGTGGCTTTATTCTGGGTTCCTTGGGGTTTCAGGAGGACACGCGCACATGCGCAAATGGGGATAATGTAGTAGCCAGAACAGATGGGCACTATGGTTGATCTTTGAGTTTTGTTTTTTTGTTTGCGTGCCCCTGGGCCCCGTCAGAGTTGTCCTGGGCCCGGTCTGCCGCGGGCCTTTGCGCGCCCTCGCAGTTGACGCTGATGGGGGTCATCTTACGAGGGTGTCTTTGGTCAACTGGTACAATGCCCTCGCCGTTCGCGGGCAGCCTGTCCGGGTTGACGAGGGCAAGATCATTTATTATGTGAGTGGGTGGAAGGCAGCCGATGGGTCCAGGCCATTCAGCGATCGCATTTTTCTGCGCCCAGTTTTGGTGCACCCCGACATCGGCCTTCCCATGAGGAAGGTCAAACGATCTGAGGCGCCAGCCATTCCAGATGATGCACGCGATTTGATGCGCATGTGGGAGACGGGCTTGTGCGCAGAAGACGAGTGTTCTGCTGACTGCAATTGGTGCTTGCTGGAGGGCGGCGTGGTGCGTAGATGCCCTCTGTGCATGCACGGCTACCATCGTTCTTGCGCTGACGAAGCAGCCCCCCTCGGTGGGACACACGGGTTTGAGTGGCCCGACTTGGGGGGGGCGCCGCCCGCGTCCGCCTTCGGTGCGCATCTGCTTTGCACCGTGTGCGAGCGCTGGTTGCGGTAGTTCTACAGCTGCAACAATTAGCACATTGTTGGTTTAGTGCGTGGGCGGCCTGCCCGCTGCGCATCTCGCCCCCTTTCTCGTCTCCCCATCCGGGTCCACAGACCAGGCCGATCGGGAGTCTGGCGCAGGTGGTGTCGGGAGCTTCGGGATCTGTTTGATCGAGCCTGCGCTCCCCCACCCACGCGGCTCATCTATGGACCTATTGCAGCTATTGCAATCGTGATTATTCATATCGCCTCGTGCCCTCGTCCCTCATCGCCATGCCCCCTTGCGACCCGACTCGACGTCTCCTCCTTCTGCCCCCCCCTCGCTTGCGCCGCTGATCTGATGATCTGATCTGGTCTGGCAGCCCCCCTGCGGGGGGTGACGTGCTCCAGCTTTCGTGTCTCTCCTGGCGTCGCTGCTCCCGGGATGCTCGCTTGCCAGGCCCGCCAGGCGCCATCTAGCGGGATGGGTGGCGGCTGGCACTTCAGCGTTTGGCGCAAAAAATTCCGATCAACCATTGCAGACTGAGGGGGGGGGGGGCAACCGTGACCGTGACGGGGCTGCACGGGGATGGTGAGAATGCGGCTTACTACGCTGCGGAGAGAGGGGGCGGGGCAGAACGTCGAGGGACGATGGCAGGGATGCGGCAGGAATAGGAAGCGTGGCTGTGGAAGAGGGAGGAGGATGAGGAGGAGGAGGAGGAGGTTGAGGAGGACGGGATGACGGGGGAGATAGGGAGACGGGCGTAGTAGAGTACAATATCCAGCCTCGCCTACTCGTTGCAGTGGTCTAAGCAACGCCATTCGGCATCGCGAGATATCGGCGAGAGTGGGGGGGAAGGCGGTGGAGGCGGAGGCGGACGAGGAGACGAGGCGAAGGAGGAAAGGGGAAGTGGAGGGAGGGTGGAGGAGGCGGCGGAGGAGGAGGAGGATGAGGAGGAGAAGGAGGAGGATGAGGAGGCGGAGGAGGAGGAGGGGGAGGAGGAGGAGGAGGAGGGATGTGAGGGCGCCCTAGGGGCTGTGGCCGCCCAGCTTCACTCGGGCCTCCCAAGACGCGTGGGAGAATGTAGAGGGGGAGGGACAAGGGCGGGGGCGACACTCGGCACTCGGACAGTCGATGGGTCCAACCCAACTTCTCCAGACGGCGCAAGAACGGAGGAACGTTTTGCCCTCTGGAGGGGGAGAGGGGGAGAGGGAGGGGGCCACTAACTACGCCCAGCACCTATCGTGGCCGAGCGACTGGATTATTGTCAGGAGCTGCCTGCGAGGCGGAGTTTGCTAATTTACGTCGCTCGGCCGTGATCCGCCATGGGCGTAGTTGGCGCCGCCCCCTCTCCCTCCCCCCGGCACGTCTCGAGCGTCTCGAGGGGCCCCTGGGCGTTCTGCCTGGCAGTCCATCGGCGCTGCCGCGGGACGTGTCAGCTGAGGTTCCTCCTCCTCCTCCTCCTCCTCATCTTCCTCCTCCTCCTCCTCATCACCCTGCCTTCTCCTCCTCCTCCTCCTCATCATCATCATCCCCTGCTCCTCCCGCCTTGGCCCTGCTTATCTCACTCATCTCAGACCTCCCAAGCCACAGATGCACGCTTCGTCTTCGCGCGTCGCCAGAAGGGTGTCCTCCGCCTCCCCCTCCTCCCCCTCGTCCTCCCGTAACCGACGCAGTCACAGTATCCGTAATTCAGTAACTCCTCCTCCTCGTCATCTTCCTCCCCCTCACCCCCTTCCTGCAACTCCTCCCCCTCCTGGCCGTGCCATTCTAGCACGACCTATCGGCGCCCGCAACAGGCAACCCCGAAACACATGCATCTCTCCATCTGCCTTCTCGCGCCCCCCCTCCTGCATAGTGTTGTGTCGCTTCTTTCTCTCTCAGTCTCTCCCTCTCTCTCTCTTTCTCTCCCTCTCTGTCTCTCTCTCACTCTCTCTCTCTCTCTCTCTCTCTCTCCCTCTGGCCGACGCTATCGTCGCGTTGCCCTTTCCTCTCCGGCCGGGCGGCTGCGGGGGCGAGCGCTGGCGCCTCCGTCATGGCCGAGACCGCCAGCGCGGAGCCCGCGCGCCCTGCCGACGCGGGGGCTGAAGAGGCGGGGAGTGCACGCTCGGTCAACATCGCTACAGTCGGTCCAGGTTAGTAGGTCGACCCTGCCCAAACAAGGGTACCCTCGTGTTCTGCGTCTCGTGACCCATGCCTCTCGCATTTCTGTAGCATCGCTGCCCTCGGAAGGGTCTTGTGTCCTCTCGCGTGTCATATCCAATCATGCCCGTCTGTGCGCATCCATCAACTGTTGCGTTGGTTACACAAGTGCAGTTTTTCTCAAAAGAGTTCCCTCCTCCTTCGTACCGCTACCGACCAGCCCACATCTCCAGCTGCAGTCGGCCCCAGAGCTGGCGGCAGCCTTTGTGGCGACGGGCCTGCACTCGCAATCGACGGGCCTGCGCTCGCAATCATACCAGCTGACGCAATATTGTATGTGCGTCAGCTGGTATTCCCCGTTCCTAAGCTGCTCCTAGGTTGGCAATGCTGGATTTGGCCCAACCTCACTCGAGTGAGTGCGGGCCAAAGTTGGCATCACCTACCTAAGAGTGACGGGGCAGCGCCGGACATCGTCCGATTATTAGCGTGTGATGTTCGGATGTGCGCTGGAGTTGGTGCCGCACATCCGGAGTGGTGGTGGCGGTGGTCGCTCTCAGAGGTAGCATGGGGCGGACTTGCTCCGAGGTCATCTGGAGTGGCCAGGGTCGCTCCAGCGCGTCCGTAAGCGCACTCCGGAGCAACACGGTGCTCCGGAAGGTCATCTGGGGCAACAGAGGGTATATTCTGGAGGTCATCGGGAGTGGGCTAGGGGTCACGTCAGAGCACCTCCGGAGTGACCCTGGCGCACTCCGGAGGAAGTCCAGAGTGACACGGGCGACTCCGGAGGTCCTCCGGAGTGACACGGCTGCTTTCGAGGACCTCCGGAGTGGGGCTGGGATCGCTCCGGAGCTCCTCCGGAGTGACCCCTGAGGAGCTCTTGAGGTCCTCCAGACAGCCACGGACTGCTCCGGAGGTCCTCCGGAGTGCCCTGTGTCACTCCGGAGGTCCTCCGGAGTCGACTCCGGAGCACCTCCGGAGTGGCACGGGGCGCTCCGGATGTCCTCCGGAGTGCCACGGGCTGCTCCGGAGGTCCTCCGGAGCGCTCCGGGGGTCCTCCTTCCGGAGTTCGAACTCCGGAGGACCTCGGCGTTGGCACGGGGGCGCTCCGGAGGTCCTCCGGAGTGCCACGGGGCTGCTTCGGAGGTCCTCCGGAGCGCTCCAGAGGTCCCTCCGGAGTCGACTCGGAGGACCTCCGGGGAGTGGCACGGGGCGCTCCGGAGGTTCCTCAGGAGTGCCACACGTGCTCCGGAGGTCCTCCGGAGCGTCCGGAGTCCTCGGGTCGACTCCGGAAGGACTTCCGGAGTTCCACCGGGAGGCCTTGGGCACCCCCCCCCCCTCCCGGAGGACCATGCCGGAGCGCACCCCCCGGTCCCTCCGGAGGACCTCCGGAGCGCCACATGCCACTCCGGAGGACCTCCGGAGTCGACTCCAGAGGGCCTCTGGAGTGGCACAGGGCGCTCCGGAGAACCTCCGGAGCAGCTCGTGGCACTCCGGAGGACCTCCGGAGCTCCTCAGGGGTAGCTCTGGA
Organism: Prorocentrum cordatum; assembly: GCA_963575745.1. Classification (NCBI taxonomy): domain Eukaryota; class Dinophyceae; order Prorocentrales; family Prorocentraceae; genus Prorocentrum; species Prorocentrum cordatum. The sequence goes on from CAUYUJ010014317.1 coordinate 381,211, forward strand.
GGGGTTCTGGAGCGGGATCGGTCTGGACCCCCTCCAGACCCAGCCCGTCGCACGATGAGGGTGTTCCGAAGCGACACTGTCCACTCCAGAGATCCTGAGTGAAGATACGGGCTGCCATGGGCGACCCTAGGAACCGCAGAAACGGCGCCAAGATGACCCGGATACGGCCGAAACGCAGTCCACAACACATCAGCTTAATGCGATAAGTCGCGCGTCATCTTAATTTCCCGCCAGTACCGCACACCCCCTGCCCCTAACGATGCCCCCCAAAAAGGCCCCCATGCGCAGATGGTGCATCGTAGGCTGTGCACAATGACATGATTTGCGAGTGTTTCCTCCCAGCGAGTGGGGATTCTTGCGGTTGAACGTCCAGAAACCAAAGCTTGATCCTGGGGCACTCGCTTAGTTGCCCGGAATGCCACGCTTGCCCTTGGTGCCCCGCTCACCATTCCTGCCTTCCACCCTCATTCCTGCTGCGTCCACGTCGTCGTCGACCTTGCCCTCCCTCATCCCTGCCGCGCTGCAACGATTGCGGTGATATTGTTTTGCCATTGTGCTCTGGGCCCTCGCTTGCCTCCCCAGGTAATCTGGCGAGGTCGGCGTTGGTCCAGGTCAGAGGGGCATCAATATCACCGCTGGCGCTGCAACGCGGACACAGCTGCATGCACCCCTTTCACCCCCATTGTTTCGCCAACGTTAGGCGCCGCCAGCGCCCCGCGTTCAGCAAGCGGCGTCGCCGCCGCCGCTGGCGGCGCAGCCGCAGACGCAGCCAGCGGTCACCGCTTCAGAAGGTGCCCATTTGTCGCAGCCGCCCGCAGCTGCGCCGCCGCCGCCACCGCCAGATGCCGACGCCCCAGCCTGCGCGCAAGAGGCGCCGCCGCTGACAGCGGCGCCACTGGCGCCGGCGCCAAGAGCTCCAGCATGCGTTCAGGAGGCGCGGCCGCCAACGCCCCTCCATCAGTCGCAGCCGCCCGCAGATGCGCACCTGCCGCCAGCGCCCGGGGCCGACGCAGCGGCGCTGCAGCCGCCAGCGGCGCTGCCACCGTCGGCGCCAGAGGTGGCATCTCCAGCGCGCGCTCAGGAGGCGCCGCCGCCGCCGGCAACGCAACTACCGCCGCCAGAGGCCGCAGCCCCAGCAGGTGCTCAGACTCACCAGGCGCCGACGCCAGCAGCAGCTCCGCTGGCGCTAGACGCTGCAGCTCTTGTTGCTCAGGCGACATCGCCGCTGTCAGCCCCCTCGTGGCCAAGGGGGCGGCGTGCGCCCCCGCTACCGATGCGCCAGAGTGCTTGCACAAGTCTGGGTGGCGCGTCGCGCTGGGTGGAGCATATGTTCAGCAGCATGGGCAGCGCGTACCGCCCCCCGATCACCAGTAGAACAGCCGTCGACCAGACCGTGGCGCATATGCAAGGCAAGGTCGTGTCAACTTGTTTTTCCGGCATCGGAGCACCAGAGGTGGCCATCAGCGCGCTCTACCTCGGCGCCAACTACTTCCAGTCTGGGGATGCGCAGAATCATGCGAGCACACGCCCAACGGTGTGCTTCGCGTTCGACGTGGACGCTGACGCGCGCGCCGAGCTGCTGGTGCTTCCACACGGCCCAGACCACGTTTTCGGGGACATCCTTGATGTCATTCGGGACTGCGTGCGCGATGACATCATTGCTGAAGCGTGCACAGTGACTGCGACAGAACTGGACAGGATGGTGCTGTCAGACAAATTGGTCCAGAAACGTGCCTTCTGTTACAGGCACCAGGGCTACTGCGACTGCGCGAGTGCCCACCTGCACGTCGCAGGCACTCCCTGCCCAGACTGGACACGACTGGGCGCTGCAAACTCGCCTGCGCCAACCGCCGACCACGCTGCCCCCGTCCAGGGCCCATGCAGAAACATGCCGAGACCCATGCGCACATACAAACACAACCACCACCCTCCAAACCACGCAAACCCAACCCGAAGGCCAGTAGGGGGGTCGGGGACCAGTAACATTGAGAAACGACAGGTGAAGCCCGTGCCCCCCCCCCAGCCCGAAATTCGCGCCTTCGGGTTGGGTTGGGGTGGTCTGGTTGGTAGGTAGTCAGTATATGTTGCGAGTTCGTCTGGTAGGAGCGCCTTCCAGCAGAAGCGCAGCGGGCAGACTGGCAGGACCGCGGTGGCGTTCTACACCTGGGCGGCCCATCGACGGCTCTTGGAGGAGTCGGGCATCCTCCATGAGAACGTCGAGGACTTCCCAGTGGAGCTGCTCGCGCGTCTGCTGGGAGGCCCCGTCGGGGGTGTCAGAACAAACTTGCCGTCAACATCGCGTCTTGTCACCTGGCTTCGCGTTAGGGCCCAGGCAATGACTGGAGTGTTGCGGCGTAGTTTGCTCTGGACATCCTTGCAGACAAGTACGTGCTGGTGGATTCGCTGCTGGTTTCGCCTCTGGACCTCGGGTTCCCCGTGAAACGCGTTCGGCGGCTGACGCGGCTCCGGCATAGGCGCACGCTTGTGGAGAGAGTACCATTCCAGAGGTTCATGGAGTCACAAGTCCGCCGGTGCAGGACTACGTGGCGGGAGTACTTCGCGCTCGCCACGCCCGCCCAGCTTGCCGCCGAGCGCGTCTGGGGGTTGTCCAGGAAGAGCGTGCAGGACAAGCTGCGCGCGAGTGGCGATCTTGAGCGAATTGATCTGCAGACTGCCACGTTTGCAGACACGGGCAAGCCCGTGCCTTTTCAGTGGTGCCTGAACGGGCGCGAGGCCGAGTGGCTACACACCTACATGCAGCAGTCGAAGGCGCATCGTGGTGGCGCGTGCTTTGGGCTCATCCAGAACCCAGATGACCATTGCAGTGAAAACATAGGGTTGCAGTATTTGCAGACGATCATCAGGAACGTGGGCCTCCTCTACAGCGAGGTCCACCACCGGTGGATGGTGCCGCTCGAGGTGCTCAACGCCCAGTGTTTTCCTGTCTACGGGTCTGCATTTGGGGAAGAGTGTTCGTTCTCTCGGCCGAGGCCGACTGCCCGCAAGAGGTCGCATGTGTTCGCGCAGGCAGGGAACTCGATGCACGGTGCCGTCATCGGCCTCTGTCTCGCTTGGGGTTTCCATAACATCGTGGACGCCGCCCCCGACGTGCCTGACGAGTTCATCAGCGGTGGCAAGCGCCGGCGCGTCCTGGAGCCCACCGCGAGGATTGGGCACATAGCAACTGCACTCTACTCGTCTCCTCCCCCTTCGCCCTCGCCCCTCCCCCTCCCCCCCCGATCCCTCCTCCTCATCTTCGGTGTCTCCTCCTCCTCCTCCTCTTCCTCCTCCTCGCACCCCCCAGTTTCTCGCGATGCCGAGTGGTGTCGAGTGGCCTTTTTTCAGCCAGGGGCTGGATCTTGGACTCGCCTGCGCTGCGGCGCTCGGCTCCTCCTCCTCCCCCTCCTTTTACCCGACGACGCCGACGACGACGACGATGGCGACTCGACGATCACGACGACGGCGGCGACGACGACGGCGCCCTCCCTATTGGAGAGTCCCGTGGAACCCTTGGTGGCGAAAAGGCACGTTTGGTTATGATCCCACACAGACACTCGGGGGGAAAAACAATTCCTCCCCTCCTTCTTCCTGCTCCTTCCACCTTTCCTTCCTCTCCTACCACTTCCTCCTCTTCCGCTCCTCGCTCCTCACCCCTCGGGGGGAAATCTAAGCCAAAAAGATGGCGTCAATATTTTTGAAAATATTGACGCCTGGTTTTGGGCCTGTTCAGGGCCCCTCTCTCTCTCTCTCTCTCTCTCTCTCTCTCTCTCTCTCTCTCTCTCTCTCTCTCTCTCTCTCTCTCTCTCTCTCTCTCTCCTCTCTCTCTCTCTCTTCTCTCTCTCTCCTCTCTCTCCTCTCTCTCCTCTCTCTCTCTCTCTCTCCCGCCCCGCTGCCGGCCTGAGGAGCCCCTCCAGCGCCGCGTCCACCAGCTCCGACTGAGCCTGGCAGCTGGGCGGCTGGGGCAGGGCAGCCGCTTGCCGCCCCCAGCGGCAGCAGCGCCGTCGTCGACGTCGGCGTCGCGTCGCGTCGACGTCGTCGGAGTCGTCGTCATCGTCGTCGTCGTCGTCGTCGAGGTCGTCGTCGCCGAGGTCCTCGGCGTCGACGGCGACCCGGCGGCGACGCGGCGACGACGTCGACGTCGACGTCGACGTCGACTCGACGCCAACCGCGACCATGACCGCCAGACTTCCTGACCGCCCCTGCCCCCGTTCGGTTGAATTCAGCGTTCGCGGCAGTCAGCCGGGGGGTCTCGAGGTCACGTCTGCAGATGGGGCTGCAGAGGCACTGCAGAGGGAGCCCGTGGAGGAACCGAGGAAATTTGACCAGGGTCGTCGCAGCCTCAGCTGCCCGGTCCCCTTCCTGCGCCTGCTCCCTCGGGCCCGTGCTTATCCTTAATGTTCCTGCTATTGCGCTTCCTCATCGCCCTGGATTCCTGCTTCCGCCCCGCATTTCTCATCGAGTCCACTCGCCATCATCGCCGTCGCCATCGCCGCCATCATATCAGCACCACCACCATCATCATCATTGTCAGCATCATCATCATTATTATCATCATCATCATCATCATCACCATCACCATCACCAGCATCATCATCATCATCATCATCATCATCATCGCCAACATCCCCCACTAGTGGTTCATGGAGGCAGGGAGGAAAACGGACACTTAAGGACTCTGGCAAATCATCATCGTCATCATCATCATTATCATCATCATCATCATCCATCATCTATCACCCATCACCCATCATCATCCCTCGTCTTCTTCGCCATCACCTTCATCATCATCGCTCATCGCCGCCACCGCGTGACCATCAAACATGATCAGCATAATCATCATCATCATCATCATCATCATCATCATCATCATCGTCGCAAACGCCACCATCGCACAATCACATCATTATCTTTGCCGATGCTTTCCCCTTTTCTCTCCCCCCTCCCATCCACCTTCTCCTGCGTGCCTCCACATTCCCCCGAGGCCGAGCGACTCGCCCTGGGCCGGGCGGGTTGCGGTTGCGGGCAACGCAGTAGTCGCAGCAGGCGCACGTTCCTCTCGTCCGCACCTCCTCCGTTCCTCCTCCTCATCGTCTTCCTGTCTTCCTCCTCCCCTTTCCTTCACCCCCTCCTTCTCCGTCTCCGTCTCCCTCCTCCCCACCCGTCTACGGCGCGAAGATAATCGCGCTTCGGCGCTTCGTGCGTCGATGCCCAAGCAGGGGCGATGTGCGCTTCCCCGCTGCGGCGCGAAGATAACCCGCTACGTGCATCTCGGAACGCGATGCTGCGAGTTAGGAGACCTAAATAACTACTACGCTTCGTTTCGGACCGAAACCAGTTTCGGAACATCTCATTTTCTTCCCTGCCCCCGCCGTCTCTGCTGTTCGTGGCCAAGTCCGGCCTCTCCGCGAGGCGCCCTTCTCCGACCGCCTTCCCTTCGCAAGAATTCAGGTCGGCCGCCGCGCCATGGCTGCCGCGGCTGCGACTGGCTCTTCGGATACGATCGGTGCGGGGCCCGCGCACGACTACGACGCGTCCGGGTCTGGAGGTTTTGGGCATGGGCACCCTTCGCCTTCGGATGCTTCCTCGGCGCACTCTGGTCTTCCCGCGTCGGGGACCAACGCGCACGACCTCCTGTTCGGGCCCAAGGATCTAGGCTGCCCAAATGGGGTCAGGGTAGACGGGGCCAGAGGATCGCGCTGCATCCCCGGTGGTTTGGCGACGCGACTCGATGCGGATCGATGTCTCGCCGACGTCGCCGATGCATATGCGTTGCGTCGCCGATTCAGCGCGATCCTCAGACCCCATCCACTCGGACATCCATAGGGGTGCCTCTTTCAAAGGAGTCAGTCGACGAGCGCTTCCCGGACGTGGACGGCCAGGAGCGCTACGAGATCATCGAGAGGTCCTACGGCATTGCTGACCCGTCTCCCGTCATGGCGTGGGGCCCCGACAACGAGGAGCTGCTGGTGAGACACAGCGGCGTCAACGCCCGCAAGGTCTCCGCCGCTTGCATGGTGTATGCGAAGAACATTCTGAAGTGTGGCGTGATGACCAAGTTCAGGGGTGTGATGATGGGGGTGCAGTGCGTGCAGAAGGCCAGTTCACCCGACGGGCTCACGTCGGACGAGGTCACATACTGGCGCATGATATCTGGCGCCACGCTCGCAGAGGCGCTGTACGTGGCCGCCAAGATGGAGCCCGACAATAAGCACGTGCTGGCCATTCGGAAGAAGGGCGTCTCCATCAAGAAATGGCGCTTCGACACGCCTGTCGACGTCTTGCGGTGGCTCAAGGACCGTTGGTTGTAACAGTTGCCGTGGACGACGCGAGTCGTCGCCTCGGAGCCTCCTACCTCCTCCTCTTCCACCTCCTCCTCCAGCTGATGCTGCGGCTGCTGCTCCTCCTCCTCCTCCTCTCCTCGTCCTCCTCCTCATCCTCGGCCCCATTCTCATCCCTCTTCCTTCCTTCCTCCTCCTCCTCCCCCTCCTCTTTCTTCCTCCACCTCGTCCTCCCCGCATCCCCCCTCCCTCCCTCCTGCCTCCTCCTCCCCCTCCTCCTCCTCCTCCTCCCCCAGGGGCCAGCCGCCCCCCACCCCCCGGGCCCCGCCCCCCAATCCGCAGGCGGCGGCGGAGGGCGAGGAGGAGGAGGAGGAGCTGAGGAGGGGCGGGAGAAGGAGTCGGAGGAGGAGTCGGAGGAGGAGGAGGAGGAGGACTCAAGAGGACCGAGGAGGCGGAGGCGGGGGAAGGGGGGGGGGTGGCAAGCCCCCGCTTTCGCTTTCCCAGGGGGAGGGGAACAACTGGCACGGTGGCGTGTCGACCACGTTCTTGGAATTGCCCCCCGCTGCTTCGTTTGCCCGACGGAACGTCAGGAGTCTGGAGTTTTTGAGTCTGACCGTCGCAAGAACTACCTCTCGACATCGGAGAGGCCTCAGGCCTCAGGGCGGCCAATGTTTCGATCGGTGTGTTGGTCCAGGTCGTTGTCTGTTGTCTGTCGGTTCCGTTCGGTTTACCCTGGGGCCTGAAGTCAGGTTGGCGGCCATCTCTGACATCGAGGCCGGCTGGCTTGCGCACAGGAGGTCAAAGGGCATCGAGTACGGTACTTGTCCGAAGGCGGGGCCCATGAGCTGGGCCAGCCAGATGTCGGCGTATACCATGAAGAACTTCGGGGACGTGTTCAAGCAGTCCAAGAACCTGGTGACCGTGACGAAATCCGTGGTCACTGCGCTCACCAGGACTCCCACCGTACAAACGTCAAACTAATCTTGCCACGTCGGTCATGTTTTGTTGGCTGCTGTTCTGGCGTGCGTGTGCGCGAGCGCGCGCGTGTGTTTGTGTGTGTGTGTGTGTTTGTGCGTGTGCGCGTGCGTGTGTGCGCGCGCGCGTGCAGGCGTGCGCGTGTGTCTGCGTGTGTGGAGTCGCGTGAAACTGTGAAAGCGCTCGACTTCGGCGTGTTGCCACGAGTCGTCCATGCCGCCCATGCCCATAGATGGGGCGGACGGAATGGGCTATGGGCCATGGGCGCGCGCTGTCGGATGGGGGCCCGAAGTCGGACGGTGCCTCCCACAGGGTCCGACATACCGCGCCCATACCCAGATCAGGCCCCCTCCCTCCGACCTCCCTATGGGAATGGGTTGTGCGTGTTACGTGAACAAAGCCGCAGGATGCACATGTTGTCCGACTTCACCGCTCTGTGCGGCTCGGCGACGGGCGTGGATTGGCTTAGGCCAGAGCTGAACAACACCACCGTCATACACGTGCTGAACAGTCTGCTCTCAGATCTGGAGGAGCACTTCAGTGACGCACTGGATGAGGAAACGCTGAGAATGGTATGCTTCGAGCTCTTGAAGTTCGCCCTCCCCTGGGCTGTGGCCGACGGCGTGGACAGCGAGCAAGTCTGCTGTTCGTGGGTGTTCACTACCACCGCCATTGCCAGCCAGAAGTTCAAGTGGCTTTGCACTCCCATGGCGGGTTCCACTCTCTACAAGTCCGCGCAGCCGAAAGCCAAATCGAAGCCGAAGAAAGCTGCCGCCGGCACGGGCTCGGAGCCCCCCGCCAAGAAGGCACGCAAGGGCAAGGGCAGGGGCAAGGGCGGGGGCCCGACCGTCCCAGAGGAAACGCTCACATTGACGACCTCGGCCACTCGGCAGAAGTACTGGTTGGATGACGCGGTTGCGTGCGTGATGGCTGTCAAGGATCACCTCGACCCTTCGAACATCAAGCATGCTGTGATCAGGAGGTCCATCTTCCTCGCCCTGCAATTCTGTTTCGAGAAGAAGATCGTCATTGCGCGGCACGTCTCACGTGGTTCAAGTCGGTTGCAATCGTTTGGATATCTACCATCGTCCCGTGCCCACGCCGGCTGCTCAAGCATATAATCATATTTATTGTATAATATTATTATTTTATTTATATTTATTAATTTATATTGTATAATAAGTTATTTAATATAATATTTTAATAGTATTTGTATTTTAATGATTTTGTAATTATATTTAATATTAACATTTGTATATTTATTTTTTAAATGATATTTATTATTTATAATTTATTAGTTATTATTATTGAGATTTTATTTTAAATATTATTATTAATTAAATCAAATTTATCGCCGATGACGGCGCCCCCGGCGCGTCGGTCGTCGCCGCGACCTCCGCGATTCAGTCCGACGGTCAGATCGACCAGGCCACCAGGGTCTTGGCGAAGCTGGACATGGCCGACGACGCCGACGCCCGGGCCGAGGCCCTCTCCTTGCCCGCGAGCCCGGACGAGCTCTGGCAGAAGGGGATGGTCCGCAACCCGGAGGTCAGCGCGATGCAGGCGATGGCAGAGGACGCTTCTTTTGTCAGGTGGTAGCAGATACAAAATCGTGCTCTTGATCCTTTGCAACCTGCTCCCCCCCCCTCCTGCTTCCTCCCCCGCCTGCCTCCACCTTCTCCTCCTCCTCCTGCTCTTCCTCGTCCCTCACCTCCACCTCCTCCTACTCCCCCTTCTTTCTTTCCCCTCACTCCTCCTCAGTGCTCCTCCTCCGACTCCCTCCTCCTCCTCCTCCTCCTCCTTCCCTCGCCCCCCTTCTGCCCCCGCGCCTCTCCCGCCCGCCCGGCCCTCTCCCCGAAGGCAGCTGGTTGGCTTCTGCGCCAGGAACATCGCGCCCTCGCTGCCGACGGCCATGCAGCCGACGTTCAGGGACCTGTCCATGAACATCACGGCGTCCTTGGCCAAGCAGCAGCAGAAGCTCGTCGCGCTGGCAACGGACAGCGACAAGGTTGAGTTTTTGTGCGATATCATCAGTCAGGACCCTCTCACTGCAAACCCGCATGTGTATACATATATAGATATACATATACATACATCTGCATGTATACCATGCGTGTGTCTTAACAGTTTGACGGCGATGCGTGCATCACTTTTTCGACCCATAATCCTGCATACGTTTATATAGATCACGCCTCATATGCCATGTTATCGTATTACTTCTTCCTTATATATATAATATATACATAGATGTATAAATGCGTAGACATCTATAAGCACGCATCGCTAGCCATGTCTTTCTGTCTGTCTATGTATGTAGATGTAGATGTGTGTGTGCGCACATCCCCCTATCTCCTCATACATACACATGCCCACATGCTTTTACATAGATGTACATACACATACATACACAACTAGACATTTACATGTTAAAATATGCACACAAACATATATATACATACGCACACATCTATGTGTGTCTATGTATATATAGATATGCGCATATATGTGTATATACTGTATTAAACGCAAGTATATATTCACTCCACAGTTGTATTGTCTCTCTGCCTCTCGTTCTCTCTCTCTCTCTCTCTCTATCCCTCTACATCTGTGCAAATACGTATCCACGCGCATATGCGCATATTCATGCATGCGTATATATATACATATAGATATACACACACGCACACTAAATGCACGCCGCCCCCCCCCCCCCCTCGTCGGGGGTGAGGGGGGTGATGCACGTGGATTTCGAACTTGTCGTTGCGCGTGCCCCTTTGAGGAGCTCTTCGGCTTAGTCCCGCAGCGGTGGATGGAGTTCACGGCCTACGTGCGCAAGATGATCGTGGACCACAGCTCGGGCGCCAGCGAGAACCGGTTGAGGCTCATCTCGTTCGGCGTCTTCAACTGCGCGGACAGCGTGGCGAAGTTCTGGAGAGCTCGCGCCCTGTACTTCAGGGAGGCGGTGGCGTGTCTCGTCGGCGGGCCCGAACGGATGACCTCCACGGACTACTCGCACGTGACCCTCTGGCTCTACAGCGCCCAGGCGGAGGTCGCCGAGGTCCTCGAGTGCGGCGGCCCAGCTGCGGCTGTCTACGCGAAGCGCATGTCGCAGATCATCCTGGCCGGCGTGGTGGACGGGCTTAGCCTCGATGCTCCGGCCATGTCCTCGAAGCTGAAGTCCACGATGCAGGCGCTGGAGCAGCAGCGGGCCGATGCTGCCGAGATGCTTCAGCTGCTGGCTGCGCACTGCCCCAGGGGGGACTCGTTTCTCAAGCCGCTGCCCGAGATTCGCGCGATGTGGAACGCTATGGCGGCCGAGCCGGGCGACGAGGCGACGGGTGGAGCTGCGGTGGGAGTGGCGTCGACCAGCGAGGAGGAGACGGTGCCAGCGATGGCCATGCACTCCTTGGCGCTCCACCTCGAGCAGAAGCTATACGACTGGGCGTTCCAGGGGGAGCACGCGTCGACCCTCGCCCCGGACGCGCACGCCGACACCTTGATGGGGGACGCTTTCGACCCTGCGGCTGCCATCTACTGGACGAAGACGGAGTTATGCGTGGCGCCGGAGAAGGACCTGGTGTTCAACATGATTGGGGAGGTCTTTATGCTGTAGTAAATATGTTACATGGTGACATATATTATCTATCTCTCTTCCTCCCCCTCCGCCCCTGCCATCCCCCCCTCTCTCATTCCCATCCTTCCGCTTCCTCCGCCTCCTCCTTGCATGCGTGCATGCATGCATCTATGCATGCATGCATGCATGCATGCATGTATGTATGTATGTATCCATGCGTGTATGTGCTGTATGTGTGCATGTACATATGTGTGGGTGTGACGTGTGTGAATGTGTGTTACACTGCGTTACACACCTCTCCCGTCCCCCCCCTCGCTCTCCCCCTGCCCCTCCCTCCTTCTCCTTCCTGTGCCGCTGCCTTTTACTCCAGCGCCCCCCCTCCTGCTGCCGCTGCTGCCCACCCCGCCATCCTCCACCCCCCGGCGGGGCGGCGGCGGGGCGGCCATCCTGCGGCCCGTCCGTCGGCCAGCGGCGCCGCCGCCGCCATTGGGCCGAGCGCCTCGGCGTTCCCGCGTTCTCTCTCCTCCTTTCCCTCTTCCACCTTCCTCGTTCCTTCCTGCCCCCCCTCTCTCCATCCTTCTTGCCCTGCCCTCTCAGACCTTCCCCCCCCCCCCCGCGCCTCTTTCCTCCTGGCATTCGACTTTCTTTCCCTCGACCCGCCCTCCCCCCCCCGCCCCTTCTCTTCTCTTCGCTGGGTCCCCTCCCGAGGCCTCCCTCTCCCCTCCTCTCTCGCCTCTCTCTCTCTCTCTCGCTCTCTTTCTCTCTCTCTCTCTACTCTCTCTCTCTCTCTCTCTCTCTCTCTCTCTCCTCTCTCTCTCTCTCTCTCTCTCTCTCTCTCTCTCTCTCTCTCTCTCTTCTCTCTCTCTCTCTCTCTCTCTCTCTCTCTCTCTCTCTCTCTCTCTCGTCTCTCTCTCTCTCTCTCTCCTCTCTCTCTCTCTCTCTCTCTCTCTCTCTCTCTCTCTCTCTCTCTCTCTCTCTCTCTCTCTCTCTCTCTCTCTCTCTCTCTCTCTCTCTCTCTCTCCTGCCATTCGCCTCCTCGCCCGCGCCTCGCAGGTCTCGCGTGTCCCCGCGGTTGGCGGCTACAAGCTGTGCGCGGTGAGTAATGTCGACTTGTTCGTGAACCCGTCCGGGAAGGATTTCACGGTTCCGGAGTTCGTTCCAGCTTGGCTACTGCCGCTGGACACGGACGACCTGCGCAAGGCAGAGACAGGCGACGATGGGAACGTTGCTCGCATTATTACGCTCGAGGCCGTCCAGAAGGATATACCCTTCTCGTACTCCTACACGTACTTCGCGGCTCGCAAGACCATCAAGACGACGCTCACAGTGTGGCAGCTCAAGATGCCCGAGAGTGACGCGTTCACCAAGGAGATCGCTGCCGCCCCCACCAACACTCGGTTCAGGGTCGCCAGGGGCGAGATCAAGAACGCCGCGAAGACGGCCCCGAAGCTCAAGAAGGCCGCCCGGGGCAAGGGCCGGGGCAAGGGCGCCGCCGACAGCGAGCATCAGCCGCAGCAGAACGTGCCCGCCGAGCAGCGGCACTTGCTCAGGTAGGTGGCGCGCTGCTGGGTCAGCTTTCGGTAGGAGGTGGCGTGCCGGGCCAGCAGAGGAGGAGGAGGAGGAGGGGGAGGAGGAGAAGGAGGACGGCGAGGAGGGAGCGAAGGGAGAGGAGACGGTCGGAGACGGTGGTGGAAGGAGGAGGAGGAGGAGGATTGGGAGGGGGAGGCCTGCTTAGCTCCTCCTCTTCCTCCACCACGTCCTACTCTCCTCTCTCCACTCCTCTCCTCCTCCTCCTCCTCCTCCTCCTCCTCCTCCTCCTTCCCTCCTCCCCCCTCGGGGACTCCTCCTCCTCCTCCTCCTCCTCCTCCTGTTCCTCCTCCTCCTCCTCCTGTTCCTCCTCCTCCTCACTCCCCCTCCTCTTCCTCATCCTCCTTCCTTCTCCTCCCTCCCAGCTCTCCTCGCCCTCGTCCTCAGTCCTCCCTTCCCTTTTTCTTCCTCTCTTCCATTCGCGATCTTCCTCGCGTGTCTGTGCACAGTGAATGCGTCGCTCGCCCGACCCGAGCGCCACCTGGGCGCTCGCGTTCGGTCGACGGGCGCGCGGAGCGCCATCTTGCGCTGCTCCCGACTCCGGGCCATGTCAGTCCTCACTCTTTCCCCTGAGCCTCACTCACTCCCCCCATCTCACCTTCTCCTGATCCCCCTCATAGGGCCCCTCATCTGCCACAACCGCCGCGGCCCATGCCGTTTCTCGCCCTCTACTCTGCTCGCCGCGGGGTTGGCGAGCAGAGTAGCAGCCCAGCGGGCCGAACCCATGGAAGGGCAGGAGACGAGAATGAGTGGGGTTAGCGAGTTGGCAGGGGGCCATCGTCGTCGCCGACGGCGACTCGCCGTCGCCCCCCTCCCGATCGGCCTGCTGGGCGGGCGCTGCCCGGGCCCTTGGGCGCGGGCCCGCTGCCGCTCGCGCAGCCGCGCCGCCGCGCGGCTGCTTGGCTGAAAAAGGGTGCGCCAAGCACAATGCATCACTCCTCCCGTCTCCTTCCTCCCTCCTCCCTCCCCTCTTTTCCCGCCTCCTCCTTCCTCCCGCCTTCCACTTCTCTCCTCCTCATCTCCCCCTCTCCTCCTCCTTCTCCTCCTCCTCCTCCTCCTCCTCAACTCCTCCTCCGCCTCCTCCCCCTCCTCCTTTCCCGTCCTCTTTGTCTCCTCGTCCTCCTCCTCCTCCGCCTCCTCCTCCTCTTCTTCCCCCTCATTCTTCTCTTCCTCCTCTTTGCCAGTCCTCCTCGTCCCCCCCGACTTCCTTTTCAATTCCCCCCATCCGCCGTCGCTGCGTCGACTTTCATCGCCTTCTCCTCGTCCTGTTTCTTCTTCTCCTTACCCTCTTCCACATCGTTCCCTCCCCCGTTTCCACTTCCCTTCCATATTCCACAACCGATTCCTGGACATTGTCAGGGGCGCGCCAGACAGGGATTGCGATGGGAATGCTACTGTTTGCGCTGGCGTGGGGGACCGTGGGAGAGGATTCACACAGCGATCCGCACCGCCTTTGGCCTGCCCAGAGGTGCTTTCCAGGGGGGGGGATCGCCTTCAAAAGCAACCGCGGCGGCTTCAGCGCTGTAGGGCCGACGCCGCCCCCCAATGGTTTTCGGATGGTCCCCCGATGGTCATCGGATGGTCATCCGATGGTCATCGACTGGTCATCCGATGGTCATCGGATGGTCATCGGATGGTAATCGGATGGTCATCCGATGGTCATCCGATGACCATCGGATTGCCACCCGATGCTCATCGGGATGGTCATCCGATGGTCATCGGATGGTCATCGGATGTTCATATGGTGGCCCTCAGTACAGGAGAGCGCCCTCGCCGCTGGCGCTGCAGCGGCGGCGGCGCTGCTGGACGACGCCGCGCCGCTCAGCGAGCTGCAGGACACCCGTGTTTCCATCACCATCCCCATCAGCAACATCATCGGCATCACCATCAACATCAGCAATAACAACATCATCACCATAGCCGTCACCAGCATCGCCATCGTCACCGCCGTCGTCTTCCACAGCGTGGCCGTCGTCAGCATCATCAGGGACATCATCGTCATCATCACCATCATCATCAGCATCATCAGCAGCAGCATCATCAGCATCAGCATCAGCATCATCAATATCAGCATCGTCATCATTCTCATCATCGTTAACAACATCATCGCCATCACCGTCATCATCACCAACGTCAACATCATCATTTCTGTTGCCGTCGCGCCATCAGCTTCGGCACACCGCGGGCCCCACCGAAAGCCCCAACGGAAGAGTCCGCATGGCACAGTCGCTTCAGTTTGCCACACCACTCGCACGGTTCGTGGCCCCATAGGGCTCCACCGACGGCCCCAGTGGGAGGGCCCGCATGGCGCCGCCGCATCATGTCGGCGCACCCCTCGCAGGGTTCGCGGCCTCAGGGGGCCCCACCGAAGGCCCAAATGAGGGCCCGCATGGCACCACCACGCGGTTCGCGGGTCCAGAGCTCCACCGCAAGCCCCAGTGAGGGTCCGCATGGTGCCACCGCCGAATGCCCCAATGACCAGGTCAGCATGCGCCCGACGCCCATTTTGGTACACGCCTCACACGTGTCGCGGCCCAAGTGGCTGCGCTCGCATGGCGCCGCCACACCAATTTCGGCGCGCTCCCCACACGGTCCGCGGCGCCATAGGAGCTCCACCCCAAACCCCAACGGAAGGGTCAGTATGACACCGCCGCTTCAGCTCGCCACGCCACCCACACGGCGGCTCCACCGATGGCCCCAATGGGAATCTCCGCATGACACTGCCGCCCATGGCGCGCCGCAACCCTGTGGCCACATGGTGAGCCCCACCGACGACTCAACGGAACAGTCAGCATGGCCCCGTCGAGAGCCCCACCGAAAGCCCAAACGACAAAGTTCGCATGCGCCCTCCCGACTCATGTCGGCACGCCTTTCACGCGCTTCGTGGCAGAAGGCCGTGTCTCATGCGCCACTCAGAGTTTGCGCGGCCCGCGTAGTGTTGGGTCCGTCGCCAGGGCGTTGTTTTTTTTTCGAGGAGGGAAGGGGGGGGGGGGGGGCGGGCAGGGCTATGAAAAGAGGAGGAAGAAGCTGATGATGCTGATGCTTATGATGGTGATGATGGTGCTGCTGATGATGGTGAGGATGAGAGTGAGGGTGAGGGCGAGGAGGATGATGATGAGAGGAGGAGGCGGCGGAGAGGGAGGAGGGGGGGGGGGGAAAAAGAGGAGGGGGGAACGGCAGAGAGAGAGATGAGTGCGAGAGAGAGAGAGAGATACAAGAGAGAAGAGAGAGAGAGAGAGAGAGAGAAAGAGAAGAGAGGGAAAAAAAAAAAAAAAAAAAAAAAAAAAAAAAAAAAAAAAAAAAAAAAAAAAAAAAAAAAAAAAAAAAAAACAAACAAAAAAAAAAAAAAAAAAAAAAAAAAAAAAAAAAAAAAAAAAAAAAAAAAAAAAAAAGAGAGAGAGAGAGAAGAGAGACGAGAGAGAGAGAGAGAGAGAGAGAGAGAGAGAGAGAGAGAGAGAGAGGAGAGAGAGAGGGAGAGAGAGAGAGAGAGAGACGAGAGAGAGAGAGAGAGAGAGAGAGAGAGGGAGACAGAGAGAGAGAGAGCGGGAGAGAAAGAGAGAGAGAGAGAGAGAGAGAGAGAGAGAGAGAGAGAGAGAGAGAGAGAGAGAGAGAGAGAGAGAGAGAGAGAGTGAACGAGAGTGAGAGGGAGCGAGCGTGCGAGCGAGAGAACGAGAGAGAGGGAGCGATATGGTTATATAAGACACTCGGGCCCCCAGTCGCCGCGCCCGAAGCGCCATCGCGGCCCTGGCGACGGCGTTCCAGAGGCGGCGGCGGCGATGCTGGAGGCGCATCGCACTCGTCGTCGTCGCCCTCCTCCCCCCCCTCCTCCTCCTCCTCCCCCCCATCCTCGTCCTCCTCCGCCCCCTCCTCCTTCCCCCCGCGCCCCTCCGAAGTGGCCGCGCGCCGACCCCGCCCCCCACGTCGTCGGACGGCGCGACCGACGACGACTAGGAGGGGTGGGGACCCCTTCTCCTCAGATCGTTCCTCATGCTCCTCCTCGCCCATCCTCGCCCCCCGCTCCTCCTCAACCTCCCCATCCTCCTCGCCGTCCTCGCCATCCGTGCCCCGCCCCCCGCCCTCCCCTCTCGTCCCCATCCTCGCCATCCCTCTCAGCCTCCTCCTCCCCCGTCCTCCTCGCCCATCCTCCTCCCCCTCATCACCTAGCTAGTCTCCTCCTCGCCCACCTCCCGCGATCCCGCAGGCGGACGCTGCGGATGCTGCGGCGGCGGCAGAGGCGAACGACAAGCGCAAGGCGGACGTCGGCGTCGTCATCGTTGTCGTCGCGATCGTCGAGTTCGGTTTCCCCAGACAGTGCTTGCACTTAGGACTTCGATGAGCACCTCCCAGGCGCTCAAGCCTTCGCACCCCAAGCAGTGCTTGCACTTAGGTTTGGTGAGGTCTCTGACCCCAGGCGGTGCTTGCACTGAAGGCTGGGTCTCAACCAACTCCTGTGGAGCGGGGGCGCATGGCAACATCATTCACGCGTTCTCGGTGCACTCTGGTCGTCTTCCTCCCCCGCCCGCCCCGCGTGATTTCGGGCGTAGTCCGAATGTGTATCTCGCGCAGTCCTGTCCAGCCCATGGGCTGGGCAGGACTGGACAGGACTGGACTGGCTGGTCGCGCAGGTTACGCGCCAGTTTCGTCCTCGGCGGCCGAGGGATGCAACCTATGACACGACCCTCCTATTATCAGCTGCCGAGGGCGCATGGCGCAACCAATCGGACGGGGAGGAGTACGAGGGCGATGAGGACGAGGCCTAAGACGAACGGCGACGACGACTACGACGACGTCGACAACGACAACGGCGAAACCGAGCACGCCGACGGGGCCTAGAGCGGGGCCACGGCCGATTTATGCTCGTCGTTTGGGCTGGCCGAAGCGGTGATGTTCTCCAGTAGCCATTTAGGCCCCAGCCAAGTGGTTCGGATCTGGCGAGGGCGGGCGCGGACAGCGCCGTCGGAGGCGCAGGCGCGGCGAGTGCGCCGATGGCCAAGGACGTGGACGTCAAGAAGGGCGTCGCGGCCCTGAAGCCGTACGCGACGACGCCGACATTCCTGAAGTACAGCAACAAGATCAGGAGGGCCCCGATCTGCCAGGCCGCGATCGTGAAGTTCGCGCCGCTGTTCAAGAAGCTCATCAAGGTGGCGCCGAACCTGGGCATCACGAAGAGCACCATGGGAGAGATCTTGATGGTGCTGTCGTCGGAGGAGCACAACGGCTTCGAGTTTCGAAGCAAGCGCGAGAGGAAAGAGTGGGCGCGCGAGATGGGCAAGCGAATGCGCGGCATCTGCCGCCACGCCCAGCAGTACCGCGTCAAGCGCGACGTGGCTCCAGATTGGTTCAGACAGCTAGGCTTCGATCCCATCGACGGCGGCTTCGAAGAAGGCGACGACGGGGAGGAGGAGGTAGAGGAGGGGAACGACAGCCAGTTCGGGCCCGACGGCGAAGTCGACGCTTCAGGCGATGACGGCGAGCCGCTCATCAGCAAGAAGCCAGCGGTGACCGACAGCCAGTCCACAGACGTGGGCATGAGGCGGCCTGCAGCCGCGTCAGACGCGCACGTGGAGTACGACTATTTCTGGGACAACGAGAACGTGATCGGCTGCAGGCGGCCGAAGGGCGCGAAGCAGACCGACCACCCAGAGATGGCGGCGCGGGTGGGCTGGAAGCATGGCGCCGATGATAGCGACAATGTGGGCTGCAGTTTCAAGGACGGCACAGAGGTGCTCTTCCCTCAGATGACGGCGGCTAACTACAAGAAGATCAAGGGCGACGTCGACGGGAGTGGAGGCGGGGCTGCAGCCCCGAAAAAGCAGCCTGCCAAGGCCAAGTCTGCGGGTATTCCTCGCATCGATGCCGAACTCTTCAGCGGCACGAGCACCTTGGGTGAGGACGTCAAGGTGCAGATGCGGTGGGACCAACCGAGTGGGAAACCCAGGGTGCGCCTCTGCTGCATCAGGGTGTCTGACAGCCCCCAGCTCCTCCAGATGAACATCGAGAACTTCCATCACCATCCAGGTGGCGAGCTCGAGTGGGAGAGGAAGTGCATCTTGTGGTGCAACGCAGTGGCCAAGAAGTACTGCGACGGCGAGCTGACGCAGGCGGAGGCCAAGCAGATGAAGGTCGACTACATGGCGAAGCGTGGGGACACGGGCAGCGCTGGCGAGATGGAGAAGCCGATGATGAAGGCCGCGGGCGTGAAGAAGAAGCCGATGATGCACGGCGCCCCAGCACCTCAGCCCGCTGCGCCGCCCGTGGCCAAGGCCGAGTCCGCGCTGGCGACCCCCAAGAGGCGGCCCGCGGGCACGGTGGCATCTCCCGAACCTTGCGCTGCGCAGGCAGATGCCGCTGCTGGCGCGGCTGCGCCGTCGAATGCCCCGAGCCCGCCTGCCGAGAAGGGCAGGATCCTCCCGCCGCCGCCATCGGATTCGGAGTAGCCCCCGAGACGAGGTAGTCATATCACCGCCGTCGCCACTCATCCTGGTCGCGAGTGGGTAGGCCCAAGAGGGCCTCAGAAGGCCAGCGTTTGTTGTTCGAGTAGGGCACGCATAATGTTTGTAACTAACGCGCGATGTTTGCCAGACAACGGTATGGGGGGACAAACAACAAAACCTAGACATACATGTATATGCACATAGGCTGTCACGCACATCAAATAATCGACAACCCGATGAGCACCACACGGGCTGGAACATAGTTTCGTGTTAAGGCGAAACTCTGTTCCAGCCACTCGGGTCTGGAAAGTATTGTTTCCTGCACGTAGGTTGCAGCCCGCCGTAGGGTGCACACTATCTAGAACTGTTTGTGGGTCCGCGCTGGGGGTTCACATTGCGTTGGGGTCCGCACTGTTTGGGGCCGACGACGGCGACTCGCCGCCCGTAGGCGGAGCTCTGCGGCGACGGCGCGTCGGTCCCGAGCGAGGGCGGCGGCGCGGGCGCCGCCGCGGCGGCCGAGACGAAGAAGATGGAGCCCGAAGCGCCCGAGCCCACAGAGGCTTCTGGCTTCCGAAACGAAAGAGAGAGAGAGAGAGAGAGAGAGAGAGAGAGAGAGAGAGGGGGGAGAGAGAGAGAGAGAGAGAGAGAGAGAGAGAGAGAGAGAAAGAGATGAGAGAGAGAGAGAGAGGGGGGGGGGGGAGAGAGAGAGAGAGATGACGGAAAAGAGAGTAGGATGAGGAGAGATCGAGAGAGAGAGAGAGAAGGAGAGAGAGAGAAGAGATGAGAAGAGAGACGAGAGAGAGATGAGAGAGGGGCGGAAGAGAGAGAGAGAGAGAGAGAGAGAGAGAGAGAGAGAGAGAGACACAAGTGGTCGTCCGATGGTCATCCGATGGTCATCGGACGGCCATCGGACGGTCATCCGATGGTCATCCGATGGTCATCGGACGGCCATCGGACGGCCATCCGATGGTCATCGGGTTGTCATCGGAGGGTCACCGGATGCTCCTCTCCAGGAGTGGTCGGCCTCCCCGCCGCTGTCTCCCCGCATTGGCCCGCCCGGTGTCGACTGGGGCGACGCCGACACACCGTCAGCCACGTTCGGCCTCCCGAGTCCCTGGGGATCGGCTGGCGAGGCCGAACCCGCCGAGGTCGACATGCATCCCGACCCGACAGCGGGGGGCGCGATGAGGGTCGAGGCGCCGATCGACGAGGACGCGATGAGCGTCGAAGTGCCGACCGACGAGGAGTCGACCGACGAGGATTCGACGTTTCCTAAACATGTGGGGGGGGGTGGTACCCCCGTCGCTCCCAACCTCCTCCTCAACCCCCCACCCCCCCCCACGCCCACCCCCCCCATCATCCGCATTCTCCTCATTCTCCCCCTCCTCCTCCTCCCCTTCGTCCTCCTCCTCATCCTCCCCACCCCCCACCAGCCCTTTTGGGCAGCCAGCCAGGCTGGCAGGGTGCCCGTGCCAGTGGCCATCACTTGCACCGACGCGGTGGACTCCGAGGCCTTCCTGATGAACGCGTTCCTGCAACAGTCGCTGCTGGGCCCCGAGGGCAGCCGCGGCCACTTCGAGAGCGACGGCGAGGACGACGATCAGGAGCTGACAGATGAGCAGAAGGAGGCCAGGGCCAAGCTGGAGAGGTCCAGGGATTTGGTCCTGGAGGCGTGTGCCAACGAGGGCTTCGACGTGCCCGCAGGATCGGCCATCGGGAAGCGGTTCAAGACTTGGTTGAAGAACAACCAGGACGAGTTCGAGAAATACGAAGCGATGAGCAACGACAAGAAGACCACGTGGCGGGAGAATTGGGCCAAGGAGCAGTTCGATTCGTACATGCAGAAGCGGAAGCACACCACCGAGAACGCCCAGACCTCGTGGGCGCGCGCCACGTGGATGAACATGGACCAGCTGGTCCAGCAGCAGGGCGGCGGGGCCTTCCCGAACAAGAGGGTTATCGAGGGCGCGGTCAACATCGCGCAGGACAGCATCAAGAAGGGGCGCAAGTGGGTCCGCATCAGCAAGCGCGGCAAGAGGATCGAGTTCAAGCACATCGAAGACGGCGAGGACACAATCAACACGGAGAAGTGGTCTCGGTCGGAGCGGGAGTGCAACAACGCTGAGCAGGGGGGGGGCACAGAGCCCTCGGCAGCGGCGCAGGCCCAGCCTGGGCAGTCGAGTGCAGCGCTGCCTGCGCAGCACGTGCAGCAGCAGCAGCAGCAGCAGCAGCAGCAGCAGCAGCACCAGCAGCAGCACCAGCAGCCAGGGCAGGCGGGCACGGCTGCAGCTGTGGCCAAGCCCGCGGCCAAGCCCGCGGCCAAGCCCACGGCCAAGGGCAAGGCCAAGGCGAAGGCCAAGGGCAAAGCGAAGCAGAAGGCGAAGGCACCTGCCAAGATGCTGACTGACTTGGTGGGCAAGTACAGCGTCGCGATGACCCAGACCAACTCTCTCATGGCGAAGATCCAGCAGCAGGACAGCCCCATGAAGAAGTGGGCGGACACCCCGAAGTTCCAGGGCAGGCTGCAGGGGGCGCTGAACTACGTGCAGCAGCGACTCGACGAGAACGAGGGCTTGAAGTTGGCGTTGACGCTCGGCGACATGACGCAGGTGAACCCCGACGATAGGCACGCGATGTCCGAGATGGAGAAGCTGCAGGAGGCCCTCGGGAAGCTGGACGAGATCCGCGCGAAGATCAACAGCATCGCCGAGGACAGCGACAGTGACTAGGCCGTGCAAGGAGGCCGCACTCACCACTTTCAGGGCGCCAGCTGGCCACGTAGCTAGCAGGCGGGTGGCCCAGGATGCATGGGCCAGCGACTCGCGCGTGTTCGAGGGGCCACGCGGGGACGGGGTCACACGAGAGTCGGCCCGTGCACGCGTTGGGGAGTGGCCCCCGCTCGAGCGCCAACCTCAGAGACGGGGCGCCGTAGCGCTCCGTGCCCGTTTGGTGGCACAACAGCAGGCGGAAAACGCACCTCCGTGTCCTCCTCCTTCCTCCTCGGGCCCGCGTCTGGGGAACGAAATGTGTGCGAGCAAGCGGCGAGAAACATGCCGCAGTGCTAGGAAACCACAAAAAAACGGCGTCACAACCAACCGCAAACGCAAACTCGCTGCTCAATCGCGTGATCTGCTCGGGGTCACTCGACGGTCATCCGATGGTCATCCGACGGTCATCCGATGGTCATCCGATGGTCATCCGACGGTCATCCGACGGTCATCCGACGGTCATCCGACGGTCATCCGACGGTCATCGGTGGGCATCCCGACGCTCCCGCTCGAGACATCCTCCAATCCCCAGGAATAACTGGCGTGGTCATCCGGTGGTCATCCGATGGTCATCCGATGGTCATCCGACGGTCATCCGATGGTCATCCGATGGTCATCCGACGGTCATCCGATGGTCATCCGATGGTCATCCGATGGTCATCGATGGTCACCCCTAAATGCACGTGTAAGTGTGCTAATCGGTGCGCGGGGGCCACATCCCCCCTTCGTGCGGGCCCAGGCTGAGGGGCGCCGCCGAGGTTTGGCCAGGTCCAGAGCGGGCCTAGTTCTACTCGGGGCGGCCCAGGGGGGGGGGCAGGGCGCTGAGGTCGAGTAGGAAAAGGCGAGGATGAGGAGGGGAGGGGGGGCAATGAGGAGGAAGAGGAGCAGGAGATGGAGGATGAGGAGGCCGAGGAACCACGCTATCTAGACTCGCCTCCCGCATCGCCCCGCTCTCCCCCCTCTGATTTAATCAGGACTCGAGTTGACGGAGCTTGTTCGTCGCCACGGTCGCTCTCGGCTTGAAATGTTCATGGGTTAACTGGGGGGAGGGGTCTGCGAAGTGGCCCGCGGCGCCCTCCCCAACGGCGTCGTCGCCATCGTCGCCGTTGTAGCTGCTTTGGCCCGAGGGCGTTTCATTTTCCTGGGATGCCGAGGAAGCGAAAGCGATCCTCGTCCAGCGCATCAGCAGGCCGAGTCTTCACATGGGAGCAGCCCAGCGATGACGAGGACGCCATTGGAGATGGCGCCAGCGGCTTGGAGGAGCATCTTTTGAGACTTTACGCGGCTGGGTCATTATCTGCAAAGGCGTTTTGTATTGCATGTTATTGGGCTACCAAAGCTGGTGCGAAAAGCGATTCACTCTCCAGATACGCGAAAAGCCCAGAGTCCGCAAGTGGAGAGTTCAGCAAACATCTAAAAAAACATTTGCCCTCAGCCGAGGGCGCCCCCGAGTTGCACCAAATCACGATACCAATATCTTCTAAAGGGTCTCGCAGCTCAAAAGTTACGTTGATGGCTCCGCCCCACGAGGTGTTGAACGCAGAATTGGAGAGAATGCACGATGATGGCGCGCCTCTGGAAAGCCCTAGCCCTGGGGATTGGGCTCGCACTTTTGAGGGGCACCCGCACAGGCACCGTGATCGCGACGAGCGGCCTGTCTTTCCCGTGGCGCTGTATGTAGACGGGGTGAAATTTACCAGGAGCATCGGCCCAGGTCGGGCTGATAGTGTAATAGTGTTCACATGCTACAAATCTATGCACGACCCGACGGCACCTTTTAGCAGTGATATCTAGCAAATGCGGGTGCAAATGTTGGGACACACTATGGAGCTTCATGAATTATTTAAAGTGGTCGTTCACGGTTGCGGCGGAAGGCGTTCGTCCGCGGGAGCGGTGGGATGGGGAGGTTTTTGCTCCAGAGTCTGTGTCAGGGCGCTTGCATCATTCGAGCCCTCAGTGCGTTGCCCGTTTTCTGTTGTGCCAAGTGAAGGGGGATTGGTCCGAGTATTGCACGACGTTCTGATTCCCCACGTGGCAGTCCTATTGGAGGCCGTGTCTGTATTGTTCCTGTACAAGAAAAACGATGTTTGATTTTTCGCACGCGTGCGCGGGCGGTCACGGTTGGGGGGAGGTTGCCAACACATACGACGACGCTTGTCAAACATGTGAGATCATCATAGACGTTGACACCGAGAACATACGCAAGCTTATCGTAGACGAGGGGGGGGGGGCTGAAATATGACAAGCGAAGAAAAGGCAATGGGCTGGTGATCCAAAAAAACGTACCCGCATTAAAACTGCACAAGTGGGATCGTCTCGACCCGAGCTTCACTCTTCAGGACACATCGGAAGTGTACACTAAGGCCCTGCCGTTCGCGTGTTCTTTCTGGCGCTGTCACCGAGACCCGAAAAGGCGGTTGATGGACAGGTTGCTCCGTAGGAATCCGCTTTTCTGCGCGGAAGTGGGGGTGGGCCCAGAGACAGTTCTTCACACCGACACATTGCACACATTATACTTGGGAATATATGCTAGATATGTATTTGAAGTGTTGATAACTGCAATTGAGGAAGATATATGGGGCATCGAAGGGACCAAAGAAGAGCGTGAGGAACTGGCGTACAGGAGATTGTTGAACGATTTCAAAAACTGGGCCCAAGATCCCGAGAATGCTGTGCCACTCTCTTATCAGATTCGCACAATCACCCCGAAAATGCTAGGCACGCGGTCTGCGCCTGCCTTGAAGACCAAGGCGGCGGAGACTGGCGTGTTGACCCGTTGGGCGGTAGAGTTCTGCAGGACGTCTGGCGCCAGAATGGTCAGAGCGAAAGTTATGATGAATGCTGGCGAGTGCTTGTTAGAATACGCTCGAATTCTCAAGGAGTCCCCGCATCACGTGGAACCCGCTAAGTACGATCGCCTCGTGTTTCTGTGTCTGCGCCATTCGGCGCTCATGGGCGATGTGGGCGGGGGCTATCTCCCGAAGGCGCACATGTGGGTGCATATGACATTGAAAATACCAGAATGCGGCAACCCAAGAACATACATCACGTTTCACGATGAAAGTTTAAACTTAGTCTTAGCTGGGGTTGCCGCAGCAGCTCATCGGTCGACGTGGGAGCGTTCGATATTCGAGAGAATTCGGCTCCTGCCACTGGTCGGTTCCAAGTCTGCATTCGCAGTCTTGTGACGAGGGGGGAGGGTCGGGTGGAACTTATGAGGCGGAGTGGGAGGTGGAGGGTCGGTGGCAACACCCACGGACTGTTCGCACTTGTAAATCGACGCATCCCTGGTGCATAGAGACACGGGGAGGACCGCCATCGCCGCCGCCATCTCCATCGCCGTCGACGCCGACGTCGACGCGAGGCCCGCGCCCCCCCTGCTTGCAAGGGCTGGTCGTGGTGCCTCGGTGTCAGCAAGGCGGGTCTGGGCCTTTGGGCTCCGTCGTGCTGAGGCTGAAGCCTCAAGGCTGGCTCTTGTGAGCCCCTCAGCCCGCTCCGCGGGCTCAACAGACTTCTCGGTTCTTGCGGTATCGGTTGCGCCCTTGGCCGCCGAGCTTGGTTGCGCCATATGTTGCGCCGCCGCCGAGCTTGGTTGCGCCATATGGTGCGCCCTCGGGTCCTTGGACCCCTCTTGGGGTCCATGTCAATCATGGGCCCCTCCTGGGCTCCATATGTCGTCGTCGGCGTCGCCGTCGCTGTGCGGTGGCCCAAGAGTTTCACTTGGGCGCGTCAGACTCCCCCCATCTCGCGCAGGGGAGTGGGCCCTTCCGCCCCATGGGGAAACGGGGCGCGACCACTCAGTACAGCTTCAGGAAGACACGCAGGCTCCCCGAGAATATCGTCCCTGGCGATTGGCAGGACTCGACCCCCCCTCCCCCTCCACATCCCTCCCCCCTCCCCCCCACCCCGAGCCGATAGATCCACAGTCCGCCAGGACGTCGGCAAGACTATTTTGGCGGGTGGCACCCCCGAGCTCTCCATGCTGAACCTCAGCTGCGGGATGGATGCTGCCACGCTCGCAGTCAAAGAGGAGTGTTTTTTTTTCAGTCATCTTGCGGTGGTGGGCCCTCGTTTTGAATAGACAGTGCCCCGCGTCACTCACCTCTCGCTGCCCTCATCCCCATTCGTCGCATCATCAGCATCATCATCACCAGCACCATCAGCATAATCAGCATCATCAGCAGCACCATCATCATTAACAACATCATCCTCAGCAGCATCAGCATCATCATCATCATCATCATCGTCATCAGCAACAACATCACTCTCCTCATCCTCATCAACAACATCATCGTCATAATCAACATCGTCGTCAGCAGCATCACCAGCATCATCATATTTACCATCAGCCTCATCACCATCACCATCTTCAACATCATCGTCTTCATCGCCATCAGCATCAGCATCGTCGCCATCCTCAACATCGTCATTACCATCGTCACAATCATCACCACCATCCTCAATATCATGGCCGTCAGCACCGTCACCATCATCGTCACCATCACCATCAGCTGCATCATCATCGCTGATCACGTCACCAGTAGATTCGTGGTCCTACAGAGAGCTCCACCGAAGGCCCCAGCGAGAGGGCCCGCATGGCACCGCCACTTCATGTTGGCACACGCGGCACCATAGGGACCCCCACCGAGTGCCCAAGCGAGGGGGGGGGGGGGGTCCGCATGACGCCGCCGCTCAATGGTGGCGCACCCCTCACACAGTGAGCTTCACCGACGGCCTCAGTGGGGGGATCCGCGTGGCACCGCCGCCCCATTTTGGCGCACCACTCACGCGGGCTGCAAGTGCAATAGGGTGCTCCACCGAAGGCCCCAATGGATGGATCCGCATGGCACCGCCGCCTTATTTTGGGCATCCCCACCGAAGGCCCCAGCGGGGGGGGGGTCAGCATGACACGCAGGTCTTGGCCCCATGGGAACCTCAGCCGGATGCCTCGCTGAGGTTCGCATGCGCGCGATGCACATGTTGGTTCACTCCTCACACGGCTCGCGGCCCAAGGCGCCACCGCGCCAATGTCAGCACCCCCATCCATGCGACTCGCGGCCTCCTCACCGAAGGCCCCAGCGGGAAGGTCAGCATGGCACCGCAGCTAAATGTTGGCACACCCCTCACACGGTTAGTCCACCAACGGCCCAAGTGGGAGGGTCAGCATGGCGCCGCGGCCCCGCACCCCTCACGCGGTTAGTGGCCTCACATGGGGAGCCCCACCGAATGGCACAACCGCCCCATTTTGGCGCACTCATCGCACGGTTCGCGGATCCAACAGTGAGCTCCATCGAAGGCCCCAAGGGCAGGTCCGCATGACGCCCCGCCTTATGTTGGCACACCCCTCCACCGAAGACCCCACTGCATATGGGAGGGTCCGCATGGCACCGCCGCTTCATTTTGGTACGCCCCGTCCGTGGCCCAAGGAGCTCCACCGAAAGCCCCACTGGCAAACTTCGCATGCGCCAGCACCCCTGACGAGTGTCGTGCCAGAAGGCGTTACCTCGCGTGCTACTCGGAGTTTGCCCGCCCTGCGTGCCACCTCCCTCGCGGCACTCGCAGCTGCATATGTCAAGCTACCTTTGGCCAGAACTTTGCAAGTCAGCTCAGGGCTGGTCGCGACATTGGCGCGCAACGCCACCGATATTTTCTGATGCCGAAGGGCGGCACTTTTTTTTCTCGGACGCCGAGGGGCGCCGCGAGATACGCTTTCGGACTGCGCCCGAAATGTCAAGCCCAGTCACTTCACCAAGCCTGGATCAGACCCAGTCCAGCCCAACCTCATTCACTACGCCCGAAATGTGTCCAGCAAGCACTGCTTGGGGAATGAGAAACCGACGACCAAGGCCCATAGTGGTCATCCGATGGTCATCGGGCGGTCATCCGATGGTCATCCGATGGTCACCCGATGGTCATCCGATGGTCATCGACTGATCATCCAACAGTCACCGAACGGTCATCGGATGGTCACCGAATGGTCGTCCAATGGTCATCGAATGGTCATTGGATGGTCGTCGACTGGTCATCCAATGGTAATCGGATGGTCATCCAATGGTCATGTCATGGTCATCCGATGGCCATCGGCTGGTCATCCCGTGGTCACTCCACTGTCATCCGATGGTCATCCCAGGGCAGCAAAACAGCATTGCCGACGAAAAAAAACGCTGCTAGCTCGGGGTGAAATGCATTAGCCACTCGTACGACTCTGATTGGCAAATGCGCCGTACGGCCGACTTCGTCAACTCCGATGGCGACGGCTACGTTTTCATCCCGATGGATTTCAGTAAGGATGTTGTTTTGGGGTGTATGGCCTGTGGGCGAGGCGGAAAACGAGGATACGGATGTCGGACGAATGAGGGGGGCGGAACTGGTGGGCGGGCAAGGGGGGGTGAGGAGGAAACGGGGGGGGCACGGGGGCTGCACGGTCGCATCGCGCTCGGAGTCGTTCAGAAGTCCTCGCGGAGGCTTCCTGCCCGTACGATCGCATAGGCCTCGGGGAGGTGGCATGGGTATGCGTATATAAGTATAGGTGCAGGTATAAACATGGCGTCGCATGTCTATATATACATATATATAGATATCGGGATCGAGATATGCATACACCTATGCGCGCATGTGTAATACATGCTAAACTGTAAAAGCAGAGGGGGGAGGGTGGCGGGGGTGGCAGTATATACAGACGCGGGCCTCTACAGATGAAGGACGATGCGTTCTTCCTCGTGCAGTTCGTGTGTGCTGCCCCTGAGACACCGCCACTCTCGAAATTAAGAAAGGGAATTGTGTGGGATGACCCGCATGCCGAAGAGTTCGTGGCGACCCTCAGGGTTATCGCGCCCCAGGCCGTGCGCGAGGGCAGCAAACTTGAGGCTTTCATGATTGAAGCGGTCCCCCGCCTGGCCGATATCCCGCGCAAGTGCAGCAGCTCCCCCCTGGAAGATGTAGAGTTGTTCCTGTCTGAGAGCCTAGGTGGGAGCTGGAAAGCGTTCACATGGGCCGCGTCGAGTTACGGCATGGGCGTGCCGCAAGCTCGGACGCGCCTGTATGCCTGCGGGCGTTTGGCGACGCTTTTCCGCGCCCCTGTGCCCGAGACCACGCCAGACGTTTTCGCTTGAGCTCTTGACGTACGGCCCGTCAAGACTGGGACCCTGACTGACAGCGCGCGAAATAATCTGGCCAGCTACAAAGCGCTAGCCGAGAGCATCGCTGTGCCTGAGCGCATTGTTGCGCGCGATTTGAGTAAGGGCCCGAAGCGAGACGGGCTGTCGCAAATGCGAGCGGGCGGCCTTGTACCGTCTTTGACCTCTCGGAACAGGTACTTGTGGTTGTTTGCTCCAGGGGCCCCAGACGCGCTCGGCCGTTTTTTGACGCCACAGGAGAGGGTCAAACTTCAAGGCTGGGCCCCCGTCATTTTAGACCACATGGAGCCTGGGAACTACTTTGAGCCCACGGGCTCAGGAAGCTGCGTGCAAGTTGTCGGCATCTGCATCGCGTGCCTTTTTAGTGGCCGTTTGGGCGCACTCGCGATGGCAGGTGCGTGATTGCATGGAATGGGTCGGGGGCAAGATCAGATGGATAGAGGGGTGGAGGGAAGGATGGGGGGGGGGGGGGGGGGGGAAGGGCGGGAAAAGGGGATGGGGGAATGGAGCGGATTGGAGGAGGGGTGGAAGCGGGGATGAGAGAGGATGGAGGGGCGGGGGGGAGGGAGGGGGCGGGTGGAGGGAAGGGTGGGCGAGACCCATCAGCTCGACTGGGCCGAGCAACTCACTGCAAGGCGGTCTTTCGCTGCGCCGCCAATGAGGAGGAGGAGGGGGAGGAGGAGGAGGAGGAGGAGGAGGAGGAGGAGAAAGACGCAAATGAGGCGTGGACCTCGAAGATCTCGACAGCGCTGCCGTGGGGGATCGGCATCGAATACGGTGCATTTTCTTCTTCGTCGTCGTCGCCGTCTGTCTCGTCATGGGCGGGGCGGATGCGTGGAGGACTTGAGAGAGAGAGAGAGAGAGAGAGAGAGAGAGAGAGAGAGAGAGAGAGAGAGAGAGAGAGAGAGAGAGAGAGAGAGAGAGAGAGAGAGAGAGAGAGAGAGAGGGAGAGAGCGAGAGAGAGAGAGAGAGAGAGAGAGAGAGAGAGAGAGAGAGAGAGAGAGAGAGAGAACGAGAGAGAGATCGGACAAGTAGGCGGACCAGGGTCCGTCCGAGGCGCACTGCGGTGCGACAACTCGCATGCACTATTTGCGGCGGTGCAGCCTTTAGATACGAGGGCGGGCAACAAAAACCCCCTCCCCCGGCGCAGTGCGACAGACGCTACAGACGGCGGACAGACGATGATGATCTCACCTGTCAGACCGCGTAAAGAAAGAGGCCCCAACAAAAAAAGGCGACGTGCTGACGCGTGGCTAGGCGGCTTGGCAGACCGCCAGTTGGGCGCTTGGCCGCTAAGCGGCGCGCAGTGACGGGGCACCCCCCGCCCCCACGCCCTGACACCGTGGACGCGGAGCCACGCGTACACACGGGCAGGCAGAAAGGAGGCGATTAGCGCGGGGCACCAGGTGGAGCGCCGCGGAACGATGACAACATAGCTTGGATGTTGAGTGACGGCACGGCTCCATCGGGCGAGGCCGTGAGCAGCTCGGCGAAGGCTCGCCCAGCACTGTGGAGGCGCTGGAGTAGAGGGCCTTGACGAGCTTGGGCGGCGGCGAGGTCCGCGGCGAGAGCTAAGCACCTCTGCTGGAGGGCAGCCATAGCCTGTGACAGCTCGGTTTCACGGTCGGTGAGGGGTGGCTGCTCAGTACCAGCAGCCGAGGACCTCGAGACAGAGGCGGGGTCCTCGGTACGCCTGTCCAAATGGTGGACTAGCGTAGTGTGGGACCCTGTACGCTGACGTCCGTCACCCTTGGAGGGTGATTGGAGGGGCCGGCGCGACCCCAGGGCTGGAGCCGCTAGGGCCGCGCCCCGAGAGGTCAGGGGAGCCGCTTCCTTTCGCTCTGCAACGAAGGAAGCGTGGATGGGGCACGAGGGCCTGTCTGGTTTAGTACCCTGCGGGGGGGCTGAAGCCGCCCCCGCGGGCTGCTGGCGGTGGAGAGGCGGAGTGGTTTGCGTGGTGGGACCAGTCGTGATGCCGTGCAAGGCCGCCGAGGTCGGTCGCGTAGCAGGTTGGCGTCTCGGTGGGGCGGCATGGTCGGCAGCGTGTGGTATCGGCGGTGCGACCTCCATGCCACTCAGTCCTCGGGGGGCGCCCAGGTCGTGGTTGGCGTCTTGGCGGTGGCCGATATCATGGTATGTGGGCGTTAACGCTCTTGGGGACGAAGTCGCAGTAGGGGTCGAGAGGTTTCCCGACGGGGCGGGGTTTTCGCTGGCTGGTCTGTCGTCCAAAGCGTCCGATCCCCCACCGAGGCTGAACAGGTCATCGTCCTGCTCATCAGCGTCTTGAAAAGGAACGGCGTTGTCATGTGGGTGCGCTGCCGCACTCAATGGCGGAGTCGGGGGCGCCGTGCGGGTACCCGACGGGGCAGGGTTGGCGCTGGCTGGCCCGTCGCCCAGGAAGTCCAGGCCCCCACCAAAGCCGAACGGGTCGTCCTCCTGTTCGTCGAATAACACCCGTTGGGCCTCGGCCCCGAGCTCGTCGGGGTTTTGTGGGATGTCTGGTCCAGCCGCGGGTGGTGCCTGGTCAGACAGCAGGGGATTTGGTTCCATTGTGTTTAGTTCCGCAGCTGTGAACCCAGCCCTGCGGTGTGGGAGGGGGAGTGTACGATGTCTACGCTCGTAGATGGCGACAGCGACTCCATGAAGCACGGTCGCTTGGCGATGTCGTGATTTGGCAGCTTCGACGATGTCGTCTGGAAGGTTATGAGTACGTGCCGCCGCTGTGGCGAGGGCGTCAGCCTGACGATTGAACTCCTCCGCGATGGGCCCGATGAGCCCGAGGTCGATGCCCGTGTCGCCCTGGTGGCTAGCGACTTTTTCGACGCGGAACATGTTTGGCTTGGCCATGACACATCGGTGGACCTTTTCCCAGAACTCCACGTGCGTGCCCTGCGGAGGTGAGTGTCCGTCGATGATCCTTTGGAAGCCGTCGACCACCGCCTGGTTGTCCACGAAGACGTGTACGGGCCGTTCAGCACATGCCGTGAGGTGGACAATGGCGAGGGTCTCCGAAAGCTGTGCGTTCTGCGTGATGCCGTGAACGCGCGCACTGTAGTTCATGCGGTGGTCGATGCCGTAGTAGACGCCGTAGCCCGCTCTTGCAAGCAAAGGGATGGCTTGATTGGTGCATGCACCGTCCGTGGCAGCGTAGACCCATGTCCAACCAGTGTCGTGGTCAAGGTAGGTGGTGT
Organism: Prorocentrum cordatum; assembly: GCA_963575745.1. Taxonomy (NCBI): domain Eukaryota; class Dinophyceae; order Prorocentrales; family Prorocentraceae; genus Prorocentrum; species Prorocentrum cordatum. The sequence goes on from CAUYUJ010014317.1 coordinate 413,154, forward strand.
AGGAGTCCTGGGCTGAAGCCGCAGGATCTCCCTCAGGTGGGGGCCGCGGTACGGGCTGAGGTAGCGGGTCCCTCGCGAGGTCGGCCTGCAGGTCGAGGAGGGCTGGGTCTTCATCGAAGAGCCCGCAGTGTCTTGTGTGCGGCGGAAGACGGGCCCACTGCTCGTCACTGATGAGGGTGGTAAGAGGGACTCTTTCACGGGCCCAGCACTTGCAGTCGCGAACAGTGTGCTCCTGAGTTTCCTCTTCCTCGTCGCAGTAACGGCAGATCGGGCTGGGGTCAGCGGACGTATTTGATCGGGATCGTCGCTGTTGGGTGTGGTCCCCGCCCGACAGGTAGTTGAGGAGGAGCGCCAGCTGCCATGCGTTGCATTTGGCTGCTCCTTTCGTGCGGGCGAGCCACGTGCTGGCGAAAAGGTCGAGGCCCTGTCTGACCGAAGCAAGGTGTCCAAGGTCATGACGCCGTGGCTTGATTTTTCTCAGAAAGGCTCTGCGTTGTGAGGCGCGCAGCATGTGAAGGAAGGCGTTTTGGGGAAGGTTCAGCCAACTAATCTGACAGCCCCAGTCGTCGTACATGATGCCAAATGTGGGCCAGGTCCAACGGAGCTGCTGAAGCGTCTGGACAAGTCGTCCAACAGGTCCTCCCCCGAAAAGGGTCTGGACATGGTGTTGGAGATCCCTGACGAGACCGCAGAGAGTAGCGTCGCGGTTAACCTGTCGCCGCAGACACAGGAAGACTTCACGCTGCATAATGGCGTCAATCTCCAGGGCGTGCCCTGGGACGCACACGGCCATGAGAGTCCAAAACTCGACCCACCTGTTTCCCTTGGGGCGGATAGCAGCCTTAAGGGCATGGTTGTAGGCAGTTTTGACGGGGCCTGATGGGGCTTGAATGTCAGTGCCTGTGGTGCAGACGCTGGCAGCAAGGGAGCGGGCGTGCCGCGCCTTAATACGCATCGGTGATGGGAGCTTGCCAATGCGCGGCAGGCGACTAGTCGCCCTGCGAACCCGGGCGTCAGCGGTGGCCGTGAGGTTAAGCGCGGCTGGAGCCGGCGCTGCCTCGGCGTTGATGCAACTCCCGACGAGCTTGAAGGAGTCGACCACGCGTAAGGGCCGTTCCGCCAGAGTGAGCTGGGTAACGGCGGTGTGAAGCTCGTCGGTGAGCGCCCACCCCGCCACTTTGCCAGGGTGAATGCGTTGACCAGAAATCGATCAAACTTGGCGGTTTCATCAAGAGATTTCTGCAACTCAGGCGCGGTGTGAGTAGTGGAGTTGCTGTCGTCAACAAAGGTAGTGCTGAGTGATCGCGGAACGTATCGATGCTGTCTCTTGGTCCACACACACATGAGCAGCTTAATGTCGTCCAGGGACCAAGAACTTCCCTGGAGGTGACCGTTGGTCCTGGCCAATTCCTTAGAGTACGCTCCGTTCATGCGGATGTAGCGTTTGTGGCGACTGTAGAAGTTTCTGCGGACAGTAACGATGTCTTGGGGACACCCCGCGTGAAGCGCAAGGTTAAGGCAGATGTCCGTGATGAGGTAGTCGAAGCACTTCTGTCGGTCCAGGGCAGCTCCAGCTAAGGGAAGGAGTAAGGCCCTGGCGTGTTCGATGTGCAGGGCAAGAGAAGTGCTGACGTCCCCAATGGTAGCTTTGGGAACAGCGCCAAAACTCGTGGCGTGGGTCCATCCTTTCCGCCAGTCCGTGAGGCTGCGGTAAGCTGGCGCTTCCCACGCTTACATCCAAACGGAAAGCACCGAGAGAAGTCGTTGGTCCGTTGGGAGTTCGCCTCGGCCTTTTCGGAGGCACGGGTTTGGCACGTGGAGGAGGGGTTCTGGATGGTGCCAGTGCGTTGCATAGCGCGTAGGACGCTGGCGAAGAGGCGAAGAATGTCGTCGGGTAACTCCTTAGCCTCCTTAGTAGTCCAGCCGTCCAGTCCCCCCGCGCGGCGCGGTGAACGGGTGCGAATGAAGTGGATGAGTTGGTCGGCGGTAAGGTGGAAAGGGGTAGCTGGTGATGGCGTAGGCAGCTCCTGTCGGTACTCGTCGTAGAAGTCGGCCCACGTCGGCATGGCTTCGGCGTCATGTCCCGCACGTGCACGGTACCTGCCCAAGATGGGCTCCCAGGTGTCGACCATGAGCTTCAGCATGTCCTTGGTGTTAGCAACAATGGCGTTGGCAAGGAGGATGTCGGGGACTTGCGCAGGTGGTGGTTCACGAGTGTGGTCTTCGTCGCTGTCCGTGTCGGGCGAACTACCGTCGCTGGGCTGAAGCCGCCAGCTTCGGTGTCAGCGTCGCTGTCGTCCGTGCAAGCTTCGTCAGGTTTAAAGGCGTTGGTGTCGCAGTGGAGTTGCGTATCGTCAGGTGTGGTAGGCGTGCGGAGATACGCCGTGGGCGAGATGTCAGCAGCCCGTGCGTATATGGCCGCCTTTCGCCCGCTTGGCTCGCGGACGCCCTCAGCCCATATCTTGATGCGTTCAGCTTTGGCACGGTTCGCACGTCGCACCAGCTCCAAGTCGAGGTGTTGGATCAAAACGTCAAGGTGCTCTCCGTGCGGCACTGGCTCGTCGGGGGACCAGGCCTCGGGGAAGTCTAGGAGAACCGTGGGGCGCAGCTGGTGGCATAAGAGGCGGGCCGCGGCCCACGTGCAGTCGATGCGCTGCGCGAGGTACGGCGGGATGGCACGGCAATCCAAATGATGGTGCTGTCCGATGAAACGGAGCTCGCAGAGTTGCCGATGGAGCTTGCGCAGTCGGTTCATGTGTATCGTGGAAGCTCCGTAGGTGGGGAAGGCGCGGGGGACACCTGGTCGATCTTCGAACGTGGGCGTGAGCCCGTGCATGGTGGGGGGCTTCTTTTTTGGGTGGTCGGGCGGTGGAGGTGGCAGGTCGCGCAGACGGGTGAGATGGTACTCATGACTGGCCTCGTTAGCCAGGGCGAACATGCGCTCCACGTCGTCTCGTGTGTCGGCCTGTTCCATGCGGTCCTGATATCGCCCAGCGATGAGGGTCCCTAGTGCCTGCAGCTCGTGACCCTCATGTGCTCCATCGTCGGGCGGGTAGGGCGTGGGGGCAAGAAGACGTCGGG